>JAGFBZ010001299.1:287500-342880 GCA_018398805.1 Hirundichthys speculiger | reverse complement strand
AGAATCAGATATTATAAATATCTATAATGAAGACAATAAGATAGTTTCGTAACATTTATATCTTTATTAACTACGAAAATACTTACATTTGAAGCTCCCTTTTTTCGACGCCATCCTTTTTGAAGACGTTTTGGCGTAAATACGCAATGCCTTCTGGGTAGCCCTTACTTCCAAGGGTGGTGCCGGAGAATCTCAATATTGAGAGCGATACAGCCCTCAAACTTGTCCCTCAACTTGACTTTCTAAGAATCGGGACAACACTTGCACTTAGCGGGAGTGATTTTTGAGATTGAGGGTTGAGATTGAGGGTTAAGGTAGGAATTGGAATTCACCCTTAATGTCAGTTCTTAAGTTCATGTTTACAAGATTCTTGGAGGGTCTTTGACATGAGAGTTTTTGTATGAAACAGGGATTTATATTCCCTGCAGGACCGCGCAGAGACGATGTGTTTACGCCGCTGTGAATGAGCCGTCTGTGAATTCAGACGGCGTCCAGCAGAGCAGCTTTCAGGACGCACCACGCTGAATAAAAGGACGAGGGATGAGTCCACTCGTCCGTGCACATTTATTTACACGAACCAGCAGCAGTTTCAGGATGTAATCGTGGTTTTAAACTTCAGCCAAAACCGAAGCACTTCATATGAAAGCGCCAGGCAACGTCACCTGACTTGTATGCAGCACGACGGCGCCATCAGACTTGATTTCCGACAAAGCCAGTTATCTGAACTCGCCTGCTTGCATCGCCGAATACCTTTGATTTCCCTCTTCCTTGTGAGGATATACTTGACGCTTTTATCAAACACATCTCCGTCTGTGAAAGTAATCCTGCTTCGCTTGAGAGTTCACTGGGAGGGTAAAAGCAGAGAGCGAGAAAGGTCGTTGTTGTAGGTTTATTGAATGCAAAGCGCCGTCTCCTCTTTCCTGTCGTCGCTGCCAAGTATTATGAGATATCTCAGCTACCAGAAAGAAAAATATCTATGTTTGATATTTTCTTAATCTGTCTTGAAACTGGCGCCATTCCCCATCAGCCTTTGCTTTGAGCAGATTTTAAAAAACATTTTTCTGTTTGATGAAAGGATGCAGGAGTTTCTGTGTTCACAAAGATGTTAAATATTCTCGCATTTCCACGCAGAATAAAACCGAAGCCATTAGCTGAAATAATCACCTGTCAGTTTTGACAGCTCGGAGACTAAATGGTCTTTTCTTGGATCATAATTGTTTTTAAATCATGATTTTGACTTCTGTTTCTCAGACTGTGGGAGCTGCCTGTAGCTGTGGAGTAATAATCTCCTGAATGATGGTAATGCCTCGTAATGTAATCCCCCGTCTGCCTCGGGTTGTGTTTTGATTAAACTCCAACTCCAACATATTACCTGCAGGTAATTGGGCCTGAATATCTGCCCGTCGTATGGATCCAATCTCAAAAATAACAGATTTGATTAATATTTATGTGTTTCAGATAAACCCTGGGGATCGCTGAAGCAGATACGTCCCCAGTGGTCAAATTCACAGCTTTGCCGTCAGGATCGACTCTTTTCCAGAAGTCCAAACTTGGGTTGTCAGAATTTAAGAATATAAAATACTAAATTTTAAATACATTTCTCTTTCTGAAGGTCATCCAGAGCTTTCTGTGCCAGAAAACAGTGTTGTTTGCTCGGTGAAACTTTTGGCGTTCTGTTTTTTTTTTTTTTTTTTTTTTCCTTTACATTTGCTTTACCATTTTTTCTGCCTTACATACAGACCACTTCTCTGCCTCTAAAAATAATTGGATTTCAGGGTGTCTGCAGCTGCTTTAAAGTGAGTTTCTACCTAGTTATGAAGTTTTGAATACAGTTGGTCTCTCACTTGAGGTCTTCAGGTCAGAAATAATGATCCCCTTTGCTTGGCTTTCTGCACATTATTTGCAAACAGAAGTTGAGAAAGCTGCAGAGTCAGACGGAAAGTTTGCAAGAACAAAAACAGACATGGAGAACAGTAAAAATCAGTGTACTTTACAGTTCAGGTAGCAACTCAGGTAGCAATATTAACAATTCTGTCTGAAAAAAGTCTGAAAAAAAAAACTTTCACACCCTTTGTTCAAGATGTCATTCCTCCATTTATCATCAGATCTGCTCCATGTGTTCAAAGTCCTGCTGTTCTCTAGCTGGTTACTGCAGTGCGGCTCCATCTAGTGGCACAGATGTGTAATGACAACAGAAAGTCTATTCCTTGATTATAAAACAAAGCCATTTCTGGGTCACGTAAACCAGACAATAAAATATTAAAAACAAATTTAGTCCCGTGGCCTGTTTGCTAAAATTGAAATATAAAAAAATACAAGCATTTTTTTTTTTTGTGTGTGTTAGATTAAAAAACACACACAAAAAAATAAAAAGTCACTTTTTAATTTTTTTTAATTTTTTGACAAAATGATACACAGATAATTATGGATTGGTAAAGTTACAGAAGTTTAATGTGGACATTTTCATTTTAAAGTTCTCCCAGACGGAGCATTCAACAGAAACAAGGTTATTTGTAACAACTGACAAGTTGAACTCCCCGTTAAAAGTTTTCTGCTGTTACCTCAGAAATTACCTGTTTTAATGTTCTGATTGTGGCCCTCTAGATTGTTAGGATTTTGTTGGTAGACTTTTTTTATTTTTCATAAAAAACAGGATGTTAATAATGCCCTGGCAGTGGCAATAAGCTTTATTTTATTTGACATTTTTTAAGATGAGATTTACACTAAACATGTGTTACTGACAAGTGCTGATGTTTAAAGTGTTTCAACAACAAATGTTATGGCACCTTAGTTCATATGGCAGCAGAACATTTCAATAAAAGTGACCTTTACACTACTTTTGAATTCTTTATTTGGTTTTTGTATACAACGCGATTAATCGTGATTAACAGGGAAATCATGCGATTAATCACGATTAAAAATTTTAATCGTTGCCCAGCCCTAGACAGTTTCATCCAGAGAGAAAAGTTCTTCTTCTCCTGACAGCATCACCTTCTATCATCAGTATCACAGCTGCTGTGCAGCACCATTTTCAGCTGATGTCACATTATCCGTCTCTTGAATTCATTTACGTCGCATTGCTAACTCTGACTACGAGCGGCCGCGTGCTGTCCCCGTGGTAAAATTCAATTTCACCATTCACTTCCAGCGTGTAGGAATTTAAATCCCAGCGTCAGCGTTTGGGAGATGAAGAGGCCGCCGCTCTTCAGAGAGTTATATTTTAGAAGTCCTTTACGAAGAGCTATCGCTGCCAAACATGGCCTCTAACAGGATCAGCAGCATGGAGGTGACACTCTGGCGCTGAGGAGATATTTTTGGAGGACGCAAAATCATCCGATACAGAGAGGAAATGGAGCAAGTTAATCATTTCAGTACCCTGGCAGACTTTTATGCTTCTTAATTTTTGTCCAAAGGTCGAAGCTTTCATGACAAGATTGTTCTTTAACATGAACTGCACGCTCCCCTGCATAAATCCCCCCTCTGGCATTTGGATGTTTTTGTTTGTTTTTTGAAATGAAGCTTGATAAAAGTGCCACCCACCCCCGGTGGCTACCGGTTAAACTACGTCTATGGGTGTTTTTGTGTCAGTAGCCAAGAAACACTGTGGCATTTATTACAGAAAAAAACAAACAAAAAAAAAAAAAACAATCAAACAGAGCAAAAACAGAAACATATTGTCTTAAGGAGAAAAAGTTTATTTTAGCCAAACATTATATATTAGGGAAAAGTCTTGACAAAGGTTTTGTGAGCTTTAACCTTGGTTTTCATGTAGCATTGGTTAACTGTGAGCTGTAATGCAGATTTTTTCAGTTCCTGTCCTTGCTATCTGAATTGTAATACTCTTCAGTGAAAAGCCATTCAGTTTTGCACCTCAGAACATTTGATTTGTTGCTATTCAGAGCCGCTTTTTTAAATTACACAGTTATGCTGGAAAGAGTTCAGAAAGCCTGGCTGGATGTCGATGCAAAGCATTACATCGCTGTATGATCATCATAAAAGTGGGATTTGGGATTGGATACGCTGTTATTTAGATGGAGAAATAATCTCTACCTGTATGCAACCGAGATCTGGGTGATAGATTTTTACCTCATGTTTTTCCCATTCATTTGTCTGTTTGTTTTTGTTTGTCTGTGTTCAGATAACTCAAAAAGTTATGGATGGATTTGATGAAATTTTCAGGAGTTGTCTGAAATGTGAAAAGGAAGAACTGATTTCATTTTGGCTGTGATCCGGTAGAAATTCCTGGATTCTGGATCACTTTCAAATTTTCAATAACACTGCGGTCAATGGGGCCAAAAATCTTGTTTCTCAATATCTCTCCGTTAATTATTGCCCAAAACTCATGAAATTTGACTCAGGAATTGACAATGGGGAACCTCTATCAAGTTTCAAAGGCTGATCTGGATCCGATCCAGAAGGCAGATTTTATCACCATCTGTATATCGCTATAATGGGGGAATTGTTGCGCTTGGCGGAGGTCTGCGCTCCCCGAGTGCTTTTCTACTTCTTTTCCTTTGTTCATGTATTTTCTGAGGGTTGCTGAAAGACTGAAGATACATCGCCTTGCTTGTTACAGTGGAGGAAATTAGTAATTTAAAGGACGCAAAGGGGGCATCACCGACTTGGTAAGAGTGATTGGATTTAATATTATAATCTTAGTTAATGATATTTGCTCGGGGTCATGCTCTGGGTCTCTGTAAAGCACCTAGAGACAATTGTCATTGTAACAGACGCTATACAAATAAAATTGAATTGAATTGAATTGAATCAAACCTCCACCTGCTGCTGTTGAGGGATGGAGGACGACCTGAAGAACTTCTACCAGCATATTTAACTACTTTATTGACTCGCTGCCTCTGACGGTGATGAACTGTAAACCTGTAAAGGTGAGTCAGTATCTCCTCTGGTGGGTTTCAGTTTTAAACTCATCAGATTTAACAGCAGAGTTCATTTATTTCAGGTTAGATCTTTGAGCCACGCTGCTGTAGAAGATAAATATTGATTGTTCTGGTAGTTTTAATAATAATTTTAATTGGATTTTGTAATGTAAGTGTCCAACTGTTGTTTTATATTTGGACTTTATTTTCAGCATAAAGCAAATACATTTTAAACGTCATAAAGCAGAACACATTCATGAAGGTTCATCAACATCAGATCCCTCTATATCCATCAGCAGAGGACACCCCCAAACCTTTAATGATCAGAGGAGTTCAGACTGAACGGTTCTGTGGTGGCTCCACCGGTCCAGCTGCAGGGTGAGGGTCATCACCTCATCTCCAGAAACCCTGAGCTCTGTTCCTGGATTCACCACCAGAAGCATCTGACATGAACATCATGACTCCGGCTGGTTTCTTCAGGTTCGGATTCTTTTTAATTCCTCATCTGTATGTAGCTGATGGACACTGGACCACTTGTCTTTTTGTCCACAAACATCATAACAGGTATCTGAGCTCCACAGGAGCATTTTAGGAAAACGCTAAAAATTTGTGATTTCAGGACAAAAAGTTGTCCTCTAGGATATCAGCTGCACGTGGACACAAACAAGCAGCTCAGTCAGCTAGCATTAGCCTCCAACATCTACCAGTTAACGTTAGCCTCCGACAGCTACCGGCTAGCATTAGCCTCCAACATCTACCAGTTAACGTTAGCCTCCGACAGCTACCGGCTAGCATTAGCCTCCAACATCTACCAGTTAAAATTAGCCTCCAACAGCTACCGGCTAGCATCAGCCTCCAACATCTACCAATTAACATTAGCCTCCAACATCTACCAATTAACATTAGCCTCCGACAGCTACCAGCTAGCATTAGCCTCCAACATCTACCAGTTAATGTTAGCCTCCGACAGCTACCGGCTAGCATCAGCCTCCAACAGCTAACAGCTAGCATCAGCCTCCAACATCTACCAATTAACATTAGCCTCCAACATCTACCAATTAACATTAGCCTCCGACAGCTACCAGCTAGCATTAGCCTCCAACATCTACCAGTTAATGTTAGCCTCCGACAGCTACCGGCTAGCATCAGCCTCCAACAGCTAACAGCTAGCATCAGCCTCCAACATCTACCAGTTAACATTAGCCTCCGACAGCTACCGGCTAACATTAGCCTCCAACATCTACCAGTTAATATTAGCCTCAGACATCTACCAGTAAACGTTAGCCTCCGACAGCTACCAGCTAGCATCAGCCTCCAAGAGCTAACGGCTAGCATCAGCCTCCAACAGCTAACGGCTAGCATCAGCCTCCGACATCTACCAGTTAACGTTAGCCTCCGACAGCTACCGGCTAACATTAGCCTCCAACATCTACCAGTTAATATTAGCCTCAGACATCTACCAGTTAACGTTAGCCTCTGACAGCTACCAGCTAGCATCAGCCTCCAACAGCTAACGGCTAGCATCAGCCTCCGACATCTACCAGTTAACGTTAGCCTCCGACAGCTACTGGCTAACATTAGCCTCCAACATCTACCAGTTAATATTAGCCTCAGACAGCTATTGGCTAGCATTAGCCTCCGACATCTACCAGTTAATATTAGCCTCAGACAGCTATTGGCTAGCATTAGCCTCCGACATCTACCAGATAACGTTAGCCTCCGACAGCTACCAGCTAGCATTAGCCTCCGACATCTACCATTTAACGTTAGCCTCAGAGAACTAGCAGTGTCAAGACTCTACGTGTCTCTGAGAACCTAGGACTTTAAATCAAGATGAGCCGGTTTGTTCTGACCAGAAACAGGATGTGAACATTGGAAACACCATCATAGACGACAGACTAATGGTAACCATGGTGATGATGAAGCCCAGGTTGACCCGGAGATGATAAACGGTAGAGTGCTGATGGTGTCGCTGCAAGGTACTGAAATATAGCATCAAATGACAGTTTTTCGATGCGAATTGTTGGGTGTCATTAAGGGCACTGATGGTCCATCGCCAGAGACACATCGGGACTGTGGGAGGGGTGGGGGTGTGGGGGATGTTCTGTGTGACATCATCATGGCTTTGACGTGCACCTTCCTGACAAAACTCACCTTGTTCAGTGACTCTCTTTACCAGCTCGTTGAGCTCGTCCACGAACACCTTCTTCTCGCGGCTCATCATGGTGGAGAAGCACCGCTTCAGTGCCCGACTGGTCCCGGCTTTATCTCCAGCGCTGCGTCGCAGCTCCTCGGCCGCTTCCTCGCCCACCAGAGCACGGAATTCTGGGACATCTGACAGAAACAGGTGCAGCGGTCACGAGTTTCTCCTCGCTCTTCTGCATGTTCACGGCTTTGACAGGAAGACCTGCGTCTTCTCTGTTGGGACTCACTCTGAAGGAAGTCCAGCACCTGGTCCAGCGGTCTGAAGCCACACAGGCCCTGGAAGCGGGTCAGAGCGATGGCCATCTCGGGTTTGTGGTTGTTGTCCGGGTAGTGCTCTGGAAACTGAGCGTGGAGGCTGGCGGCCAACTCCTGACCAGGAACAGACCAAACACCGAAGACGCCGACGTGAGCTGACGTGACCCGGTCATGTGACCCGGTTAGAGCGGTCTCAGCGCCGTCAGACGTCACAGACGAGCAGCTTTAACCCTTTAAGCGCCAAAGTCACAATATTGCGACAAGCAGCATTACTGACTGTAACAGGCTGTATCTTTAAATGTGGTGCTGAATCTTGTTACTACTTTTCACCAGGAGATGGCAGACATGTGCGTCTGTAATCTGAGAACCATTTTTGGAGGTGGCGCTATTCAAAGTTTTAGAGTAAAATGAGTTTGAAAAACACCCTCCGGCGCAAAGACGCGCGGCGCAGCAGCGGTAGAAATAATGAGCGTAGCGAGTTTTTTCATTTACTCATGATGTCGCGGGAAAAAAAAACACACCGCTTAGGGTACACGGGAAATCACTGTGATGATGATGTTGATGATGATGATGATGATGACGGTGGCGGCTGAGAGCTCTTGAGAGAAGAGGAAGAGTATCAAAAGTGGAGCCTAAATTTTGATGAGCCTGTTAGTTATTGTGGAGACGATCTGAACTCATTGATTTCATCTCTTTTCCAAATGAATTCTCTCTGAATTCTGGAGCTTCATCACCAATCAAATAGAAAAGACCTTTAGTTCTTTGAAATGGAAATACTGAAACCAAACTCCAGATTTCATGACTTTATGATGTGATTGTCCCTGAAATGTAATCTTTCATTTTTCATGGGGTTTGAGGAAAAATCTGAAATTGAGGACTACTGGGCAGGTTTGGGCAGGTGATGTCACAATAATCAAATTAGATGACAAATCTACTTCCATTCCAAATTTTGGTTCATACTGAAGATATTTCTCATTTACAGTATGAATTTATCTCAAACCACTTTAAAGTTATAGCCCTTTGAAACTTTGACAGTTTCCAATATGGCCGCCCCCTTGTGATGTCACAATATGCAAATTATATGAATAATTTCACTACCATCACAGACTTTGAGTCAAACTGAACAATTTTCTCATTGACAGTATAACTTTATCTCAAACTGCTTTCAAGTTAGAGCCTTTTGAAATCTTGATGTCAAAATTGTATATTTTCTTGAAAAAACTCCGGCGCCTAAAGGGTTAAATTCACATTTATGAAAAAAGACAAAGACTTTGTTAAAAACAAGAACAATTCTGTTAAAGGGCGGTGCCACCACCACCGGGGGCCACCGGGGGGCCACCAGGGGCCACCAGGGGCCACCGGGGGCCACCGAGCTGAACGCAGCGTCACATAGAAACAAACTCTTTGATTCTGTAGAAAATGTGGTTTTACAATAAAAATAAAGTTTTGACAAAAAAAATTCAAAAAGTCATGAATGGATGAAATTTAAGATTTTAATCACAAAATTTGTTTCTGAATGAAAAAAAAAAAGCAGTTTTGTGAAATAAAAGATTTTACAACAAAAATGTGATTTTAGGACAAAAGTTTCCAGAATTAAAAATTTTCCAAAATTAACATGTTTTTAAACTAAAACTGTTTTAGTTTAAAATGTAATGATTTGGTGAAAGAAACAGTCCCAATCTTTGAAAATTCACAATTTTACAGCAAAATGTTTCTTTTTTAATGAAAAGACGGACGTGGTTTTACAGGATAGTTTTGGTGATTTGAGGACAGCTGGCTAGTTGCCCCCGACAACAGACGTTAATTGTTGACAACAGTAACGAGACAGAAGTTGAACTTCAGTGTCGTCACGTCCTCCAGACCTGAAGACCTGCAGCTGAACCCTGAAATCTGTCGGTTCTGATCCTAATCAGCTCTGTTCAAACACTGGAACTGGCAGGTCCTCACGGTCCCTGTTACCCATTAACCAGTCCAGGACCGGAACCGGCAGGTCCTCACGGTCCCTGTTACCCATTAACCAGTCCAGGACCCGGAACCGGCAGGTCCTCACGGTCCCTGTTACCCATTAACCAGTCCAGGACCGGAAACCGGCAGGTCCTCACGGTCCCTGTTACCCATTAACCAGTCCAGGACCGGAACCGGCAGGTCCTCACGGTCCCTGTTACCCATTAACCAGTCCAGGACCGGAACCGGCAGGTCCTCACGGTCCCTGTTACCCATTAACCAGTCCAGGACCCGGAACCGGCAGGTCCTCACGGTCCCTGTTACCCAATAACCAGTCCAGGACCGGAACCGGCAGGTCCTCACGGTCCCTGTTACCCATTAACCAGTCCAGGACCGGAACCGGCAGGTCCTCACGGTCCCTGTTACCCATTAACCAGTCCAGGACCCGGAACCGGCAGGTCCTCACGGTCCCTGTTACCCATTAACCAGTCCAGGACCCGGAACCGGCAGGTCCTCACGGTCCCTGTTACCCATTAACCAGTCCAGGACCGGAACCGGCAGGTCCTCACGGTCCCTGTTACCCATTAACCAGTCCAGGACCTGGAACCGGCAGGTCCTCACGGTCCCTGTTACCCATTAACCAGTCCAGGACCCGGAACCGGCAGGTCCTCACGGTCCCTGTTACCCATTAACCAGTCCAGGACCGGAACCGGCAGGTCCTCACGGTCCCTGTTACCCATTAACCAGTCCAGGACCCGGAACCGGCAGGTCCTCACGGTCCCTGTTACCCATTAACCAGTCCAGGACCGGAACCGGCAGGTCCTCGCGTTCTCTATTACCCATTAACCAGTCCAGGACCCGGAACCGGCAGGTCCTCACGGTCCCTGTTACCCATTAACCAGTCCAGGACCTGGAACCGGCAGGTCTCCGTGACTCACCTTGTTGGGGTGGGCCTGGATGGACAGCGCCGTGTTGACAGACAGAACTTTGAAGAGGAAGGGCAGCTGACCCTGGAAGGCGTCCTTCACCTTGGAGCCCAGACAGGCGGGGTAGTGGGCGATCCACTGGCCCAGGGTGGTCTGAGCGATCCTGTTGTCCTTAATCTGGGCGTCGCCTTTAGGGTGGGCGCCCATCCACAGCTGGAACACACGGATCAGAACTTTCATATGCTGAACAAGTCCAAACTGGTTCCTAATGAGTCATTTCTGACTCAGTTTATCTCTCAGGGGTCTTCAGCTGGAGAGTCGTGGCCCCTAGAGGGTCAGATGGGAACCACGGGAGGACTTGAGATGGACTAAGATGAGGAGAGTGGTGATGGTAATGGTGGTAACAGTTTCCTTGGTAACTCACATGTGAGTTTATGGACCTTCTGCACGTGGCGTTGCGCACTGCAGCCGCAACAGCTCACCGCCGTGTTTGTCGTCAAGGTGTGTGACGCGTGGCTGCGGGAGGTCTATATGGGCACGGACACATTTATTCTTTACACCCCTCCCCCAACACCCCCCCTCTACTGTCAACGCAATCAATCAATAATCAGTGCATTTACATGGGAAGTTTAATTCCTCTCCAATTCAGAATTGAAGTTAAATCCGAATAAAAGTTACCATGTAAACACGTAATTCCATATGAAAATGTCAAATCCGAATTAAACTTAATTCCGAGGTCATGTAAACACTCATTCCTGTTTAAATTAATTCCCGTCTTTCTGCGCATGCTAGTTCTCTTGCCCGTCTGTCGCCATGACGCTTATATTCCGCGCTGGGCTTGTTTTCAAAACAAAGTTTCAAGATGGCGGCACGCAGTAAACGGTGGTCAAGAGCAGAGACGATTTATTTAATAAATAGCTTGGAGGAACTGGAAATAATTAAAAGAACAGATGGCAGGAAACATAAAAATTGTGAGCTTTTCAAAGTTGTAGCGGCCAGGTTAAATGAAGGAGGTTTCACAGATAGAGACGCCACCCAGGTCAAAAATAAGTGGAATGTTGTTGCTAACCGAGTTGTTGCTAAGTTTGTTTTCTTCCAGTAGACGTAAAGACGTCCGCCCCCCCCATCCAATCAGAACCCTTCCCAACCCCCAGACCTAATAATCAGTGCATTTACATGGGAAGTTTAATTCCTCTTGAATTCAGAATTGAAGTTAAATCCGAATAAAAGTTACCATGTAAACACGTAATTCCATATGAAAATGTCAAATCCGAATTAAACTTAATTCCGAGGTCATGTAAACACTCATTCCTGTTTAAATTAATTCCCGTCTTTCTGCGCATGCTAGTTCTCTTGCCCGTCTGTCGCCATGACGCTTATATTCCGCGCTGGGCTTGTTTTCAAAACAAAGTTTCAAGATGGCGGCACGCAGTAAACGGTGGTCAAGAGCAGAGACGATTTATTTAATAAATAGCTTGGAGGAACTGGAAATAATTCAAAGAACAGATGGCAGGAAACATAAAAATTGTGAGCTTTTCAAAGTTGTAGCGGCCAGGTTAAATGAAGGAGGTTTCACAGATAGAGACGCCACCCAGGTCAAAAATAAGTGGAATGTTGTTGCTAACCGAGTTGTTGCTAAATTTGTTTTCTTCCGGTAGATGTAAAGACGTCCCCCCCCATCCAATCAGAACCCTTCCCAACCCCCAGACCTAAAGCGGAGTTGGATAAAGCCGAACAAACGTGTTTTCCATGTAAACCTCAATTAGGAATTACTATTTCCATGTAAACTCGAAGGAAAATAGTTTAATTTGGAATTATTTAATTCAGAATTATTAATTCAGAATTAAAAAACATCATGTAACCGCAGCCAATGTTTACATCAATTCTCCATATACAGGTTTATAGCTTGGTAGAAGGTGTTCATCCAGTTTTCTTGTTAGTAGTTTCTGCTTCTTACATCTTATCCTCTGAGTTTGTTTGCTGTCACAACACAAACTACTACACAACCCAGCACACCCTCACTGTCCGTCTCTTTAACTGTCCTGTCTCTTTAACTGTCCAGTCTCTAAATGTGTAATCCGTGTCCTTTACAGGTCAGGTAGCAATATTAACAAGTCTAAAAAAGAACATTCTGAACTGCAACAAAACTTTCACATCATTCCTCCATGTTACATCAGATCTTTTCGTTTATTGTGTTAGATTAAAAAATGAAAAACGTAACAAAATGTCACTTTTTAATTTTTAATTGACAATTGAAAATGGAAAGAATGATTGATACACAGGTTGATAAAGTTACAGAACTTTAACATGGACATTTTCATTTTAAAGTTCTCCCAGACGGAGGATTTAACAGAAACAAGGTTATTTGTAACAACTGACAAGTTGAACTCCCTGTTAAAAGTTTCTGCTGTTACCTCAGAAATTACCTGTTTTAATGTTCTGATTGTGCTGAGACACAATCATTTTGTTGGATTTTGTTTGTAGACTTTTTTTTTATTTGTTATTAAAAACAGGATGACATTAATGCCCTTGCAGTAGCAATAAGCTTTATTTTATTTGACATTTTTAAGATGAGATTTACACTAAATATGTGTTACTGACAAGTGCTGATGTTAAAAGTGTTTGAACAACAAATGTTATGACACTTTAGTTCATATGGCAGCAGAACATTTAAACAAAAGAGCATTTTACACTACTTTTGAATTCATCATTTGATTTTCCGTTTACAATGCGATTAATCGTGATTAATCAGGGAAATAATGCGATTAATCGCGATTAAAAATTTTAATCGTTGCCCAGCCGTACTTTTTATATGAAGTCTCCATCTTCCCAGATCCAGTGGGAGGAGCTTGGTGTTGTATCATCAGTGTCAGGGAGCGTTTGGAGGCGGATCAACACCCGTCACCTGTCAACTATCTAATGAGACTCTTCTGACTTGAACATGTGGATTCACCCTGAAAGAAAACCTGGTTTAATAAAAACCAGTGAGTCAGACTGTCCTTCAGTCCGCCTGAACCCATGACCTTCATGACAGACCTGCAGAGCAGCTGCAGCTAAATATAGACCTGCTGGACCAACAGCTCATGTTTGCCCCGCAATGGAGCCAGACAGGACCCAGTCTGCGGATCCTGACCCAGAACCGGGACTGTTACTGACATCAGAGGTCCGCCAGGACCCAGTCTATGGATCCTGACCCAGAACCGAGAATGTTCCTGACATCAGAGGTCCACCAGGACCCAGTCTGCGGATCCTGACCCAGAACCAGGACTGTTCCTGACATCAGAGGTCCGCCAGGACCCAGTCTATGGATCCTGACCCAGAACCGAGAATGTTCCTGACATCAGAGGTCCACCAGGACCCAGACTACGGATCCTGACCCAGAACTGGGAATGTTCCTGACGTCAGAGGTCCGCCAGGACCCAGTCTACGGATCCTGACCCATGACCGGGACTGTTCCTGACATCAAAGGTCCGCCAGGACCCAGTCTACGGATCCTGACCCATGACTGGGACTGTTCCTGACGTCAGAGGTCCACCAGGACCCAGTCTACGGATCCTGACCCATGACCGGGACTGTTCCTGACATCAAAGGTCCGCCAGGACCCAGTCTACGGATCCTGACCCAGGACCGGGACTGTTCCTGACATCAAAGGTCCGCCAGGACCCAGTCTACGGATCCTGACCCATGACTGGGACTGTTCCTGACGTCAGAGGTCTGCCAGGACCCAGTTTACGGATCCTGACCCATGACTGGGACTGTTCCTAACGTCAGAGGTCCGCCAGGACCCAGTCTACGGATCCTGACCCGTGACCGGGACTGTTCCTGACATCAGAGGTCCGCCAGGACCCAGTCTACGGATCCTGACCCATGACCGGGACTGTTCCTGACATCAAAGGTCCGCCAGGACCCAGTCTACGGATCCTGACCCATGACCGGGACTGTTCCTGACATCAGAGGTCCGCCAGGACCCAGTCTACGGATCCTGACCCATGACCGGGACTGTTCCTGACATCAAAGGTCCGCCAGGACCCAGTCTACGGATCCTGACCCATGACCGGGACTGTTCCTGACATCAAAGGTCCGCCAGGACCCAGACTACGGATCCTGACCCATGACCGGGACTGTTCCTGACGTCAGAGGTCCGCCAGGACCCAGTCTACGGATCCTGACCCATGACCGGGACTGTTCCTGACGTCAGAGGTCCGCCAGGACCCAGTCTACGGATCCTGACCCAGAACTGGGACTGTTCCTGACATCAAAGGTCCGCCAGGACCCAGACTACGGATCCTGACCCAGAACAGGGACTGTTCCTGACGTCAGAGGTCCGCCAGGACCCAGTCTACGGATCCTGACCCATGACCGGGACTGTTCCTGACGTCAGAGGTCCGCCAGGACCCAGTCTTACGGATCCTGACCCATGACCTGGACTGTTCCTGACGTCAGAGGTCCGCCAGGACTCAGTCTACGGATCCTGACCCAGGACCGGGACTGTTCCTGACGTCAGAGGTCCGCCAGGACCCAGTCTACGGATCCTGACCCATGACCGGGACTGTTCCTGACGTCAGAGCAGGGCATAAAATTTGAATTTTTACCAAGTCGCCCCTGGCTACCAGGTTTTTGAAGTTGGTAGCCAGCTAGCAATTTTGGTCGCCAGTGTTTTTCGTCGCCCCATACGTCAGGGGTTAATATGGCACCAGCAGCATTGTCATTTATGAAAAACCCCTATTATCATCTACTATCACTACATTTCAGAAGCATTTACAAGCATGAAAGCGCATTTTATTCTGTTTCCATGATGCTTACTATGGAAACTAATATTATTTCTTTTTTGTTAACACCAGAAGCACCAAGTAGGTCATTTTTACCTCCTAGCAAATTTTAAATGATTGTATTTCTGTTAAAATAAAACCCCTACATCTGTAAGTTCATGACTTTTTCTAAAATGGATTTATTAATCATTCAGTGAATTCTGGTGAGTATGTGATGAAAAGAAAAAAGAATATGACCATTTATACCTGGAACCACAGACAGCTGTCATTTTTTGCGCCACGCCCCTCCGCGCCTCACTGCCCGTTGCTTGGCAACGCTCAAACTTTGTGGCGTTATCGGACTTTGACAGTTATTGTCATCACTAAATCTTTCAAACAAACAGCAAAATTCAAGACATGAATCCAACAAAAACAACTGCATGGCTGTTGTACCAGGATCTGAGTGAGGGAGTCAGAAAGAGCGGAAATAACGGCTCGCGGAAATACTCTGACAGCTAAATTCAGAAGTCAAGCGTTTTAGTTTCCTCTGGTTCTAATCATTTGGTATTTTAGCGAGGCTACGACTCTGACTGATCTAAACATAAATATTTACATTGATCAGAGCTCAACCTGTATGTCAGCTACATGAGGCGGCCAAGGATGGAACCGTTTGGAGACCCATAAAGCTGGGACTGCGGACCGGGAGAGCCCAGTCCACAAATGTCCCGGTGGAGAGAGGTGGTCCAACTGCATACGCGCGCTGCAACATTGACGACCATGTGAATGCGTTCATGTACTTGATGAACCAGGTGATACAACACACCTGTGACTGAACGGTGGCGGAGCCGCACCGGTGGAGAGGAGGGCTGGGAATGGAGTCATGTGTGCGTAAGGGGGAGCACGCAGCGTTAATCCGTTTTTATTAAAATATCTGTTAACATCTGAAATCTGTTGTTTTATATTGTCAATAGTCTGTCATTCGATTGCTGTTGTTGTCATGTTTGTGTCAACATTCAGCTCCTACAGTTTGTTGATGAACGTACCGATGTATTTATTTGTGTGGCTGAGAGAGAGAGCACGCGCAGCGTTCTAGCACGTAGAAAAAAAAGCTCGCAAAAATATACATTTTAAACACTTATTTTGACAAGTGTCCATTATTATTATTTCAGAAACATTCAGGAATGAGCCACGTTACAACTATTATAAATGACATGTTCGCATCACTGACGCTGTTGCAGCGATGGGCTGAAAATGAAGTTTGGAATCTTGGCGGTTCTAGTGTTTACTATTCTGTTGTGTATTTTTATGAGGTTGTTTACCAAAAGGATCCATTTTGCTCTGGAGTAGATTCAGTGATGGACAAAACTGAAGACCGACGAATGCAAAAGTCCACCTGTCCATGCTGGGTTAGGCGCATGTGTAGTTATGACTTCCGGCA
This sequence comes from Hirundichthys speculiger, assembly GCA_018398805.1. Taxonomy (NCBI): domain Eukaryota; kingdom Metazoa; phylum Chordata; class Actinopteri; order Beloniformes; family Exocoetidae; genus Hirundichthys; species Hirundichthys speculiger. The sequence goes on along the minus strand of JAGFBZ010001299.1, from coordinate 326,487 downwards.
AACGACGTGCACCCAAAACAGGGCCACTTTCCGACATATAATATATATCTAATAATAAACTTTGTTTCTAAAGTTCTAAATAAACTTTGTTTCTAAGTTATTTAGATATGTTTGCCTTGGTGACACATGACAAATGTGCAGAAATCAAAAAAAAAAATTCCTAAATTGATGGTGGATTTTGTGTCCCTCGCCACTGGCGACAGGGCAGAAAAAAACGGTCGAAATCGTTAAATTTGGGTCGCATATGGCGACCAGTTGGTCGCGATTTTATGCCCTGCAGAGGTCCACCAGGACCCAGTCTACGGATCCTGATCCATGACCGGGACTGTTCCTGACATCAAAGGTCCACCAGGACCCAGTCTACGGATCCTGACCCATGACTGGGACTGTTCCTGACGTCAAAGGTCCACCAGGACCCAGTCTACGGATCCTGACCCATGACCGGGACTGTTCCTGACGTCAGAGGTCCGCCAGGACCCAGTCTACGGATCCTGACCCATGACCGGGACTGTTCCTGACGTCAGAGGTCCGCCAGGACCCAGTCTACGGATCCTGACCCATGACTGGGACTGTTCCAGACATCAGAGGTCCGCCAGGACCCAGTCTACGGATCCTGACCCAGGACCGGGACTGTTCCTGACATCAAAGGTCCGCCAGGACCCAGTCTACGGATCCTGACCCATGACCGGGACTGTTCCTGACGTCAGAGGTCCACCAGGACCCAGTCTACGGATCCTGATCCATGACCGGGACTGTTCCTGACGTCAAAGGTCCACCAGGACCCAGTCTACGGATCCTGACCCATGACTGGGACTGTTCCTGACGTCAAAGGTCCACCAGGACCCAGTCTACGGATCCTGACCCATGACCGGGACTGTTCCTGACGTCAGAGGTCCGCCAGGACCCAGTCTACGGATCCTGACCCATGACCGGGACTGTTCCTGACGTCAGAGGTCCGCCAGGACCCAGTCTACGGATCCTGACCCATGACCGGGACTGTTCCAGACATCAGAGGTCCGCCAGGACCCAGTCTACGGATCCTGACCCAGGACCGGGACTGTTCCTGACATCAAAGGTCCGCCAGGACCCAGTCTACGGATCCTGACCCATGACTGGGACTGTTCCAGACATCAGAGGTCCGCCAGGACCCAGTCTACGGATCCTGACCCAGGACCGGGACTGTTCCTGACATCAAAGGTCCGCCAGGACCCAGTCTACGGATCCTGACCCATGACTGGGACTGTTCCAGACATCAGAGGTCCGCCAGGACCCAGTCTACGGATCCTGACCCAGGACCGGGACTGTTCCTGACATCAGAGGTCCACCAGGACCCAGACTACGGATCCTGACCCAGGACCGGGACTGTTCCTGACATCAGAGGTCCACCAGGACCCAGTCTACGGATCCTGACCCATGACCGGGAATGTTCCTGACGTCAGAGGTCCGCCAGGACCCAGTCTACGGATCCTGACCCAGCACCGGGACTGTTCCTGACATCAGAGGTCCACCAGGACCCAGTCTACGGATCCTGACCCATGACCGGGACTGTTCCAGACATCAGAGGTCCGCCAGGACCCAGTCTACGGATCCTGACCCATGACTGGGACTGTTCCTGACATCAAAGGTCCGCCAGGACCCAGTCTACGGATCCTGACCCATGACCGGGACTGTTCCAGACATCAGAGGTCCGCCAGGACCCAGTCTACGGATCCTGACCCAGGACCGGGACTGTTTCTGACGTCAGAGGTCCGCCAGGACCCAGTCTACGGATCCTGACCCATGACCGGGACTGTTCCTGACATCAGAGGTCCGCCAGGACCCAGTCTACGGATCCTGACCCAGAACCGGGACTGTTCCTGACATCAGAGGTCCGCCAGGACCCAGTCTACGGATCCTGACCCAGAACCGGGACTGTTCCTGACATCAGAGGTCCGCCAGGACCCAGTCTACGGATCCTGACCCATGACCGGGACTGTTCCTGACATGAGAGGTCCGCCAGGACCCAGTCTACGGATCCTGACCCATGACCGGGACTGTTCCTGACATGAGAGGTCAGCCAGGACCCAGTCTACGGATCCTGACCCATGACCGGGACTGTTCCTGACGTCAGAGGTCCACCAGGACCCAGTCTACGGATCCTGACCCATGACCGGGACTGTTCCTGACGTCAGAGGTCCACCAGGACCCAGTCTATGGATCCTGACCCAGAACCGGGACTGTTCCTGACGTCAGAGGTCCGCCAGGACCCAGTCTACGGATCCTGACCCAGAACCGGGACTGTTCCTGACGTCAGAGGTCCGCCAGGACCCAGTCTACAGATCCTGACCCATGACCGGGACTGTTCCTGACGTCAGAGGTCCACCAGGACCCAGTCTACGGATCCTGACCCATGACCGGGACTGTTCCTGACATCAGAGGTCCGCCAGGACCCAGTCTACGGATCCTGACCCATGACCGGGACTGTTCCTGACATCAGAGGTCCACCAGGACCCAGTCTACGGATCCTGACCCATGACTGGGACTGTTCCAGACATCAGAGGTCCGCCAGGACCCAGTCTACGGATCCTGACCCATGACCGGGACTGTTCCTGACATCAGAGGTCCACCAGGACCCAGTCTACGGATCCTGACCCATGACTGGGACTGTTCTAGACATCAGAGGTCCGCCAGGACCCAGTCTACGGATCCTGACCCATGACTGGGACTGTTCCAGACATCAGAGGTCCGCCAGGACCCAGTCTACGGATCCTGACCCATGACCGGGACTGTTCCAGACATCAGAGGTCCGCCAGGACCCAGTCTACGGATCCTGACCCATGACCGGGACTGTTCTTGACATCAGAGGTCCGCCAGGACCCAGTCTACGGATCCTGACCCATGACCGGGACTGTTCCTGACGTCAGAGGTCCGCCAGGACCCAGTCTACGGATCCTGGCTGAAGATTTTTTTCTTGTAAATTCTCTAGTTTATAAATTCAGATTTTTTTTACTATAAAGTCATAATTCAGAGTTTTCCCATTTATATAAAGTACATAAAATCTGAACATTCATGTCTTTTTAATTTTCAGTTTATCTTCGGATTCTCTGGTGGACTAAAGGGCCATTCAACCATTTCAGAGCCCTGAGACCATCTGAGACCAGGTCCACTTAGACTCCTCTAACCTGGATTCAATTAAACTGGTCTAAACTGGTTTCAACTTCAAAAAAGAAGGGAAATGACTCTTTTTTTCACTGTCACAAAACAAAAACTGTTTTAAGTGTTGTTCATTGTCTTGTAGTGAAGTGAATCCAGGTGAGAGCAGTCCAGGTATCGTGGTCTGTGACAGAGACCTGGTCTAAGGTGGTCTATCAATGAAACAAAGGAACGGCCCTTTTCTAAGATTACCTGCTCATAAATGCACCTGTGTGTCAGTGACTCACCTCTGCGTAGGGTTTATCATCTTCCACAACCGCCAGCGGGTCTCCACCAACCACCAGTCGGGCCACCTCACTGTCCAGTCCCACCTTCCCCCAGGCGTAGTTCTGGACGGCACAGGTGAGGGGGAACACTGGAGAAGGCACAATTAAAGACCGTGAAAGACAGATCACTAACAGACCACCTCCATTCTATCAGACCACCTCTGTGACTCCAACAGACCCCTCTTCCAACAGACCACCTCTATTCCAACAGACCACATATGTGGCTCCAACAGACTACCTCTTCCAAAAGACCACCTCCGTGGTTCCAAAAGACCACCTCCATGGCTCCAACAGACCACTTCTGTGGCCCCAATAGACTACCTCCATTCCAACAGACCACCTCCTCTAACATACCACCTCCGTGGCTCCAACAGACCACTTCTGTGGCCCCAACAGCCCACCTCTTTCAACAGACCACCTCTTCCAACAGACCACCTCCATGGCTTCAACAGACCCCTCTTCCAACAGACCAACTCTTCCAACAGACCACCCCCATGGCTTCAACAGACCCCTCTTCCAACAGACCACCTCCATGGCTTCAACAGACCCCTCTTCCAACAGACCACCTCTGTAGCTCCAAAAGACCACCTCCATGGCTCTACCAGACCACCCCTTCCAGCAGACCACCTCCGTGGCTCCAACAGACCCCTCTTCCAACAGACCACCTCCGTGGCTCCAACAGACACCTCTTCCAACAGACCACCTCCGTGGCTCCAACAGACCCCTCTTCCAACAGACCACCTCCGTGGCTCCAACAGTCCCCTCTTCCAACAGACCACCTCCATGGCTTCAACAGACCCCTCTTCCAACAGACCACCTCTGTAGCTCCAAAAGACCACCTCCATGGCTCTACCAGACCACCCCTTCCAGCAGACCACCTCCGTGGCTCCAACAGACCCCTCTTCCAACAGACCATCTCCGTGGCTCCAACAGACTACCTCTTCCAAAAGACCACCTCCATGGCTCCAACAGACCACTTCTGTGGCCCCAATAGACTACCTCCATTCCAACAGACCACCTCCGTGGCTCCAACAGACGACCTCCGTGGCTCCAACGGACCCCTCTTCCAACAGACCACCTCCGTGGCTCCAAAAGACCACCTCCGTGGCTCTACCAGACCACCCCTTCCAGCAGACCACCTCCGTGGCTCCAACAGACCCCTCTTCCAACAGACCATCTCCGTGGCTCCAACAGACTACCTCTTCCGAAAGACCACCTCCATGGCTCCAACAGACCACTTCTGTGGCCCCAATAGACTACCTCCATTCCAACAGACCACCTCCGTGGCTCCAACAGACCACCTCCGTGGCTCCAACGGACCCCTCTTCCAACAGACCACCTCCGTGGCTCCAACAGACCACTTCTGTGGCCCCAAAAGACTACCTCCATTCCAACAGACCACCTCCATGGCTCCAACAGACCACTTCTGTGGCCCCAATAGACTACCTCCATTCCAACAGACCACCTCCTCTAACAGACCACCTCCGTGGCTCCAACAGACCACCTCCTCGGCTCCAACAGACCACCTCCTCTAACAGACCACCTCCATAGCTCCAACAGACCATCTCCATAGCTCCAACAGACCACCTCCATGGCTCCAACAGACCACCTCCGTGGCTCCAACAGACCACCTCTGTGGCCCCAATAGACTACCTCCATTCCAACAGACCACCCCTATACCTCCATTCCAACCTCTGCGGCTCTAACTGACCAGTCGGCAGGTGTAGGGATCTTGACGGCATCAGAAACACAGCTGATAATCACATTTAACATCTGGACTCGTGGTTTTCTGCTGTCTCTATCATAAATCTGAATCCTAATCCGTCTTCCGAGGTTTTAAAGGCTCAGTTGGACGGTTTTCTTATTTATTTTCTACAACGGCGTTAACAGACAACCTGACCAGGATGCTCGCTAAAACGGGCTGAGATCAGTCTTGAAACGGATCTGTGAGGCCCAGAACACATCGTGTACTGCGGGTAAACTGTTTCTGGAACAATAACATGGTTAAAGGACAGAGAAAAGCGGGTTATTGAAGCAGTTATTGATCTGACAGCCTCACTCACCTCTCACTTCCTCCATGACTGCAACGTCGGATCTCTCGGACGACTCTCTTGGTGACGTCAGCACGCTGTTACTCATTGCAGCGGCTGGTCACGTGATATGGAAGAAGGCGTGGCTTCCAAACCAATCATACATACGTTCATAAATGGATTTATAAATACATTTACAAAGTAAAATAATGAATTTAGGATATTTATATACTTAGATTTATAATTTTATAATTATCCATCCATTATCTGTACCAGATTAATCCACTGCAGACCAGGAACCTTCTAGCTGTGAGGCAACAGAGCTGAGCACTAAGCCACCATACTGCCAATTTTATAATTAGTAAAGTAAAAATATAATATATATATATATATATATATATATATATATATATATATATATATATATATATATTAGGGCTGGGCAACAATTACATTTTTTTTGATTAATCGCATTGTATACGGAAAATCAAATAATGAATTCAAAAGTAATGTAAAGGTCACTTTTATTTAAATGTTCTGCCATATGAACAAAAGTGTCATAACATTTGTTGTTCAAACATTTTTAACATCAGCACTGGTGTCTCAATCTCATCTTAAAAAATGTCAAATAAAATAAAGCGTATTGCCACTGCCAGGGCATTAATGTCATCCTGTTTTTTCCTGAAAAATAAAAAAAAGTCTACTTTCAAAATCCTAACAATCTAGAGGCCACAATCAGAACATTAAAACAGGTAATCGTTGAGGTAACAGCAGAAATTTTTAACGGGGAGTTCAACTTGGCAGTTCTCCCCTGGGAGAACTTTAAAAAGAAAATGTCCATGTAAAAGTTCAGTCACTTTGTCAATCTGTAATTATCTGTGTATCTTTTTTTTTTCCATTTTCAATTGTCAATCAAAAAGTTAAAAAGTGACTTTTTATTTTTTTTTCTGTTTTTTAATCTAACACAAAAAAAAAACAAAAAAATGCCTGTTTTTTTATATTTCAATTTTAGCAAACAGGCCACGGGACTGAATTTGTTTTAAATATTTTATTGTCTGGTTTATGTGACCCAGAAATGGCTTTGTTTTATAACGGAGGACTGGACTTTCTGTTGTCATTACACATCTGTGCCACTAGATGGAGCCGCACTGCAGTAACCAGCCAGAGAACAGCAGGACAGTGAACACATGGAGCAGATCTGATGGAACATGGAGGAATGACGCCATCGTCTGGAACAAAGGGGTTTGAAAAATTTTTTTTTTTCAGACAGAATTGTTAATATTGCTACCTGAGTTGCTACTGTTATTTATTTTGTTCATTTAAAATAAAACCTCTTTCTGTGCCAGTTGTTTGCCCTTTTAATGTGAAAGTTTCATTTTGATAAGATTTTGGCTTCTGATGTTTTAGTATGACAAGAAAATCACAAGATTTTGTGAAATTATTTAAATGTATGTCTTTTTTGGACATTTGTACAGCAATTAAGAATACCGCGATAATATCGTAAACTGTGATAATTTGTTTGCTATAATCGAGATATCAAATTTTCCATATCGTTACAACCCTACTCTGACCTCCTGAGGCTGCATTACAACTTATTTATTCATCCATCCATCCATTATCTTCGGCTTGGTCCAGAGTCGGGTCGGGGGGGCAGACCTCCCTCCCTCCAGCTGCCTCCACCAGCTCCTCTGGGAGAACATCGAGGAGCTCCAGACCAGCTGGGAGACATCATCTCTCCAGTGTGTCCTGGTCTTCTCCCAGTTGGACATGCCTGAAACACCTCACAGTTCACAATAATTACATTTAAAATGCTAGCTCATCATTATTATTTAACTTCTGCATCATCATCTCTGTATTACTCAACCTCGCAACTTTCTTGCAAATTAAATACATAAACCTATAGATAATTTTTCCAACATTACTGGATTTTTTGCAGTTCATCGTGAAGGTTAAACATAACATGCATGAACATACATACCGCAAGAAATTTGGCACAACTTAAAATGTAACGATTTACAGTTACATTAGATACGTACATACAGTGATCCCTCGCATATTTGCTCTTTAAGTTCCGCAGTTTTAGTTATTCACAGATTTTTTTTCAGAAATATTTAATATAAAAAAAAAAAATCAAGAAAAAATTGCGGAAACATCACAGGATGTTGTGCGCGTTCTCTCGCAGCAAAGAAATGTTGTGAGCCAGCCTGGCACAGATGTTAATTCCTCTTTATTGGGACTGGCTTTACATGTTTTAATTCTAAAGGCCAGTTTTTCACAGGAACCAGAAGCTCTGATGTTTTCTTCTTTCCTCTGAGCAGCGACTTTGTCAGGCGCGTCATTGTCGGCGTGACTCTTCAAGTCAGCTGAGTTTACCGGCTTGTGATCGTTGTGATCTGTTATCCTCCTCCACGTGAAACTTTGACATCATTTCTCTCGCCCTGATCACATAAGAATGTTTACTGGCAACAGGGAAAATGATTCATGGTTACAAAATCGTGACGGAGAGCTTCACTCGGGGTGATCCGTTTCCGTGGATCCACCTCTAACATCTGCTTGAGGAGGCCGATAAATGCCAACGTTTCTTCCTGAACTTCGGTGACCTGTTTTTCTGGCTGTTCCCTCTGCAGGTCATTCAGAGAATAAAGATGACAAGAATCACCACAGTGTTGCGCAACCTCCTCACCTGTTTCCTGTGCGTAAATTTCTGGGGATTTTAGACGCCACATACATATGGGAGCCTCCTGTACCAGGTCAAAAAAGCGATCTGAATCCAATCCAGGACCAGGAGGTCCAGGACATCGTTACTGATTTCACTCCTCGACTGGACGATCATTCGCATGGCCTCAAATTAGGGGTGCATGATAACTATCGGGCTGATAACAGGAAATTATGACATCATTCCGACAAGTCCGATATCAAGACAAATAGCCCCGATAACATATATATTTCTGTCAACACAGCAGTGCCTCGCTCCCTCTGAGCCTTGAATGACCGGCAGTGAATGGTATGTTCAAGTGACGTCAGCATAATCAGAAAAATGATTACTCAATAAGGAAAATCAAGAATACCCCCTCATGCCAGAAAACAACTCGTTAACTCGTCATAATTTTAGTAGTTGCTGACTTGAATCGATATTCGCAGTATTTTCCCTCATGTTACACATAAAGTAAAAAATAGAAAAGGCTGAAAGAACGACTAGCAAACGAGGAAACGTCGGAATTTACGTTACACCTTGAATGCAGCATGCATTGTGCTGATCACAACAAACATGGCGGCGCGGAACTTCGTTAAAGTTTCAGAAGAAGATAGTTTGGTGGTTATTTGTGAAGAATCCTCTGAGTGAATTCTACGAGGAGGGAAGCACAAGCTTTAATACGTAAAACCTGATCAGCCACCTACAACATAACAATCACTTCCATGGAGTTTTGAAATCACGCTAACGTGAGCTAATGGAAGCTAATGCTAAGATGCGCAAGCCAACAGCAGTCTCTCCTCTCCCTCATTCCTCTCATCTAAAGCTTCCATGAGATTAAAAAATTAAAAAAATCACTGAACCTCATTTACTATAATTAAAGGTATTAATTTTAATGAAACCACAAGCCAAAATCCTTTAAATATAATTCCTTTTCATTTTGTAATTCTGATGCATGTATTTCCATCAGTTCAAGGAGCCTTTATTTTTTATATCAGTCACTAATGAACCTTATTTAAGTTAATGTGAGATATCAAATAGGTTTGTTTGATAGCTTTAAGAAAATGTTTGAAAGGCTTGTTAATAGTTTTTCAATGGAAAAAATAAATATCTGTTCATTTAAAGAGTCAAAACTATTTATGATTTTGTTCATAGTATTGATGTAATGATCTTAGGTATATGTGTGTGTTATCGGTTATCGGTATCGGCCTTTAGGAGCTGAAAGTTATCGGTATTGGTTCAAAAAAACAGTTATCGTGCATCCCTACCTCATATTCACATTCAGATGGAAACAATTCATAACCAAGGTCAAATATTCCCAGGAGACCACACATCAACACCCTCATCCAGGTTTGGATGATGAAGTAAAACCTCTGGTGCTCTGAAAGCAAGATTCTGCACGACACCGTTCTCCTCTAAACTGGACGCTTCAGCAGCGAGACCTAAATCGATCAGTTTGATTTTTAAGGGCTCTGACTGTTGCTTTACTAGCATTACGTTATCAGGTTCAATGTCTCCATTAACCAGATTGACCGTCTTCAGTGCTTTAAGAGCCACCAGCAGTTGCTGAGCAATCACACGAATTTCACTGAGTTGAAGACGTTCATAACCCCCATGTTCCATGTAACCATCTAAACTCATGTCCAACAATTCATACACCAGGCAAAAATGGTTTTTGTGCATAAAATATTCAACTGAATTTAGGAATAATTATTAGTATAAACATAGTTATTTCTGGAATCCCTCTCCTAAGTTCTGTTGTTTTTTTTAATTGTATTAATAATGTGCTGATCAGAGAAGAAAATTCATAAAAAATAGTATGTTGGTATGCAAACTTGTGCTTTAAGGTTCACTTAATTCACGCATTTTCCAGTGTTTTTTCCCAGTTTGGAACTAATATTCAGTCATCCCGCCTCTATCGCGAAACTTTATAGGTGACAACAAAATACTTTATCATCACAATTAACATTTTTTTTGTAAATATTCTTTGGAGTTGAATTGTTCTGTTCATAAAGTTTTTTCTAGTCCACCTCTTATATTATACATTTCAATACTTGTGTAATTTTGTTTGCACCGTGTGCCCTTTCCTGTTGCTTTAACTACAAATGTCCCCGTAATGTGATAAATAAAGGATTATCTAATGTTATTTTATCTTAGATAACACCTTTCAATGGGATACATGACATGCACTGGGTTATTTCAAGGTCTTAATTATGTTTTTCTGAGTTGGCTCCAGTAACATGTGACTTATGAAACATGAACTTTGAAAGTTAATATGAACTGGTGCTGAAATTGACCACAAGCAGCAGTCAGTGCTTGTGGGACAGAAAAAAAGCTTGAGTATCGATCTTTTTACACAAGTATCATTCAATACCAATACCAGCGTTGGTATCGATATTATCGATATTTGGATCGATCTGCCCAGCTCTACCATGTAGAAAACAAATGAAAACCAGTTTAAGTTCAGTGTGGACGAGCTCCTGACCAGTCAAGATACAGTCCTAACTGGAATGATGATGATGAACTAGTTGTGTAGTAGCTGCTGCTGCTGCTGATGATGATGATGATGTGCACTACCGCACAGCCGCACATTTGTAGGTCTTCTAAAAGCGCTTCTTCTTAGATTGTTGTTCATAGTTTATCATAGAAAAATGCTGATTTCAGCATAAAAAGCTGTAAAACCCCATAAAACACGGTGGCTATAAACCGCTGATCTCGCGAGGGTTCATCGATAGAAAAATACAATTACCGTTGCCGTTCTGACGGCCCGTCGGCGGGCCTTTAGATTGACGCCTCATACGGCCATTTAGGAGCTTCCCTGTCCCGTCCACAGCCACAGTAGCCAATGAGGGCCTGCGTTGAAATCAAGACCACGCCCCCGTTGTGTCGCGTAAATGCCAGTTGGAACCAATCGTGCTGATGACTGGCACGTTGTATAGCCAATGAAATTCCGAAAACAGCGATGTGCCGCTTCCGGGGGGTGGAAACAAAGCCACAACAAAGAGGTTCCGCGCAATATATAAAGTACCTGCAGCCGAGTGAACCGCGATTCAGTGCGTAAAAAGCAGAAAATTACAGTGTGGCTTATTTTTTCAGCGTTTTTTTTTTTTTGAGAGTTTTGAGGCGTTCATTACGGGTAGATAATGGCGAACAGGACGCAGATAACAAAATTTACCATCCAACAAGGGCTGGAGGAATGTGCTCGGCGTGAAAGTGACGAGTCGGGAGAGGAGATGTCGGACGAAGAGAGCGAAATGTCGTCTGTTGACTCCTGTGCAGAGGACATGTTTGCGCGAGGAGAAGACATTGCTCTGGACAGGTACGTATTTGATTATATTTGTGGTATTGTGGCATAATATATATTGCTTAGGATGTATTCTGCGGATTTGACGTCACGCGGGAGACGCACCACTGTTATTGTTGTGATGTGAATAAACTCCGAGCACGTTGTTGTACGAGACTTGGCTAAAAATAACTCGACAATATTATGACTTATATTACATTATATTATATTATTACGAATATATTATATCATTGTTGATAGTATTATTCATATTATATTATTACTATATTATGTATTACTGTGTATTTCGACATAAACAAGCTTTACTTTGAACAATGAATACGAGGGCCTTTGTGTGTGGCCCCTACCCCCCCTCCCTCCCTCCCCCAGCCTGTTTACATATCTATGGTGAGCAAACAACCCCCCACCACTAGGTCTGAGGAGACCACCATGGCATTGATGGACTGTTTTCAAACAACCGACTGGGAAGTGTCCACACGGGGAGGACGTGGACAGTCTGACGGGTCATATTAACGTCTGCGTGGAGAACACGGTACCAACCACGAAGGTACGGCGCTCCTCCAACAAGCCCAGGTTGACCTCTGAACTGAAAACCCTGCTGAACGAGAAGAAGAGAGTTTTTAGTTCAGGGGCCAAAGAAGATCCTGAGGAGAGAAATAAGGAGGGAAAAAACATCTACAGGAAGAAGTTGGAGGCACAACAGAACAACGTCCGGGAGGTGTTGGGCAAATGAGCTGAACCTGCCCCTCCCCCACCCTCCCCAGCACCGCCCCAGGGCCATCTCACCCTCTCTGGCTCATCCCCCCCCCCCAGCCCAAGGCAATGGGGGGCACCTGCTACATCCTCCCCACACTTTGAGACCCCCACTAACTACTCCCCTGGAGGTGGTGGGTGATAAGAGGATGTTAACAAAACTGAGATCCATCATGGACGACAGCTCTCACACCTGTAAGAGACTGTAAAATCACTGAAGAGCTCATTCACAGGTCCTTCATCCCATCAGCCCTCAGACTCTTTAACACCAGGACCCTTCTGTCTGCTCTACAACCCTCACCTCCTACCTCGTGCAATATTTTTCTTTTTTTTTACACTTTCTTTATTTAAGCCACATTTATTTATCATTATAGATCCCATTGTAAAACATCCTCCGCTCCATCTCGTGTCAGTAAGCGAAATGTTCATATATGTGTATATATTGTAGTGCTGGGCGATATGGAAAAAAATCATATATCACGATATGGACTATTTTATATCACGATAACGATATATATCACAATATACCATAATAAAGTATGTTTTCAGTTATTCTCTGAAAAGTTTGACAAAAATTTCATTGCTTACTTTTCAACTTTATTTTGAAAGGACATTTAGCTGAACTGTCACAAACATACATTTTAGTGCAGCAAAAACAGGTAGGTACAGAGGTACAGTAGCTTTCACATTTTTTTTTAAAGTGCACAACAGTTTCTGAGAGGAAAAACACATTTTTGCACTGAAGTTCAGCTATAAAAAATAAACACAAATTATTTTTCAACTTTCTGAAATCTGTAACCTTGTAGTGCAAAGTTTGCAAACCAATATAAAGTGTCTAAAGTAAACATCAGGGTTGAGGAAAACTCTGTTTAAGGCGTTAACCATGAATAAAAGTGCAAACATAAAAGGCTACTTTGTAGAAGTAGATATGATTCTATCAAATTTATCGTTGCAGGTTATTTAATTACATATTTGCTGTAATAATTGATAAAATTAGGTTAGAAACGATAGAAGAGAAATGGCACGATACACACTTTTCTATCGTCCCCACGATATGTATCGTCATATCGCCCAGCACTAATATATTGTATATAGTCCTGTGTGTATAGCTTATTTTCTTAATTTGTTAATTTTTGTAATATTTTTGAGAGCTATATATACATTTTATATTATTTTTTAGCCTGTTTTTTTTAAAAGTACTTACTGCAAGCCTTGTTGAAATATTACTTTTTTCATCTGTCCTGACTTGAGCAGCTGTAGCAGGTGAATTTCCCCGGCGACGGATTAATAAAGTTATATTCTATTTTACCCCCCACCCCCACCCCCTCTGTGTTTCATTGTGCAAAACAGTAGAATACAGAAAAGATGGAAAGTTTTGTGAATGACTGTTATTTCTTTTATTTTTCACATAATAGGCAGTCCTCTGAGGATCCAGATGTTGATTGGGAGCCAGATGTTTCTACCCCAGTCAGCACCAGAACATCCAAAGGCAGAGGAAGAGAGATGGAGGCTGAAGAGAGATGGAACGATGTTGACGAGCCGGACATCCACCCCCCCACAGCCCACCTTCAGACCCCCCCGTCCACCAGGACCCCTGCTCACACCAGCAGAGACGTACACGGCCCTGCAGCTGTTCCAGATGTTCTTCACTGACGCTGTTCTACAGACCATCACACGTAACACCAATGAGTTCGGCTCAACGCACCACTCAGCCCCCTCCCGCCCGTGGATGGACGTGACGGTGCAGGACATGTTGTCCTTCATGTCTTTGATCGTGTTCATGGGTGTGGTCAAAGGCTGTGCGCTAACCGACTACTGGCGGGGCGGCGAACTGTACGGCCTCCCGTTCCCAAGACGGGTGATGACCATGGAGAAGTTCCAGAGGATCCGGCGGTCCCTCAGCCTCAGCAGCCCGGCGGACGCCGCCGCTAACGAGCAGAGGAGGGGGACGGCGTCCTTCGACGGGCTCGCCAAAATAAAGCCGCTCTACCTGGAGATGAGGGACGCCTGCAGGAGGAACTACCATCCTGGACAGGAGATCGTCATCGACCAGAGGATGGTCCAGGACCAGGACATGACGTGGAAGCCCGTCGCCCGGGACGTAAACTCTTCGTTCTGATGGACTCCAGGAACGGCTACACCTGGGACTTCTTCGTCCACGAGGGGACGTCCCACAGAAACAGCAGTAAGGGGCTCGGCTACGAGTCCGTGATGGAGCTCGTTGACCCGCGGACGCTGGGCACCGGATATAAGCTCTTCGTGGACAGCTTTCACACCAGTCCGTCCCTCTTCCGTGACCTCCTTCAGAAAAGGATCTGGGCCTGTGGGACCATCCGGCCCGACAGAACCGGCTTCCCAAAGACCAAAGTCAACAGTCTGCGATCCAAATCTCCCCGCGGCAGCATCCGGTGGATCAGGGAGGACTCGCTCCTCTTCGTCCAGTGGCGAGACACGAGGGACGTCTTCCTGTGTTCGGCGCTCCACGCGGCCCATTCAGACGAGACGGTGCAGAAGAAGGTCAGAGGTGCAGATGGACGCCGGCAGCTGAAGGACGTCCCCGTCCCGCCGGCTGTGAAGGACTTTAACCGGTACGTGCTCTACATTCAGCCGTGTTCATGTTGAAATGTTGCATATATTTATGTTTTTTTTTTTAAACGTTGTTCCAGGTGTATGGACGGAGTGGACCCGTCTGACGCCCTGACATGTTACGACCCCGTCCTCCACAAGACGCAGAAGTGGTACAAGACCTTCTTCTACCATTTCATGGACATCGCGGTCATGAACGCCTTCCTCCTCCACAAAGACATGGCGAAGGTTAAAGGAGAGACTCCTCTGCACCAGAAGGCGTTCAGGGAGACGCTCGCCGAGCAGCTGGCAGCAGCAGGCTCCTCCCCCTCCACGGACGGACCCGCCCCACCTCCCGACCCGCCCGGAGCAGCCCATCACATGCCGTTTTTTTCCAGCGGGCGGCTGGAGTGCAGCCGCTGCGGCGCTGAAACGCCGTTGAAATGCCGCTCCTGTGATGTGGCTTTGTGCTTCCTCCCCGCTCGTAACTGCTACAGCGACTGGCACGCTGCCAATGACCTGTAAATGTGTGGAACTGGGAATAGTTCGCCTGTGTTTGCTGTTATTTTTTTTTAATATAAATTGCATTTTCCACGACGGCATTCTTTTTATATGCAGTTTAGCTTTATGTTTCACTAACTTTTTATCAGCAGTATTGAGTGTCACCTTTTATTAGAGGCCAAAATGATGTACGTTTATCCTAGATATGTGACCGTGCTCATCAGAGTCTCCAAATGGACATTTTTGGAAACGCCTAGACATACTCTTCCAAAAACATGTGTAAAATACTCATTTTTTTTTGTGGTATTATCAGATTTTAACTTGCACTACGTAAGGCTTCATGCTGTGGTCCCACTGTGTTTTCCAGCTAATAAGACGTCTGTTTACAAGAAAAACTTCAGGTGGAAATAAAAGAACTTTTACAAACGGTTCAAGAAATACTTAATTTTTTTCCATTTTAGTAATTTTCCAGGAGTGGTCAGGGGCTGGAGTAGTGCTGGGCGATATGGAAAAAAATCACATATCACGATATGGACTATTTTATATCACGATGACGATATATATCACGATATACCATAATAAAGTATGTTTTCAGTTATTCTCTGAAAAGTTTGACAAAAATTTCATTGCTTACTTTTCAACTTTATTTTGAAAGGACATTTAGCTGAACTGTCACAAACATACATTTTAGTGCAGCAAAAACAGGTAGGTACAGAGGTACAGTAGCTTTCACATTTTTTTTTTTTAAAGTGCACAACAGTTTCTGAGAGGAAAAACACATTTTTGCACTGAAGTTCAACTGTAAAAAAATAATCACAAATTATTTTTCCAACTTTCTGAAATCTGTAACCTTGTAGTGCAAAGTTTGCAAACCAATATAAAGTGTCTAAAGTAAACATCAGGGTTAAAGAGAACTCTGTTTAAGGCATTAACCATGAATAAAAGTGCAAATATAAAAGGCTACTTTGTAGAAGTAGATATGATTCTATCAAATTTATCGTTGCAGGTTATTTAATTACATATTTGCTGTAATAATTGATAAAATTAGGTTAGAAATGATAGAAACGATAGAAGAGAAATGGCACGATACACACTTTTCTATCGTCCCCACGATATGTATCGTCATATCGCCCAGCACTAGTCTGGAGGATGTTTCTCCAACATGAAAGGAGCCGTGAGGAGGACCAAAGCTCCAGCTCAGAGTTGATCCGTCCAGATCAAAGCAGCTTTATTAAAGGAAGACATGCCTCCTGTAACACACAGGTTATTTGATTTTATTCATTATTCATCTTTACATCAGGAAAACACTATTAAAGCCACTTCAGATCCAGAAAAAGCTTTTGATCGAGTCAGTTGGAAATTCCTCTGAGCTATGTTGCAAAAATGTGTCCTTTGGAGAATCGTTTATTAATTAGATCAAGGTCCTGAACAACTACAGCGACTGTCACCACAGCGCTTTAGGTTACAGAGGAACCAGGATGTTCACTCTCCTTTATCCATTCCAGTCATCAGAACCTTCACATCACAGGAAATCCAGACGGCTCAAACGCTCCCATCAGATCAGCCTGTATGTTAACGACGTTTGACTTTAACAAAACCCTCAATAACCTCTACAAGAAGTAGTAAATCTCATTCAATAAACTGGAATAAGTCCTCCATCCTCCCAGTAAACAACCCTGATGGACCGAGTCAGCCCAGACATCAGGTATCCCTCCGACCAGGTCACATGACTGATCCAGGTATCAAAGTTTCCTCCAGGCTGTCAGAGCTGACTGGACTCAGTTTCACCCCGTCATTAAAAACAGTAGATGATCTATTTACCTCTGTCCATTCATCAGGAAACACAAGAGAATATATTACAAAAAAAAAAAAAAAACAATAAATAAGTAAAATTAAATAAAAAGAATAAACTTTAGATCCTAGAAGGTAGAAACCCCTGAGAAGAGTCCACTGAAATTACTACACTACTGACCTTTAAACAAACCAATGAACTGAAATATATGATTTCCTTCAGTAGATAAAGGACCTGAATCCAGCTGACGGACCCTCCTTTCTCTCCTCAATCCACCTGGGTCAGGTCCTCCTGGGTCAGGTCCACCTGGGTCAGGTCCTCCTGGGTCAGGGGGTCAGGTCCACCTGGGTCAGGTCCACCTGGGTCAGGTCCACCTGGGTCAGGTCCTCCTGGGTCAGGTCCACCAGGTCCACCTGGGGTCAGGTCCACCTGGGTCAGGTCAGGACAATCAACACCTCAGCCATAATTAAAGAAGGCTCAGCAGCGCCTCCACTTCCTGAGAGTCCTCGGGAAGAACAACCTGGACCAGAAGCTGCTGCTGGCCTTCTAGCGCTCCTCCTTTGAGAGCCTGTGCCGACCACCTGTCTGACCACCTGTCTGACCACCTGGTACGGGAACTGCACTGCTGCAGACAGACGGAGGCCTCAGAGGACAGTCAGAGCAGCGCTCTGCCCTCTCCCCTCCCTTCACGGACATTTACAACACCCGGTGCGTCAGCAGAGCTCTGAACATTAACAAGGACAACTCACGTCCCTCCTCCCACCTGTTTGAGCAGCTCCCCTCTGGGAGGCGCTACAGGTGTATAAGAGCCATCACCACACTGAATAAAATCTCTTTCTGACCCTGTGCATCACTATCATCATGTGCAATATAAACCACACTGTGCAATAAATTATTTATATTTATACTTGTATTTTATACTGTACATAGCTGGAAATATTTCACACCCTGTACACTGTAGATTGCACTACTCACCCCATATTGTACATATGTATATATATATATATATATATGAGACTTGTAGACTTTTTCGACTATTTTGATTTTTTGATCTATAAATATCTATTCTGCACTGACATGGGAGAAGCTCTCCAGTTTCGTTGTACATTGCTGTATAAGGACAATAAAAGGCATTCTGATTCTGATTCTGTCCACCTGGGTCAGGTCCATCTGGGTCAGGTCCTCTGAAAACTTAAACCCTTCTTTACAGATCCGAGAAGACTCTAGATATCAAGCGGGGCGAAGAGCTTCCGGTACGTAATTAGTGACGTACGCGTCTGTGCGCCAGTCCCTTAAGTGCGCATGCGCCCTCAGCAGCAGTGGAGGAAGTTTGAACGGAGCAGTTTTAGTTTGTTGACTCCAGCCTCAGAGGGGATTAAAACACGTCCAAGAGCCCTCAACATGTCGGGATTCGACAGCAACCCTTTCGCAGAGCCGGTGGTCGACAACCCGTTCAACGTAAGTTCGGTTTCTGCTCCGGTTCTGGCAGTTCGGGAGAACTTTAGCAGGAAACTACTGGGCGGATGTAAGAGGCGGGACCTAGCGCTCCGTTCTTGAAAACCATTGGTCCAAAACGTTTGATTGACCTTCTTTTAGCCAATCAGCGAGCTGTGTTGGCGAAGAAGGCGGTTCACTGTGAGAGCTCGGTTACAGGAAGTTAAATTGTAGCTCAGTAGGAATGTTTGTTAAACTGTTTAAATCCTCTTTAAATCATTTATTGTTCAGTTTAGAAATGGGCCTTATTTTTTTGTGTAGTGCGCTGGACAGAACCTGTCAAATTTGAGTGGTCTATAGTTGTTAAAAGCTGTTTTTTGAGATGATGTCCTCACTATTAGGATATAATCTGCAATAATGTTTTCCTTAACCTGAATGTTTAAAAATGAACCTGCAGGCAGGTTAATATATATATATATATATATATATATATATATATATATATATATATATATATATATATATATATATATATATATAAAATGTCACATAAAGGTCACATTTATTTCATATGGCACATTTAAAGACGACTACAGTTCAGGGAAGTGTTTTACAGTTAGTAGAAGTTTGTGTTTAAAGAGTCAGGACATAAAAGCAGTCAAATAAGTCCCGATTGCTCAGGAAAAATCGGATCAACAACAGGATTTCATGGTTAAAATGTGCTTTAACTGCTCACAGAAGTTAAAGGAGAGACATTCCAGTTTTGTTAGGTCTTGAGGAGAAATCTAAAACTTATTTTGGTCAAAATGACAAAGAAAAAATGTCCAGCAGCTCCATTGTTCCAGCTGTGTTCACAGCAGCTGGTTTTAGGGGGCGGGGCCTGTCACCCCGCCCTCTAACATGGGTGGAGCACTGAACCCTCTTCAGAGGATCAGCTGAGGCGGGATCATCCTGAACGGAATTAATTTTCTCAGTTTGTTTGCTGGGTGTGGACGATGATGAACAAACAGACGTCTGCAGGTCAGCTGTGAGACAGGATGGCCACGCCCACTCCCTCTGGCTTGGCCACGCCCACTCCCTCTGGTTTCAGGTCTCCATATCTGCTGCTGCTCCATCTCTGTATTCAGACGTCCACAACCTCGTTTAGAAGAGGCTTTTTATTTTTATTTACAGAGAGAGAACGAGGTAGACACGCGGGCCGGGAGTCGAACCTGTGACCTCTAGTTTATAACCACTGCTCCACCGGGTATACACCTGGGTTACTTTCTCCTGTCACCTGAGCAGAATAACGAAGATAAAAGCAGGAAAAAGACACCACGATCTCAGCCTCAGGAAGCAGCGAAAACCCTCGTGTGTTTAATTACCTGGAAGAGAAACGTTGAAACGCTTCACTGGGACTAACGTTTAAACATTAAATAGAGATTTTTTGTTTGAGGAAGATAAAATTCTGATAAAAATCTGATTTCTGTGTAGAAACATTCAGGCATCAATCAACCGACTGCAGGTACAATCTGCTGCTTATTTTTTCCATATTTGCAACTTTTATAAAGTCAGAATATCTGAATTTATTCAATCCAGATCTTTCCTTTTTTTTCTGAAAATTGTCAGTTTTTGTTAGAATATATTTTTATTTCTTTATTTCTCTTCTTTTATTTCTGTTTTCTGTTTCTTTTTTATTTCTTGTCTGTTTTGCAAAAACAAAATGTTTTCAGTTTCTTTTTCCGTCTCTGTCTCTATCTCTCACTCTGTCTCCGTCCTCCATCTCCTTCTCTGTCTCCATCTCTGCTGTGTCTCTGTCTCCGTCCTCCATCCTCTGTCTCTGTCTCCATCTCCGTCCTCTGTCTCCGTCCTCCTCTCTCAGTCTCAGCTCTGTCTCTGTCTCTCCCTCTGTCTCTGTCCTCCATCTCTGTCTCCCTCCATCCTCCGTCTCCGTCCTCCATCTCTGTCTCCCTCTCCGTCTCTGTCTCCATCCTCCGTCTCTCTCCCTCTGTCTCCGTCTCTGCTGTGTCTCTGTCTCCGTCCTCCATCTCTCTCCCTCTGTCTCCGTCTCTGCTGTGTCTCTGTCTCCGTCCTCCTGTCTCCGTCTCTGCTGTGTCTCTGTCTCTGTCCTCCTCTCTCTGTCTCTGTCTCCCTCTGTCTCCGTCCTCCATCTCCTTCTCTGTCTCCCTCCGTCTCCATCTCTCTGTCTCTCTCTCCATCTCTGCTGTGTCTCTGTCTCTGTCCTCCATCTTCCATCTCCGTCTCCATCTCCATCCTCCGTCTCCGTCTCCGTCTCTCTATCTCTGTCTCTATCTCTGCTGTGTCTCTGTCTCCGTCCTCTCTGTCTCTCCGTCTCTGTCTCTGTCTCTGTCTCTCTCTCTCTCCCTTTGTCTCCATCCTCTGTCTCCGTCTCCATCCTCCGTCTCTGCTGTGTCTCCGTATCTGTCTCTGTTCTCCGTCTCTGTCTCCATTTGTCTCTGTCTCCGTCCTCCGTCTCTGCTGTGTCTCCATGTGTGTCAGCAGCAGATAACTGTGATGTCACAGTCACATGACAGCCGTGAGGTCGTCATGTGAGCCGTTGGTTCTGTTCACATTTCAAGCAGCAGAAACAGACGTGTGTCGTGTTCTAGAAGGTCACATGACCTCTGGAGACGTTTCTGTAGGGCAGCTGGACAGACGTCCTCCAGTCATGTGTCTCCAGCCTCGTCTGCAGGCAGTTTTACTGTCAATCATGATGCTGTTTTCTGATCCAAAGTTAACTAGTAAAGTTCTGTTTCTCAAATGTTACTAATTTGAAAAAAGTTCACATGAAGCAAAAAAAAAAAATCCACTTTAGATGTTAGTTTACGTTAAAAACGTAAACTAACGTCAGAAAACACCTGCAGATCTGAAGGAAACATGGTTGACCCGTCAGGTGACCACAGGTGTGTCTCGTTTCAGGACCCGTCAGTCACCCAGGTGACCAGCTCCACAGCAGAACCAGCGGCCCAGTTCAGCCCCTTCTCCCAGTCCAGTGTAAGACGCCTCATCTCCTTTCCGTCCTCTAGGACACCTCATCTCCTTTCCGTCCTCTAGGACGCAGTGAAGTGTGAATGAATGGAGGTCTAGAGCTGCTGACGCTCGGACGTTATGGACGTCCTCCTGGAGGACCAGAACTGGACTTAGGGTCTGAGGGACGTCTGAGGGACTTCAGGGTCTGAGGGACGTCAGAGTCTGAGGGACTTCAAGGTCTGAGGGACTTCAGGGTCTGAGGGACTTCAGGGTCTGAGGGACTTCAGGGTCTGAGGGACGTCAGGGTCTGAGGGACGTCAGGGTCTGAGGGACGTCAGGGTCTGAGAGACTTCAGGGTCTGAGGGACGTCAGGGTCTGAGGGACTTCAGGGTCTGAGGGACGTCAGGGTCTGAGGGACTTCAGGGTCTGAGGGACGTTCAGGGTCTGAGGGACTTCAGGGACTGAGGACTTCAGGGTCTGAGGAGACAGGGTCAGAGGGTCTGAGGGACTTCAGGGTCTGAGGGACGTCAGGGTCTGAGGGACGTCAGGGTCTGAGGGACTTCAGGGTCTGAGGGACGTCAGGGTCTGAGAGACGTCAGGGTCTGAGGGACTTCAGGGTCTGACGGACGTCAGGGTCTGAGACGTCAGGGTCTGAGGGACTTCAGGGTCTGAGGGACGTCAGGGTCTGAGGGACGTCAGAGTCTGAGGGACTTCAGGGTCTGAGGGACTTCAGGGTCTGAGGGACGTCAGGGTCTGAGGGACGTCAACTCAGCGTGGAGTCAAAGTAAAACTTTGTCTCAAACTGTTTCTGTTCAGAGAAACTAACTTCAGATGAACTTTGTCTCCTACGAGTCCTTCTGGACACATTAACGGGACATCAACGGGACATTTGTGTTTCTGAAGCAGAAATGGTCAAAGTGCAGGACGTTTTAAGAAAAAGATCACATTTTGAATTTGGGTTTTTAACGGTTTTTGTTGTGCCTGTCCTCCATCAGGACGGTCTGGCGGCTCACACCATCCCGGCCGCCACCACGTCCCCCTACCAGCCCGCCGTCCTCCAGCCGTCCACAGAGCCCAGCCCACAGGTGAGCGCTCGTCTGGGATCTGAGCGGGTGGAGCTTGTTGAGTCGGGTGTTTCTGACCCGTCGTTTCCTCGTTTCCTCCCTCAGGCGTCGGCCGCTGCAGCTCAGGCCAACCTGCTGAGGCAGCAGGAGGAGCTGGAGAGGAAAGCTGCCGAGCTGGACCGCCGGGAGCAGGAGCTGCAGAACCGCGGGCCCACAGGTCGTTACGGACACCCGCACTGCAGTCCCTCGTTGGCCTGTGGTTACATGATGTTTTTTTTTAGAATTATATTCCGAATTAAATAATTCCGAATTAAACTATTTTCCTTTGAGTTTACATGGAAATAGTAATTCCGAATTGAGGTTTACATGGAAAACACGTTTGTTCAGCTTTATCCAACTCCGCTTTAGGTCTGGGGGTTGGGAAGGGTTCTGATTGGATGGGGGGGGCGGACGTCTTTACATCTACCGGAAGAAAACAAACTTAGCTAACTCGGTTAGCAACAACATTCCACTTATTTTTGACCTGGGTGGCGTCTCTATCTGCAAAACCTCCTTCATTTAACCTGGCCGCTACAACTTTGAAAAGCTCACAATTTTTATGTTTCCTGCCATCTGTTCTTTTAATTATTTCCAGTTCCTCCAAGCTATTTATTAAATAAATCGTCTCTGCTCTTGAACACCGTTTACTGCGTGCTGCCATTTTAAAACTTTGTTTAGAAAACTAGCCCAGCGCGGAATATAAGCGTCATGGCGACAGACGGACAAGAGAACTAGCATGCGCAGAAAGACCGGAATTAATTTAAACAGGAATGAGTGTAAACATGACCGCGGAATTATTTAATTCGGAATTAAAATGGGAATAAACCAGCCACTTACTTCGGAATTAAGCTTAATTCGGAATGGACATTTTCATAGGGAATTAAGTGTTTACATGGTAACTTTTATTCGGATTTAACTTTAATTCTGAATTAAAGAGGAATTAAACTTCCCATGTAAACGCACTGATTGTAGTCCAAGTAGAAATGGCAGTAGTACTGCCCCCCAGGGGGTTTTTGGGCCATGTTTGGGGGGGGGGGGGGGGGGGGGCGCATGAATGGTAAATACAGGATCCCTCGCCAATTTGCGGTTTTAGTTATTCACGGATTTTTCAGAAATGTATAATATACAGTCATGGAAAAATATTAGACGACCCTTGTTTTCTTCAGTTTCTTGTTCATTTTAATGCCTGGTACAACTAAAGGTACATTTGTTTGGACAAACATAACGATAACCACAAAGATTGCTCATAAGAGTTTTATTTAAGAGCTGATATCTTACCATTTTCCATGGTTTTCTTGATTATAACCTAAATCACTTAAGTTTCTACATCAATAGCTATGGCGTTGTACTGCCAAAAACACTGCTTTTATGCATTCAGTGTTTTCTTTTCTGTCTGTTTTAGTCACATGATGACGTTTAGTGGTACCAGGTATTAAAATGAACAAGAAAGTGAAGAAAAAATGGTGGTCTAATCATTTTTTCCATGACTGTAAATGTTTACTCAACAAATAGACTTTAGATTTGCTACACACCTTGACCAGGACCTGGACCAGGACTGGCTTGAATATCCTGCTGTAGTGGTTCATTAGTTCTGATTCATCTTTGTTCTCGGTCATTTAGTTTCTGTTGTTCTCTGGTTTTTGTGGTCTTCATAGAAGGTTGTGTAAGTATTCTTCTGTGCCTGTTTTATGCTCGGCTGGGTCGGGTTTTGGGGTTTTGGGGTTTGGGGTTTGGGGGTCCAGCGTTCCTGCTCTGACCGCAGGTGTCTGTTTGTCCCAACAGGAAAAGAGAACAACTGGCCTCCGCTCCCCAGGAGCTTCCCCATCAGACCCTGTTTCTACCAGGACTTCTCAGAGGAGATCCCTTCAGAGTACCAGAGAGTCTGCAGGATGATGTACTACCTGTGGATGTGTAAGAGCCGCCGCCGCCAGGGACGAGTGTGTTTCTGATCCTGAAGTGAATGAAAACTCCCAGGTCTTCTTGGGTGGCGTGTAGCTGTCGGTACTCTCTATGACGGTGCTCGCCGCTGCATCCGTGACGCCGCCGCCGTCAACCTAACGTGTTCTCTCGCTCTGCTCTTCAGTCAGCGGCGTGACTCTGTTCCTGAACCTGCTGGCGTGCCTGGCCCACTTCACCACCGCTGCATCCTACGGCGTGGACTTCGGCCTCTCCATCCTCTGGCTCATCCTCTTCACGCCCTGCTCCTTCCTCTGCTGGTACCGGCCCCTCTACAAGGCCTTCAAGTGAGCATCTGGTCTCCAAGACTGACTGTAGCCAGGAAGCTCTTCCTGTTTCAGGGTCCTTGATAGGGATGGGCATAATTAATCGATTAATCGATGATTGATCATTAAGAATTTGGTCGAAGACATTCATTTTCCTCGATGAACCGAATGTTTTTTTTTTTTTTAAACAATCCGAACGTAGGTTATCAGTGCACGTCCTCAAACAATGCGATGCATTTTGCTGTGCCACCGATAGAAATTTGCCACCAGGGGGCAACATTTCACCATCACCCTACCCTGGCTGGCCTCAGTTGTTACATGCGAGCTTCTGTAGGTCATCGCCTAACCATGAAGCGGTCGCGGTGAAGTGTGGCGTGGGACCATTTTGGTTTAGAAAATGAGCAAGTGTACTGCAATCACTGCAATGCTAATTACAAATACAATTAATCGACAACGACAATGATGTATCACTTGAACAACGCGCATCCAAGCCTTGTAAAGGACGGTGGAGGGGGTTCATCATCAGCCTAGCCTAGCCTAGCCTAGCCTAGCCTCAACTCGGTGTTAGCACGGACCAGAAGGAGCTTCAGCGCACATCGAGCACACAAGAAGCGCATCTTTTTAAGAAACAAAAAGCCTGTAATACTGGCGCCTTGATATAAATTGTCCTTGTTAAGTAGTCTCCTCGATATCTCTTGTTTTATTATCGTTGTTTTTTTTAAAGAAAAGAAACAGGAAATGTCACGTTATTGTCGACCACAAACATCCGGTTCACTGAACACATCTGGGCATGCGCGGGCCATAGCAACCAGGCCATAGCAACCAGGCCAAAGGGGAAAACAAACGTCACGCTGATATCGAGAGTAATTTTTCAATATAAAAATGTTAATGATTAATCGATTATTAATCATTAATTCTCCCGACGATCGACGAATAAATTTTCACAGGATGCCCATCCCTAGTCCTCAAGATTCTTAAATAGTTCTTGGTTCGTTAGCAGACGAGCTTTGAGAACTCTTCATGTCTCAATCATAGAACAGAATAGAATAGAACAGCAACTTCACTGTCGTTCCAGACATAAACCAGTTAGTGCTCATTAAGAACCAGTGGAACGACTCGCTGTCAGACTCTCACAATAAAATTAAAATAAATAAATTGAAAAAAATCTTAAGTATAAAAATTGCCAAAGAAAATTTCTAAAAATACAAAGAAGATATAAATTGTCACATCTATGAAACTGCTTAGTCAGAATATTGAATATCCCACAATGCATCGTGAACGGTCAAACATCTGTCCCATCATGCACTGCTCAAAGAAACGTAAAGGCAGTGAGATCATCGATGAACAATCCATACATGTGCGTACATAGAGATTTAATATCAATGGAACACTGAAGTTGGTTTTATTCTTCTCCTTTGTGTTTCCTTCTTCTTCTTCTTCTTGTCTTGGTAGAACGATGGTTTGCTGTGATATCTGTAATAACATTTATCAGGGTCATCTTAGGGCCATGTGACCTTAGATCAGCGTCACGGTTAATTGAACCAGTTACCTCGATTACCTCGATTACAATTAATGAGCAGTTATTTTAGTATCGTTTTATCTGGTGCTCTCATAGATCGCTGAGGAGGTTTTTTATTTCTGCAAATGTAATCAACTTTTAAAACTGGGAGAAAAGAGCCACATCGCCACCGAGTGTTTGGAGGTGGAATTAGATATAGACACAAACTACAGTGAACAGGTATAAAGGCCAACAGAGACGTCCGTCATACCTGGAGGGTTCAGGCATGAAGCACAATCAGGCTTCATGGTCGAAGCTCAGACGTTTAAATTGAAGAGTTTTATCTTTATGACAGCATTTAATTCAATTCAATGTTCTATTCAATTTTATTTGTATAGCGTCTCTAAGTGCTTTACAGAGATCCAGATCATGACCCCCGAGCAAATATCATTAACTAAAATTATAAATTAAATCCTAATCAAGGATAATGGCAGGTAAAAAAAAACTCCCACAGTGGTAGAAAAAAAACTTTAAGCCAAACAGTGGCAAGAAAAAACTCCACTTTAAGAGGAAGAAACTTTGAGCAGGACCTGGATCATATGGAGGGACCTTCCTGATGAAGACCAGCTGGATGAAGAAAGAAAAAGAGAGGAGAGACAGGACAGAGAGAGGATGGAGGACAGAGACAGGATGGATGACAGAGAGAGGATGGATGACAGAGAGAGGAGAGACACAAATGACTGAATGTAATGACTATATAAACAGATGCAGGTAGCAGCACTGAGGTGAGATGGTCAGAGGACTAGATCACCAGTCACCACGGCAACCGACACCCTGAACACACCTACACACACAGGTGGAGGTAAATGCTGGGATGGACAGAGGAGGGAACTGCAAGTCAGCATGAAACTCAGGAAACTCTGACCTGAAAACACACAGAAAGAAAAGAGAAAAGGAGGAAAACAGCACAACAAACTACAGGAAAGAAAATGGAGCACAGTTACGGTAATGAGGTGCTGCTAATTAACTCTGGAATGAGCTGGAGAAAGAAGAAGGGAAGTGGAAAGGGAAGGAAAGGAGGAAGAGCCATGGAGACACCACTCAGCAGATCATGTTGGCGTCCCCCTGCAGCGTAGGGGGACGCCAACATGATCTGCTGAGTGGTGTCTCCATGTTGGCGTCCCCCTGCAGCGTAGGCCTATAGCAGCATAGCTATGACGAAGCTGTGATTAAGACGAGCTACTCTAGTCTGAGCTACTACTACAGCTATGGCTACTAAAACTATTAGCCCCTACACACTATAGTTTAGTTTTAACTAACTAACTGTAGCTATAACTATTAGCCCCTACACACTATAGTTTAGACTAACTGTAGCTATAACTATTAGCCCCTACACACTATAGTTTAGACTAACTGTAGCTATAACTATTAGCCCCTACACACTATAGTTTAGACTAACTGTAGCTATAACTATTAGCCCCTACACACTATAGTTTAGACTAACTGTAGGCTTTACTGAACAGAAATGTTTTCAATTTAGTTTTAAAGATGGAGATGATGTCAGCCTCCTGAACCCAAACTGGTAGCTGGTTCCAGAATAAAGGTGCCTGGTAGCAGAAGGCCCGTCCTCCAAACCTACTTTTAGATATTCTAGGAACAACGAGTAAACTTGCAGTCTGCACTAAATTTCACGGGAAGCCAACGGAGGGAGGCTAACACAGAGGAGACGTGATCTCGCTTACGTATTCCTGTCAGCACCCTCGCTGCTGCGTTCTGGATCAATTGAAGGCTATTCAGCGAGCTTTTCAGACATCCTGCTAACAACGCATTACAATAATCCAGTATAGAACTGACAAACGCGTGGATTAATTTTTCAGCATCACCCTGGGAGAGG
Source organism: Hirundichthys speculiger (assembly GCA_018398805.1). Lineage (NCBI taxonomy): Eukaryota > Metazoa > Chordata > Actinopteri > Beloniformes > Exocoetidae > Hirundichthys > Hirundichthys speculiger. The sequence goes on along the minus strand of JAGFBZ010001299.1, from coordinate 298,271 downwards.
ATGCTCCTGAATGGAGATATTTCAGAGATGGAAAAAAGCTGTCTGACAAACCTGATTAATATGCTGCTTAAATGACATATCCTGATCAAAAATGACTCCAAGATTTTTCACAACTGTGCTGGAAGCCAGTGTAAACCCAGTCAATCCATTCCTCAGGTGTTTGGGACCAAAGACAATAACCTCTGTTTTATCCGAGTTTAGAAGCAAAAAGTTAGAGGACATCCAGGACTTAATGTCATTAAGACACCCTTGAAGTTTAGCCAAAGGTTTTGTTTCCTCTGGTTTCATAGATAAGTACAGCTGCGTATCATCAGCGTAGCAATGAAAGTTTATGCCATGGCTCTGGATAATTTTTCCCAAGGGCAGCATGTATAAAATGAAAAGGATTGGTCCCAGAACTGAACCCTGTGGGACACCACAGCAGACCCTGGTCCTTGTAGAAGAAACGTCATTAACATGGACGAACTGGAACCTGCCAGATAGGTCTGACTTAAACCAGCCTAATGCTGTCCCTTTAATTCCAACAGTGTGCTCCAATCTATGCAGCAAAAGGCCGTGATCAACAGTATCAAAGCAGCACTGAGGTCCAGCAGAACAAGGACAGAAACTAATCCATTGTCTGAGGCCATGAGGAGGTCGTTGGAGACTCTAATCAGTGCAGTTTCTGTTCTATGATGAGTTCTAAACCCTGACTGAAAAACTTCAAATAGATCATTTCTATGCAGGTGTTCTCCTAACTGGCTAGCAACTACTTTTTCCAGAATTTTGGAGATAAATCGAAGGTTGGATATTGGTCTATAGTTCTTAAGCAAAGTTTTTATAACTGCACTTTTAAAAACCTGTGGTACATATCCTGATTGTAGAGATAGGTTAGTCTGATCCAACATAGACCAGTCGAGTTGGGATGGGGTCCAACAGGCATGTAGATGTAGGTTTAGCTTTGCTGATAGTTGAGGTCCACACTGAGAGGCAGGAGAAAAACAGTCCAGAGTCAAATCAGAACCAGAAGAAATTCTGCAGGTTTAAAGTGACGGTTGTGAGACCTGAGTGTTTCCTGAAAGTGCTTTAACTTCTAAACCTGTGACCTGTTCTGTGTTTTCAGGACCGACAGCTCATTCAGCTTCTTCTTCTTCTTCTTCGTGTTTTTCTGCCAAGTGGTGGTCTTCGTCATCCAGGCTGTGGGCATCCCCGGGTGGGGCAACAGGTCAGTTTCCAGACTTTGAGCTCTGGACCACCTTTACCTGACATAAAACTGGATTTTTACGCTCTAGACAGATATGTACCTCAACACCAGTTCCAAACTAGTTAGGACACTGAAATGTTTTCTGAAGACAGATCTGTATCCTGCTCGCCCAGTCAGAAGTTGATTGATTTATCAGAAGTTGTTGATTGATTGGTCTCTAAATTCTGATTGGTTGGCAGATGACAGCCCGCCTCCTCAGTCACCCACAGACAGTTTATTGGCAGACGGAGCCGCTGCTTTTATCTCTGCAGGCTTCTCTGTGGAAGCATCAAACATTGTTTCCAAATCTCATAAACCATCTTTCATTCACAATAGAACATTTAAAAAAAAAATTAGAAATTTTACTGTCTCGTGAAAATTATCAACTCATTTTTAACTTGATGGCAGCAGCGCAGCTGTAAAAAGTGGAAACATGGAAAACAAATGTTTGGAAAAGTGCTACTAAAAATAAACACCGGGAGGAACATCTACAGTTTACTAGGGTTATGATCCTGAAACATCTGGATTTACCCTGAAACCATTATTTCTACCATTTACATCAGTAAGACTGTCATCTGCATACATCTGGATGTTGGGCTATCAAGATGAATGCAACTGCAGAAAATCGTTTCAGTAACTAATAATGGGCCGAAGATGGATCCCTGTGGGACGCCTGTGAGCAGGAAGTCAGATGATTACCCTGAAACCATTATTTCTACCATTTACATCAGTAAGACTGTCATCTGCATACATCTGGATGTTGGGATCAAGATGAATGCAACTGCAGAAAATCATTTCAATAACTAATAATGGGCCGAGAATGGATCCCTGTGGGACGCCTGTGGGCAGGAAGTCAGATGATTCTTGGGTCTGTCCTGACGAATTTGGCCAAGGCTGGAAGAGTAAATGCTCCTAGGAATAAACACCTGGAGGAACATCTGCAACAAATGAGGTTAATTACTAATGGGTCAGAGACGTGATTGGGTAGAAAAAGATCAGCGCAGACAGGAAGAGATGGACAGAAGTTCATCGATCTGCATCTACAAACTGAGAAAGTTTCAGAATGATGTTCGTTAGTGTAATGTTGTGAAGATGTTGAATTTCTCATCATCTCCAGGACACAACTTCATCAAAAAGAATCTGAAGAAATCTCTGTCGGTCAGAAATCGATATTGGATAGTCATGATCTCACCTTCAAAACCACCTTCAAATCATTGATTCTGTCTCCATTGACACCTTTCAGAGCGTCCCTGCTGATTTTGGAACTGGTTTTCAGTTTTAACCAGTGACCCATTAACCATCCGTTGTACACAAAACCAAATAATGTATAACCATAAAGACTTCTTCATTAGTGGAGTCAATATATCTTCATGTTTTTCTGTGTTTTTTGTGTTTTTTTTTTTGCCTCCAATGCTGAATTATTCTGGCCTCTTGTCTTCCTCCTCTTCCTCCACTTCTATCTCTTCAGATGGAGAATTCTTCAGCCTCTCTGTAAGTTCTTGCTCCTCTGATGCTTCCTGCCAACACCTCCCTTCTTCTTTCCTCATCTTTCTGTTTTTTTTTTTTTACTTGTTAATTACAGGTTTGGTTGTAAAATGAACCAGAATGTTGGTTCAGAGTTGTAAAAGCTGAATCTCCAGGTCTAGTCCCTGGTAGTCCACTCTGGTCTACCTCTAGTCCAGTTTGGTCCAGTCTAGTCCTGTCTGATCCACTCTGGTCCAGGTCTAGTCCAGGTCTAGTCCAGGTTCTGTGGGATGATGTGGATCTATGAAGTCTTTAAAGGCCTCGTATTCTGCTTTTCCTGACTTTCAAAAGTTCAGAATTGTCTTGACCCTAACCTGACCCTAACCTGACTCTAACCTGACCCTAACCTGACCTAACCTGACCTAACCTGACCCTAACCTGACCCTAACCTGCCCTAACCTGACCTAACCTGACTCTAACCTGACCCTAACCTGACCTGATCCTAACCTGACCCTAACCTGACCCTAACCTGACCTAACCTGACCTAACCTAACCTCTAACCTGACCCTAACCTGACCTGACTCTAACCTGACCCTAACCTGACTCTAACCTGACTCTAACCTGACCCTAACCTGACCCTAACCTGACCTCTAACCTGACCTAACCTGACTAACCTAACCTGACCCTAACCTGACCCTAACCTGACCTAACCTGACTCTAACCTGACCCTAACCTGACCCTAACCTGACCCTAACCTGAACCTAACCTGACCCTAACCTGACTCTAACCTGACCCTAACCTGACTCTAACCTGAACCTAACCTGAACCTAACCTGACCCTAACCTGACCCTAACCTCACTCTAACCTGACTCTAACCCGACCTAACCTGACCCTAACCTGACCCTAACCTGACTCTAACCCGACCCATAACCTGATCCTAACCTGACTCTAACCTGACACTAACCTGACTCTAACCTGACCCTAACCTGAACCTAACCTGACCCTAACCTGACCCTAACCTGACTCTAACCTAACCTGACTCTAACCTGACCCTAACCTGACTCTAACCTGACCCTAACCTGACTCTAACCTGACTCTAACCTGACCCTAACCTGACCCTAACCTGACCCTAACCTGACCCTAACCTGACTCTAACCTGACCCTAACCTGACTCTAACCTGACCCTAACCTGACCCTAATATGACTCTAACCTGACTCTAACCTGACTCTAACCCTGTTAAGGTTTAGTTGTTGGCAGTAGACTGTAGTGTGAAGCTTGAACTAATGCTGTTTATTGTCATCTTCAAACGTCTGTGGACCACAGCGGCTGGATCATCGCCTTCTCCATCATCGGAAGTGACAAAGCTGTGGGAGCCATCATGATCATCGTGGCCGTCCTCTTTACCATCTGTGCAGCCATATCAATCGTCCTGCTGAAGATGGTAAGACCTCACTGAAGGTCCTGAAGGTTCTGGGTCGGTCTAAAAGGTTCTGGGTTGGTCTGGAAGGTCCTGGGTCGGCCCTGAAGGTCCTGGTCGGTCTGGAAGGTCCTGGGTCGGTCCTGAAGCAGCTATCTTTACCAGGGTTGTGTGTTTTTGGAGGCAGGTGCTGAAGCAAAGAGACAAAGTGGGACACTTGTTGACAATAATATAATGTAATATAATATTATATGTATTTATCAACCCCAACTAGATTAACTAATTAAGCTTCTTGTTTTAGTAACACAGTCATTTATTTGTTCACTGATGTCTTTTCTTCCTGGCATTGTGTTAAATTGCCACGACATTTGCTGACAAAGAGGTCTACAGAGCTGCTGATCATCCATCAGTGAGGTTCTGACCCGGTAGGAGGTTGAGGAACCTGGAGACCTCGTACCTCGTCAGGACCTCGTACCTCCTGATGGAGTCACATGTTCCTGTGACCCATTTGTCTGAGAGCATCACGGTTCAGGTGGAGGATGAAGATGAGCTCCAGTCAGACACCAGTCAGACACCAGTCAGACACCAGTCAGACACCAGTCACACCAGTCAGACACCAGTCAGACCAGTCAGACACCGGTCAGACACCGGTCAGACACCAGTCAGACACCAGTCAGACACCAGTCAGACCAGTCAGACACCGGTCAGACACCAGTCAGACAGACACCAGTCAGACACCAGTCAGACACCAGTCACACCAGTCAGACACCAGTCAGACACCGGTCAGACACCAGTCAGACCAGTCAGACACCGGTCAGACACCAGTCAGACCAGTCAGACACCAGTCAGACACCAGTCAGACACCGGTCAGACACCAGTCAGACACCGGTCAGACACCAGTCAGACACCAGTCAGACACCTGTCAGACACCAGTCAGACCAGTCAGACCAGTCAGACACCAGTCAGACACCAGTCAGACACCAGTCAGACCAGTCAGACACCGGTCAGAGACCAGTCAGACACCAGTCAGACACCAGTCAGACCGGTCAGACACCGGTCAGACCAGTCAGACACCAGTCAGACACCAGTCAGACACCAGTCAGACACCAGTCAGACACCAGTCAGACACCAGTCAGACACCAGTCAGTCAGACACCAGTCAGACACCAGTCAGACACCAGTCAGACACCAGTCAGACACCAGTCACCAGTCAGACACCAGTCAGACACCAGTCAGACACCAGTCAGACACCAGTCAGACACCAGTCAGACACCAGTCAGACACCGGTCATACCAGTCAGACACCGGTCAGACACCAGTCAGACACCAGTCAGACCAGTCAGACACCAGTCATACCAGTCATACCAGTCATACCAGTCAGACACCAGTTATACCAGTCAGACACCAGTCAGACCAGTCAGACACCAGTCATACCAGTCATACCAGTCAGACACCAGTATCACCAGTCAGACCAGTCAGACACCAGTTATACCAGTCAGACACCAGTCAGACCAGTCAGACACCAGTTATACCAGTCAGACACCAGTCAGACCAGTCAGACACCAGTCATACCAGTCATACCAGTCAGACACCAGTTATACCAGTCAGACACCAGTCAGACCAGTCAGACACCAGTTATACCAGTCAGACACCAGTCAGACCAGTCAGACACCAGTCAGACCAGTCAGACACCAGTTATACCAGTCAGACCAGTCAGACCAGTCAGACACCAGTCATACCAGTCCAGTTCATACCAGTCATACCAGTCATACCAGTCAGACACCAGTCATACCAGTCAGACACCAGTCCAGTCAGACACCAGTACCAGTACCAGTCACCAGTCAGACACCAGTACCAGTCAGACAGACCAGTCAGACACCAGTTTTATACCAGTCAGAACCAGTCAGACCAGTCAGACCAGACCAGTCAGACACCAGTCACCAGACCAGTCAGACCCCAGTCAGACCAGTTATACCAGTCAGACAACCAGTCAGACACCAGTCAGACCAGTTATACCAGTCAGACCAGTCAGACCAGTCAGACACCAGTCAGACCAGTCAGACCAGTCAGACCAGTCTGAGGAGACGCTGTAGAACAGACGCAGCAGGTCTGAAGTCTGTCCTCCTCCTCCTCCCTCACCTCTTCCTCCTCTCTTTCTCTTCCTCTTCCCTCCTCTCCTTTTCCTCCTCCCCTTCCTCCTCCCCCTTTCATTTTCCTCTTCCTCCTCCTCCTCCTCCTCTCCTATCCTCCTCTTCCACTCCGCCTCCTCCTCCTCTTCCTCTTCCCTCCTCCTCCTCTCCTTTCCTCCTCCTCCTCCTCCTCCTCCTCCTCCTCCTCCTCCTCCTCCTCCTCCTCCTCCTCTCCTCTCCTTTCCTCCTCCTCCTCCTGCCACGTAGAGCTCCTGGACAGGAGGACTGATTAATGTCCTCTCCTCTTCAGATAGTGTTTCCTAGCGTGTCAGTGAGTTGACCTGCTGACAGCCACCTGATTCACCTGATTCACCTGATTCACCTGATTCACCTGATTCACCTGATCAGGTGAAGTCAGTGGCTCCTCCTGAGACAAAGAGGAGAGCAGATGGACCACAGCTCCTCTGCTCCTGGTGAGACCAGGACACATCAGTAACTTGTAAGAGGTAAAGAGAAGATGCTCTGACGATGTTGGATGCAGACACCTGCGTCATGTCTGTTATCAGAATACCTCTACCAGGTATCCACCTGGGCTCCATGACACTGGCGGCGTCTCCATGACGACCAGAGCCTCTGCGTGGGTGGCAGCAGATCAACACACTGACACTCCAAGAAAGATACAACGTGTTACATTCTCTGATTAAATCTCATGTTTAAATACGTGGACCAGAAATAAAGGGGGTGGGGGGGGGGGGGGGGGTGGTGGTGGGGGGGGGGGGGGGGGATGAGGAGGATTCATCTTCATCAATGTAGAAATGTACATTTAAGTCTGAGGACAGTTTATGAACAATTCTGTTCTTATTCACAACTCAGGCATCTTAAACAGCTAAAGTGATAACAGATGGTCATGAGCTAAAATCCAGCCGTCAATCAAAACATGACGACCACAATTATGGATCAATTATTTCATTTGTACCAGGCTGTAAGTATTTTTATTTCTGCTGTAACACTTTAACATAATCGGTAGAGGAAACTGCAGCCTCTAGTGGTCGGTGGAGGAACTGCAGCGGTCGATAGAGGAAACTGCAGCCTCTAGTGGTCAGTAGAGGAACCGCAGCCTCTAGCGGTCGGTGGAGGAACCGCAGCCTCTAGTGGTCAGTAGAGGAACTGCAGCCTCTAGTGGTCAGTAGAGGAACTGCAGCCTCTAGTGGTCAGTAGAGGAACTGCAGCCTCTAGTGGTCGGTAGAGGAACTGCAGCCTCTAGTGGTCAGTAGAGGAACTGCAGCCTCTAGTGGTCAGTAGAGGAACTGCAGCCTCTAGGTGCAGTCTAGTAGAGGAACTGCAGCCTCTAGTGGTCAGTAGAGGAACTGCAGCCTCTAGTGGTCAGTAGAGGAACTGCAGCCTCTAGTGGTCGGTCTAGAGGAACTGCAGCCTCTAGTGGACGGTAGAGGAACTGCAGCCTCTAGTGGTCAGTAGAGGAACTGCAGGCCTCTAGTGGTCAGTAGAGGAACTGCAGCCTCTAGTGGTCAGTAGAGGAACTGCAGCCTCTAGTGGTCCTCAGAGGTAGGAACTAGCGGCACTAGAGGAAGTGGTCAGTAGAGGAACTGCAGCCTCTAGTGGTCAGTAGAGGAACTGCAGCCTCTAGTGGTCAGTAGAGGAACTGCAGCCTCTAGTGGTCAGTAGAGGAACTGCAGCCTCTAGCCTCCTGGTCAGTAGAGAGGAACTGCAGCCTCTAGAACTGCAGCCTCTAGTAGAGGAACTGCAGCCTCTAGTGGTCAGTAGAGGAACTGCAGCAGCCTCTAGTGGTCAGTAGAGGAACTGCAGCCTCTAGTGGTCAGTAGAGGAACTGCAGCCTCTAGTGGTCAGTACAGGGAACTGCAGCCTCTAGCCTCGGTAGCAGCCTCTAGCCTCTAGAACGCAGCCTAGTCAGGGGAACTGCAGCCTCTAGTGGTCAGTAGAGGAACCGCAGCCTCTAGTGGTCAGTAGAGGAACTGCAGCCTCTAGTGGTCAGTAGAGGAACCGCAGCCTTTAGGGTTCGGGGTTGTTTTTGTTCTGAGGTTCAGGATGGTTTTTTTTTGGTTTTTAAAGAACAGAAACGGGTCTAAAGCAGCGTCTCAGGCAGGTTCTCAGATGTTCTGTGTGGTTCTGGATCATCTCAGTGTCGTCGTCCTCCTACAGGTCCACAGCATGTACCGCCGGACCGGCGCCAGCTTCCAGAAGGCCCAGCAGGAGTTCTCGGAGGGCGTCTTCACCAGTAGAACCTTCCAGTCCGCCGCCGCTGGAGCAGCGTCGTCCGTTGCCCAGGGAGGGCTCCGGGGGAACAACTGATACCGGACCGGAGCCAGTACGAAGCTCCCAGGACGGGTCAGGGTTTGTACGTTAGCGGGTCTGACGGAGGACTGAAGCTGGACGCCAGGAAGTTCAGGTCTGACAGCAAACCAGGTCTTCCTGGAGGCCGGTGTGACCTGCTAACCTACAGATCCTGATCCAGGTGAGGCTCCTCCTCCCTGTGACTCCTCCCCCCTGCTGTTTCACCTCCAGAGCCCGTCAGGCTCAGGTCTCCTCCGCTGGAGTCAGCTGAGGTGGAACAGTTTGATGAAGATGGCTGATTCTTACCCAGCATGCCTCTGCTCTGTATATTTTTGTCGTCTTGGCGATGCTCTTACCTGTAACGTCTGCGTGTCTCCGCCCAGGTGAGGCGTTTCTGTTTCTGTCTCCTCTTCGTCTCCGACGCCAGATTTGGACCTCACAGGAGGTCACGCGTTCACATCATTTCAGTCGTGTACATTTATTCATGTAGATCACAGAGAATGTAATATAATTTCATTTTGAGACTAATATGTTTTTTTCTCTTCAACTAAATCTTCAAACGTATTTTAAAAACCAAAGCAGGACTGATCCAACAGCTGCATCCAGATGTTAGAGGTCCTCCAGGCCAGCAGGGGGCCCCAAACCACCAACCAGCGAAAGTCCAGAGGTTTCTGTTTGAGGCCTCCTGGAGAACATTGGAGAACCAGAGTCTGGTTCTGATCCACCAGAATATTTGAAGAAAAATAACATCAGAGCTCCTGAAATTTGAAAAAAAGAATTAAAAAAAATTCATATATTAATTTTTAATTTGTAAATGTTGAAGCTCAAATTTCTGACTTGTTTCTTGCAGATTTGCAGAAAGTTGTTTTTGTAATTTTTTAACTTTTTTCAAATTTCACATTTTAAAATTAAAATAATAAATTTTAATATTTGATTTTTTTTTCTCAAAATTTTCATTTTCTTTCCTTCATTTTAGAAAATGGTTTAATTTTGAATGTTTTTTTCAAGTTTAAAATTTAAACTTTTTTCTGTTTTTTATTTTCAAATACACAAATTTTAAATTCAGTTGTTTCTTATAAAACTTGAGTTTGTAAAGTTAAAAATCCAGTTTTTCCTGCCAAATTTCAGATATTCACATTTGAGATTTAAAAAAACTTAAATCTGAATATTTGACAGTTGTTTTTTTTTGTTTGTTTTTGTTTTTTTTTTTTTTTTTTTGTTTTTTTTTTTCAAATTTTAAAGTCAGAATTTTAGATTTTGGGGATCTTTTTTTCATTAAATCAAATGATTTGCAAAAAAAAAAAAAAAACTGAAAGTGTTTAAATATTTTAGTTGTTTCATTTCAACGGTCGTCGTGACCACAGGCCCTGGTGGAGATACAGCACCTCCACAGATCTGCTGGATGCTCTGGCCCCCATCAGGGGCCCCCATCAGGGGCCGTCAGTCATCAGGGGCCCCCATCAGGGGCCGTCAGTCATCAGGGGCCCCCATCAGGGGCCGTCAGTCATCAGGGGCCCAGTCATCAGGGGCCGTCAGTCATCAGGGGCCCCCATCAGGGGCCCCAGACCGATGTCCTCTAGTCTGCTCAGAAGCTCAGAGCTGGTTTCTTTGTTTCTGGTTTCTTTGTTTCTGGTTTAAATTTAACAGGTTTATTTTCAAACTGTGACTGTTGGAACCAGTTTGAACCAGTTTGGATCTGGAATCAGTGATGTGCTGAGTGTTTTGGGAGAAAACTTGTCTTTTGTATTTCAGCTTTGAATAACTCGTCTAATAAAACGCTTTGCTCCTTCCAAACTGGTTTGATGACTGTTAATTCTCTTTATCAGCTGTTTTTTTTTTATTAATTTAGACTTCATCTGGAGGAAACTTGGTTTTCACTGATGAATTTCCGTTTTCAAACGTTTAAACGTGAAACTGAGCTGTCATAGCTGTCAGTGTCCAGCAGGGGGAGCCTCACCTGTCCTCTCAGGTAGCTGGTTTTCACAGATGAGGGGGCGTCCTACTCAGCTCCACCAGCAGGAGGCAGCACAGCTGCTGCAGATGTTGGAGGATGAAGAACATGAGTCATCATCTCTGCTGAGACAGACGTTAATTATGTTAATTACTCATGTTTAAGGGGGGTCTGATTCTGTGATCAAAGAGCCAAACTGCAGCTGTTTAAACTCAAATTCATTAAATTCATTAAAAGGAAAAGTGAATTTACAGAAGAACCAAACCTGAAGACACTGAA
>JAGFBZ010001299.1:0-285000 GCA_018398805.1 Hirundichthys speculiger | reverse complement strand
ATGGATTGATGGATGGATGGATGGATGATGGACGGGTGATGGATGGATGGATGGATGGATGATGTATAATGGATTGATGGATGGAAAATGGATGGATGGATGACTGGATAATGGATGAATTGATGGATGGATGGATGGATGATGGATGGATGGATGGATGGATGATGGATGGATGGATGGATGAATAAATGATGGATAATGGATGGATGGATGGATGGATAAATTGATGATGATAATGGATGGATGGATAGATGATGGATGGATGATGGATGGATAAATGGAGTCATGTTTGTCGTTTAAGCAGGTTATTAATTATTAATCAGGTTTGATTATTGAATTCTTTCTTCTTTGAGCAGGTTGACTGTTTTCTGAAATGAGAAAATCTGATGTTTTTCTATATTTGGAGGTTTGTAAAGTTAGAAATATAGATTTTTTTTCTTTGAAGTTGGCATGTTTATAAAAGTGGAGATTTTTGTTTTTCAAATTGAATTTTCCAGATGTTTTATAGAACAGGAAGTCCAGAAATGTCCCTGTTCACCACCTGAAACACTTTCATTTAATAATACTTTATTGAGCATCAAGCCGCTTTTATTTTGAAACTTCCGTCACGCCCTCAGTTCCTCCTCCACCCTCGCTCCTCCCCCTCCGCCCCAGGCTCCTCCCCCTCTCTCTGCAGTTGTCATGGAGATGGAGTCAGGCCCGGCGTCAGCTCCGGGGAGCGTTGCCATGGAGATGCTGCTGCGGGGAGCGCTGCCGGTGCTGGAGGAAGACGAGGAGGGTTCGGCCGTCTGCAGTCCTGGTCCCGGTTCCGAGGAGCGGCTCCGGTACCGCCGCAGAGGAGGCGGCAGACGGAGGAGGGGCCCGCCGTTCGAGCGGAGCGGGTTCTACCTGCTGCTCGTGATCGGAGAGATCGGAACCGAACAGCAGCTGGACTCAGCACGAGCGCAGATAGAGAGAGGTGAGTGACGTCATCTACCTGCGGTTCGGAGGTTCTGCAGGTTCTGCAGGGAGTTCTGGGTGGAAACAGGAGCAGCGGGCTGTTTTTGACGCAGTGATTCACTGCTGCAGCGATGCACCATGGGAGACACCCCCCCCCCCAACCTCCATAAACCTGTAAACGGGAACAGCAGGGCTGGTTCCAGGTCTCCTGGGGCCCAAGTCCTCTGCTGGGTCCAGGGGCCCCTTTCTCCCCTTTCTCAGGGGCCTCCTGCTGCACTAAAACAAGAAAACAGTCTGATGAAAGATAAACCTGATCAATCTATCTGGAGTTAACCAGGTTAACTGGGTTAACTGGTTAACTGGTCACAACTTTGTTCTCTTGCAAATTTGCAATTACATATTTGGAGATCAGGACTTTAATTATTTTATTATTATTATTATTATTTTGAACCTCCAAATGTTCAGATGTGACATAAAAAAGTTCAATTCTCCAATTTCCAAAAAGTGCTTCTCTAAAGATTGCAAAAAAGAAAGAGATATATAAAATAAAAACAGAAATTGAAAATTAATTAGTAAAATAATTAATTTGACTTTATAAAGTAGCTGATATAAATTTGACTAAAGTCAAACAAATCAGAACTTTTAGAAACAAATTAAAACATTTTATAAAGAAACAACTCAGAAATTCAGACTTTGAAAGTTTGATATTTTTAATCCTAAAAAATTATAATTATTTTAAAAATCTGAAGTTCAAATTGAAAATTTGCAAATAAAAGAGAGGAAAAATGTAATTAAATTAAATTAATCTATCTGAAATGTCCCAAATATTAACATTATATTAATATCGGATCATATTAGAATTTCTGACTGATAAACTCAACATGTTTGTTTTCTCTTGAATTTGCAAACATGTAATTTTTAAAATTCTGACGTATTTTTTTTCTTCCAGATTTGTGTGTTTAGAAGTTCTGTATTTGTGGGTTGTTTTCATGTAAATTTGCAAGTTTAATCACAGATTCGTTTCCTGGTGGTTTAGTTTCCACTGGAAACAGCTGAAATATTCGGTCTGAAATTCAGATATTTTTTTTCTGAAGTATATTTACATGTCGATAAAGTTGAAAATGCTCTTCGTCGTGGAATTTTCTGACTTTGTTGTTGTTTCTTTTCCACCATATCAGCCATTAACACACAGATGTTAACTGGGTTTATTGAGATAAAACTCAAACAGAAGCTTGGACGGGGCCCCATTAGACCAGTAAAGGCCCGTCAGGAGCTCTGCTGTGGTGTCGCTGTTGAAGCTTCCTGCTGAGAGTCTGAGAGCTCTGGAAGCTGGCTGACCTTCTCTGTAGCTCAGAGTGAAGCTGAGAGCTCGTTCAGACGCTGAAGGTCACCTCGTCTTCACCACAGAGGGAGCAGGATGACGTAAACCTGATTCTGGTTCCAACCGTCCTCACACTCTGTCTTCCTGCAGGAATTCGATCCTGGAACATCGACCTGAAGATCTGCAACCTCGATGAGCAGCTGCAGCTGTTTATAACGAGACACTCCGCCCACTTCTCCTCTGAGGTCAAAGGTCAGTCTAACACACGTCTGGAGTTGCTGGGCCAGTGACAAACCAGAAAGAGACCAGTGAGAGATCAGTGAAAAACCAGTGAGACACCAGTGACAAACCAGTGAGAGACCAGTGAGTGACCAGTGAAAAACCAGTGAGACACCAGTGAGAGACCAGTGAGAGACCAGTGAAAAACCAGTGAAAAACTAATGAGAGACCAGTGAAAAACCAGTGAAAAGCCAGTGAGAGACCAGTGAGAGACCAGTGAAAAAAACCAGTGAAAAGCCAGTTAGGGACCAGTGAAAAACCAGTGAGAGACTAGTGAGAGACCAGTGAAAAACCAGTAAGCGACCAGTGAAAAATCAGTGAGAGACTAGTGAGAGACCAGTGAAAAACCAGTGAGAGACTAGTGAGAGATCAGTAAAAAAAAAACAGTAAGTGACCAGTGAAAAACCAGCGAGAGACTAGTGAGAGACCAGTGAAAAACCAGTGAGCAAACAGTGAAAGACCAGTGAGAAACCGGTGAGATTCCAGTGAGAGACTAATGAGAGACCAGTGAAAAACTAGTGTGAGACTAGTGAGAGATCAGTAAAAAAAACCAGTAAGTGACCAGTGAAAAACCAGCGAGAGACTAGTGAGAGACCAGTGAAAAACCAGTGAGCAACCAGTGAAAGACCAGTAAGAAACCGGTGAGATTCCAGTGAGAGACTAGTGAGAGACCAGTGAAAAACCAGTGAGAGACCAGTGAAAAACCAGTGAGAGACCAGTCAGAGACCAGTGAAAAACCAGTGAGCAAACAGTGAAAGACCAGTGAGAAACCGGTGAGATTCCAGTGAGAGACTAATGAGAGACCAGTGAAAAACTAGTGTGAGACTAGTGAGAGATCAGTAAAAAAAACCAGTAAGTGACCAGTGAAAAACCAGCGAGAGACTAGTGAGAGACCAGTGAAAAACCAGTGAGCAAACAGTGAAAGACCAGTGAGAGAAAAGGAGAAAACCGGTGAGATTCCAGTGAGAGACTAATGAGAGACCAGTGAAAAACTAGTGTGAGACTAGTGAGAGATCAGTAAAAAAAAACAGTAAGTGACCAGTGAAAAACCAGCGAGAGACTAGTGAGAGACCAGTGAAAAACCAGTGAGCAACCAGTGAAAGACCAGTGAGAAACCGGTGAGATTCCAGTGAGAGACTAATGAGAGACCAGTGAAAAACTAGTGTGAGACCAGTGAAAAACCAGTGAGCGATCAGTGAAAAACCAGTGAGAGACCAGTGAAAAACCAGTGAGCAACCAGTGAAGGACCAGTGAGAAACCGGTGAGATTCCAGTGAGAGACTAATGAGAGACGAGTGAAAAACTAGTGAAAAACCATTGAGAGACCAGTCAGAGACCAGTGAAAAACCAGTGAGCGACCAGTGAAAAATCAGTGAGAGAGAGACTAGTGAGAGACCAGTGAAAAACCAGTGAGAGACTAGTGAGAGACCAGTGAAAAACCAGCGAGAGACCAGTGAGAGATCAGTAAAAAAAAACAGTAAGTGACCAGTGAAAAACCAGTGAGAGACTAGTGAGAGACCAGTGAAAAACCAGTGAGAGGCCAGTGACAGACCAGTGAGAAACCGGTGAGATTCCAGTGAGAGACTAATGAGAGACCAGTGAAATACTAGTGTGAGACCAGTGAAAAACCAGTGAGCGATCAGTGAAAAACCAGTGAGAGACCAGTGAGAGACCAGTGAAAAACCAGTGAGCAACCAGTGAAAGACCAGTGAGAAACCGGTGAGATTCCAGTGAGAGACTAATGAGAGACCAGTGAAAAACCAGTAGTGAAGATCAGTCCAGTGAGAGAAAAAACCCCAGTGAGAGACCAGTGAAAAACCAGTGAGAGACCAGTGAGTGAAAAACCAGTGAGAGACCAGTGAGAGACCAGTGAAAAACCAGTGAAAAGCCAGTGAGAGACCAGTGAGAGACCAGTAGACCAGTGAAAAGCCAGTGAGAGACCAGTAAAAAACCAGTGAAAAGCCAGTGAGGGACCAGTGAAAAGCCAGTGAGAGACCAGTGGGAGACCAGTGAGAGAACAGTGAAAACCAGTGAGAGACCAGTGAGAGGCCAGTGAGAGACTAGTGAGAGACCAGTGAAAAACAAGTGAGCGACCAGTGAAAAACCAGTGAGAGACCAGTGAAAAACCAGTGAAAAACCAGTGAGAGACCAGTGAAAAACCAGTGAAAAACCAGTGAAAAATCAGTGAGCGACCAGTGTAAAACCAGTGAAAAACCAGTGAGAGACCAGTGAAAAAACAGTGAAAAACCAGTGAAAAACCAGTGAAGAAAGAGACCAGTGAAAAAACAGTGAGACCAGTGAAAAGACCAGTGAAAAACCAGTGAGAGACCAGTGTGAAAACCAGACCAGTGAAAAACCAGTGAGAGAGAGACCAGTGAGAAAAAACCAGTGAAAAACCAGTGAGTGAAAGAACCAGTGAGACCAGTGAGAGACCAGTGAAAAACCAGTGTGAAAAACCAGTGAGAGACCAGTGAAAAAACCAGTGAGAGACCAGTGAAAAACCAGTGAGACCAGTGAAAAAACCAGTGAGAGTGAAAACCAGTGAGTGAGAGTGAAAAACCAGTGAAAAGACCAGTGAAAACCAGTGAGACCAGTGAGACCAGTGAGAGACCAGTGACCAGTGAAAAGACCAGTGAAAAACCAGTGAGAGACCAGTGAAAAACCAGTGAAAAGCCAGTGAGAGACCAGACCAGTGAGAGACCACCAGTGAGAGAAAACCAGTGAGAGACCAGTGAAAAGCCAGTGAAAAACCAGAAAACCAGTGAGAGACCAGTGAAAAAAACCAGTGACCAGACCAGTGAGAAAGAGACCAGTGAGAGACCAGTGAGGAGAACCAGTCCAGTGAGAGTGAAAACCAGTGAAAACCAGTGAAAAACCAGTGAAAAACCAGTGAGAGACCAGTGAAAAACCAGTGAAAAACCAGTGAAAACCAGTGAGAGACCAGTGAAAAAAGACCAGTGAAAAACCAGTGAAAAACCAGTGAGAGACCAGTGAAAAAACAGTGAAAGACCAGTGGAAAAACCAGTGAAAAAACAGTGAGAGACCAGTGAAAAACCAGTGAAAAACCAGTGAGAGACCAGTGAAAAATCAGTGAGAGACCACTGAGAGACTAGTGAGAGACCAGTGAAAAACCAGTGAGAGACCAGTGAAAAACCAGTGAAAAACCAGTGAGAGACCAGTGAAAAAACAGTGAGAGACTAGTGGAAAAACCAGTGAAAAAACAGTGACAGACCAGTGAAAAACCAGTGAAAAGCCAGTGAGAGACCACTGAGAGACCAGTGAGAGACCAGTGAAAAGCCAGTGAAAAACCAGTGAGAGACCAGTGAAAAACCAGTGAAAGACCAGTGAGAGACCAATGGAAAAACCAGTGAAAAAACAGTGAGAGACCAGTGAAAAACCAGTGAAAAACCAGTGAGAGACCAGTGAAAAAACAGTGAGAGACTAGTGGAAAAACCAGTGAAAAAACAGTGACAGACCAGTGAAAAACCAGTGAAAAGCCAGTGAGAGACCACTGAGAGACCAGTGAGAGACCAGTGAAAAGCCAGTGAAAAACCAGTGAGAGACCAGTGAAAAAACAGTGACAGACCAGTGAAAAAAACAGTGAGCGACCAGTGAAAAACCAGTAAGAGACCAGTGGGAGAGCAGTGAGAGGCCAGTGACAGACCAGTGGGAGACCAGTGGGAGACCAGTGAAAAACCAGTGAAAGACCAGTGGAAGACCAGTTTTCTCTAAGTATCTAAAGTGATAATAATAATAATAATAATAATAATAATTGTAATAATAATAATAATAATAATAATAATAATAATTGTAATAATAATAATAATAATAATAATAATAATGTAATAATAATAATAATAATAATAATAATAATAATAATACAAAATCATCTCAGGTCTCGTTGAACTCCAGTCTGAAATGTTTTTAGAACTATTTCTACATTTATAAATGTACCTTTGCTGATATCTTCCCCTACTGGCATTGTGTTAACACACAGTTTGTGGTCACCATAGTAACAGCTGAAACAGCTCAGCAGTGAGGCAGCAGAGCTCAAACTAATTTACCTGCTTCATCTTAATTTTAGTTTTAATTTTTAATTTAGTCTATTTTTACTCAGAAAGATTTTTTAAAATGACTTTTTCTCCTAAAAGCAGTTTAGAAATGACGAATTTATCAAGATTAACATTTATCATAAAACCGGGGTTCTTGTCGTAAAATCGTAAATTTAGCTAAACTGCAACTTTTTGATGTATAATTATATGTCATTATAAAATCGAGAATGTTTATGTTTATGTTCTAAAATTGTGAATTTAACAGTTTTTGTAACTTTTTGTTTTTAAAAGCTTTTTTTTTTCAGTAAAATTGTGACTTTTTAACTTTCTGCCACAAAATTACAACTTAAGGTCACCAAAACTAAGTGAAACCTTTTTATTTTTTAAATTGGCAGTTAGGCAGCAGGGAGTCCTGGTGTCTCTGGTGTCTCCCAGCTAGAAGGTTCCTGGTCTGGACCTCAGCAGGTCTTTTTGTGTGGAGTCTCCATGTTCTCCTGGTTCTGTGTGGAGTCTCCAGGTTCTCCTGGTTCTGTCTGGAGTCTCCAGGTTCTCCTGGTTCTGTGTGGAGTCTCCAGGTTCTCCTGGTTCTGTGTGGAGTCTCCATGTTCTCCTGGTTCTGTGTGGAGTCTCCAGGTTCTCCTGGTTCTGTGTGGAGTCTCCAGGTTCTCCTGGTTCTGATCTGGGTTTCCTCCAGGTTCTCCTGGTTCCTCCATCAGTCCAAAGACCTGCATGTCAGGTTACCTGGTGGTTCTAGATCACCTGGAGGAGTGACTGTGAGTGTTCATGGTTGTTGGTCTACATGTGGTCCTGTGATGGACTGGACACCTGTCCAGGTGGACCCCTGACTGTAGACCTGGAGAGAGCTGGACAGACTCCAGCAGAAGAATAAACGGGTCTAGATGATGGATGTCAGCAGTTTTTGATAACAAAAACACTGTCAATGTTAGTGCTGGGCGATATGACGATACATATCGTGAGGATGATATAAAATATCGTGCCATTTCTCTTCTATCGTTTCTATCATTTCTAACCTAATTTATCAATTCTTACAGCAAATATGTAATTAAATAACCTGCAACGATAAATTTGATAGAATCATATCTACTTCTACAAAGTAGCCTTTTATGTTTGCACTTTTATTCATGGTTAATGCCTTAAACAGAGTTTTCTTCAACCCTGATGTTTACTTTAGACACTTTATATTGGTTTGCAAACTTTGCACTACAAGGTTACAGATTTCAGAAAGTTGAAAAATAATTTGTGTTTATTTTTTATAGCTGAACTTTCAGTGCAAAAAATGTGTTTTTCCTCTCAGAAACTGTTGTGCACTTTAAAAAAATGTGAAAGCTACTGTACCTCTGTACCTACCTGTTTTTGCTGCACTAAAATGTATGTTTGTGACAGTTCAGCTAAATGTCCTTTCAAAATAAAGTTGAAAAGTAAGCAATGACATTTTTGTCAAAATTTTCAGAGAATAACTGAAAACATACTTTATTATGGTATATCGTGATGTATATCGTTATCGTGATATAAAATAGTCCACATCGTGATATATGATTTTTTCCATATCGCCAGCACTAGTCAATGTGTTTGTAGTTGATGTAAATGAAACCTGGACAGGATTTATTGTTACCCATCAGCAGATTTAATGTCACAGCCATAAAATATTTAACTTTGCAAAATTTAAAATTTTTTACGTAAAATTACAGCTTCATGTCCTAAAATTACAACAATTTTGTTTGAAATTGTGAAATTTAAATATCATTTTAAATCTTGTTTCCATGTCATAAAAATCCCAGATATTACAAATTTGCGACTTTTAGGGGGCCATATTCCTCGTTTTTGAAGCTGTCAGTCTGCTGCTCTGATGGTGAATCAGCTGATCGTCCTCAGAGGTCAGTGGGAGGGGTTTGAGCGCCACCTGGAGTCTACTTGTGCAGGTGTCCGTCAGTTCTGTCTCCAGATGTGGTGTCAGCTGAGCAGCAGCTGCGTCAGCAGGAAGTGAGTCAGCGTTTTCCTGCAGCAGCAGATGTGGTCGCCCTGTCTGTCTGGTCCTTAACTCCTCCTCCTCCTCACCTTTCAGCCAAAGTGACTCATCTGTTTCTGCTGCTCCCCCAGTACAGTTACAACATTTACAACAATCACAACAATTACAACATTTACAACAATTACAACAATTACAATATTTACAACTATTACAACATTTACAACAATCACAACAATTACAACAATTTACAACACAACAACAAAACAACATTACAACATTTACAACAATCAACAATTACAATATTACAACATTACAACATTTACAACAACACAACAACAACAACAATTAACAACAAACAACATTTACAACAATACAACAATTACAATAGTTACAACAACAAACAATTACAAGATTACAACAATCCCAACAATTACAATATTTACAACAATCACAACAATTACAACAATCACAACAATTACAACATTTACAACAATTACAACATTTACAACAATTACAATATTTACAACTATTACAACATTTACAACAATCACAACAATTACAATATTTACAACATTTACAACAATCACAACAATTACAATATTTACAATATTTACAACAATCCCAACAATTACAACATTTACAACAATCACAACAATTACAATATTTACAACAATCCCAACAATTACAATATTTACAACAATCACAACAATTACAACAATCACAACAATTACAACATTTACAACAATTACAACATTTACAACAATCAACATTACAATATTTACAACTATTACAACATTTACAACAATCACAACAATTACAATATTTACAACATTTACAACAATCACAACAATTACAATATTTACAACAATCCCAACAATTACAACATTTACAACAACACACAACAATTACAATATTTACAACAAGCCCAACAATTACACATTTACAACAACAACAACAAACATTACAACAATTACACAACAATTACAACAACAATTACAACATTACAACAATCACAACAATTACAATATTTACAACATTTACAACAATCACAACAATTACAATATTTACAACAATCCCAACAATTACAACATTTACAACAATCACAACAATTACAATATTTACAACAAGCCCAACAATTACAACATTTACAACAATCACAACAATTACAACATTTACAACAATCACAACATTTACAACATTTACAACAATTACAACATCAGAATGTGAAATCTGAACAGCATCCAGGACGTATAAATATTTTCTGACCTCAGGAGATGCTCAGTCAGGAGACAGAGGACCTCCCAGCCACCAGGGGGCGTCCTCATGATCTCCAGCATCAGAGGAGAAATGAGACGAGGCGTCTTTATGTGTGGAAACATGAAACTTCACCGACGGACTGAAACCAGCAGAAATGACTCCACTGGTTTCACAGGAAGCTGTTTTCTGGAAAATTAGATTCGAGTCAGACGTTCTGAGTGTCTTCTTCATGTCTGTGAGATCTTAAATTGTGAGGTTTTTATTTGAACAATTCAGATTTTGAAAGTTGTTTTCTCTCAGAGCGATAAATTCGTATAAAATGAATCAAGGCAGGAACTTTGAAATCTGAAAGATTTCAAACTTTATAATCACACAAGTCACAACATCTTACTTTCTACTCGCTAATTTGTGACGTCATCAAGTCAGAATGTTTTTAGTTTTTACTTGAAAATGTGAGTTTATAAGGAAACGACTTCTGAGTTCTTCGTCTCTAATCTGTGAGATTATAAAAAGTCCCAACTTCTGAATCTTCTTTTATAAATCTGTGAGGTTCTTAAAGGAGAGACGTCTCCTAGAAGAGTTAGATCAGAGCATCAACTGAACATCTGGAACATCTGGAACATCTGGATCATCTGGAATATCTGGATCATCTGGAACATCTGGAATATCTGGATCATCTGGAACATCTGGATCATCTGGAATATCTGGATCATCTGGAATATCTGGATCATCTGGATCATCTGGAACATCTCGATCATCTGGATAATCTGGAACATCTGGATCATCTTGATCATCTGGAATATCTGGATCATCTGGAACATCTGGAACATCTGGATCATCTGGAACATCTGGATAATCTGGAACATCTGGATCATCTGGAACATATGGATCATCTGGAATCTGGAACATCTGGATCATCTGGAATATCTGGATCATCATCTGGAACATATGGATAATCTGGAACATCTGAATCATCTTGATCATCTGGAATATCTGGATCAGCTGGAACATCTGGATCATCTGGAACATCTCGATCATCTGGAATATCTGGAATATCTGGATCATCTGGAACATCTGGATAATCTGGAACATCTCGATCATCTGGAACATCTCGATCATCTGGAATATCTGGAACATCTGGATCATCTGGAACATCTCGATCATCTGGAATATCTGGATCATCTGGAACATCTGGAATCATCTGGAACATCTGGAATATCTGGATCATATGGAACATCTGGAATATCTGGATCATCTGGAATATCTGGATCATCTGGAACATCTCGATCATCTGGAACATCTGGATCATCTGGAATATCTGGATCTTCTGGATCATCTGGAACATCTGGATCATCTGGATCATCTTCACAGCTCTGCTGAACTTCTCCATCACTCTGCTGTTTCACGTGAACGTTTCCCAGCTGATGATTGTTCCTGAAGCTCCAGGACTGTATTGATTACTCCACCCCCCCCCCCCCCCCGCAGAAACAGATGAGAAGATCAGGTTTCTGTGGCTGACAGGAAGTCCTCAGGAATGATCACAGCTGAGTATTGATGAGGCTGTTTCTTCTTCGGTGGTAAATTAAAGTATCAGGCTGCTGGTTTTTAGAGTAAATGAACCAAAAACAGTTTTTACCTTCCAGTCTTCCGTTCAGCTTTGTTGTTCTTCTGATTTATGACGTCAGATGGTTCAGAGATGATCAGTGGCGCCACCACGGTGGTGAAGATGAGTCAGCGCGACCTCAGTTTAATCCTCCTAACCTCTGGAGCTCGTTAGCATCTGGAAACCTCGTTAGTTTTTATTCTATCAGGGTTCAGATCTGAGACGAGATCTGATGAAACACTTTCAAACCTCAAACAGCGACACAAAATCACAGAATCTTTAACTTTAGAAGATAAATATTTTAACGGAAAATGTGTCACTTTATTAACTCAAACATCTGTGAAACTAAATTCAGATTTTATAACTTCACAAATTTGAAAAAGAAACTCAAAACTGTAAAAACTGTAAATTAAAGCTCATAAATTCTGACTTTAAAACTGCAAAACTGAGCAGGAAACTTTAAAAATATCGTACTTTATAAATTGACACGTTTAAAGATCAAACATTCAGAAATCATGATTTTTAATTCGTAGTTGAGCTGCTGAAGAGACGTCTGTAGACCGTTGGAACTTTTATCATTAATTCATCAAATTCAGGCTCCTTAAGACAGGAGGGAGTCCTGGTGTCTCTGGTGTCTTCCCAGCTAGAAGGTTCCTGGTCTGGACCTCAGCAGGTCTTTCTGTGTGGAGTCTCCAGGTTTCTCCTCCAGGTTCTCCTGGTTCTGGTGTTTCCCTCCAGGTTTCTCCAGGCTTCCTCCATCAGGGGTCTCCTGGTTCCTCCATCAGTCCAAAGACCTCCATGTCAGGTTACCTGGTGGTTCTAGATCACCTGTAGGAGTGACTGTGAGTGTTCATGGCTGTTCACCTGTGATGGACTGGAGACCTGTCCAGGTGGAGACCTGACTGTAGACCTGAAGAGAGCTGGGATAGAGTCCAGCAGATCCCTGAGACTCTGCAGAGGATTAAACGGGTTTAGATGATGGATGGATGGATGGATGGATGGATGGATGGATGGATGGATGGATGGATGGATGGATGGATGCAGGTTTTCTGTTGTCCGGTAAAATATGCCGAAGTCCGGTATTTTATAATCTCTCCGGTCAAAATGTCCGGTGAAAATACTCCTCCCAAGCACAATTTCAGTTGTAATAAAATGGGTAATTTCCACATCATTTTATGAAAAAAACATATACTTTTTTTTTTACGAATGAGTAGTGTGTGTGTGTGTGTGTGTGTGTGTGTGTGTGTGTGAATGAATGAATGAATGTAGCCTATATGTGGAACGAAACTTTTTGTTTTGCATTTGTTTCATTAAATCCGACAAACTGCGCACCACAACAGAGAGGTCTTTGACATGGCGAAACAGGCGAATCTCAAAAGTTATTTTCTAAAACTAAAAAGCTCTAATGGCGAGGGTGATGATGAGTCTAACTCTAAAAGGCTATCTGAAGAGATGGAGACTACCACAGATGATGCTGCGGCTCCCGCCGAAAACAAACCGAAATGTCGGGGATTCAGACAAATATCCCTGGCTGAGGTGCGACATTATTGATGGATCAGAAAAATAGCCTGTTTTTCATTAAAAATACTATTAAATGACTTGCATTGATATCGTACTATGATTTATTTTTAACCTCAATAAATTCATATTGCCTATGTGACCGGAATTTTAAACATTTGTCCGGTAAATTGAAAACCTGCCGGTCACATTGTCCGATGCCAATTTTTTCTAGCAGAAACACTGAATGGATGGATGGATGGATGGATGGATGGATGGATGGATGGATGGATGGATGGATGGATGGATGGATGGATGGATGGATGGATGGATGATGGATGGATGGATGGATGGATGGATGGATGGATGGATGGATGGATGGATGGATGGATGGATGGATGATGGATGGATAGATGGATGGATGGATGGATGGATGGATGGATGGATGGATGGATGGATGGATGGATGGATGGATGGAAATTCAGGCTAAAAACTCTAAATATGTGACTTTATAATCACACAAGTTTATAAACCAAAAGGAGGACTGAACCCAACTAACTTAACACATCCAGAACCTTCCAGACCGACCAGAACCATCTAAACCAGTGGTTCTCAAACCTTTAATACTGGTACCACCTGAGGAACTGTTCAGCTCTCTGAGTTCCACCATGATGACCAGTTTTAAAATATATCCATATAGGAGACTTACTGAGAGCATCCTAACTACTAAAAGTTAAACTACTCTTCACTTAACAGTAATAGGCCTAATACTTGAATTTATTTGTTATTTATTTCACAGATTTAAATGTTAAAAAGTTGCTGCTGTCACACATTGTGTTGTTTTGTAAATTGCAGCTGTCACTGCTGCTGTTATTTTTTATCTATTTTATGTTGATAAGATTTTGGTTCAGATTGTGTTTTTTGCAGTTTTATTTATTGAAGGAAAGTTTTATTTTATTATTTTTTTATTATAGGATTCCATTGCACTATAACTGTGTGCGCTTTATTGTTGTATTGTTCAATACAATTCATTTTTGAACTTGAAAGAAGAAATTTGTGTTTTATTCATGGAGATAAATTAGCATTAATTGCTATATAGGGCAAATTATGGGGAGATAATCGATAATCGAATCAAATCGGATTTAAAAATGAATCGTTAGATTAATCGATGCATCGAAAAACTATTTTCTAGATTAATTGATTACAAAAATAATCGTTTAACCCAGCCCTAACCACTACAGGACATTTTAATTCTGTACATAAATGATGTACGCTGATTAGAATGAAACAATTATTTTGTTGAATAATTAAGTCTTTAAATTACAAAATAAAATAATTTTTCGTCTCATCTATAGTTTAATAGTTGATATAATCTTCATGTTTGTGTTTCAGACATATAAACACCTTCATATTTCACTTCTGTGGTGTTTTGTTTCATGTTGTTGTTTTCATGAGGATGATTCCAGAAATAATAGATAAATTGTTTGATATAATCAATAATAACCTGTTACAGCTGATGAAGTTAAAGCTGAAGGATTCTCTTGGAGCTTCTGTTGGTTTCTGGGAAAAAAAAACAACAAAAACCTGAACGTCCCAGAAGTCCAGAGGTTCTTTAAAGTGAATTAACGTGATGTTACACTCACACTTTCATCCCGGTTCGATCCCCA
The DNA here is from genome assembly GCA_018398805.1 of Hirundichthys speculiger. Lineage (NCBI taxonomy): Eukaryota > Metazoa > Chordata > Actinopteri > Beloniformes > Exocoetidae > Hirundichthys > Hirundichthys speculiger. Next base: position 270,399 of record JAGFBZ010001299.1, on the reverse strand, counting down.
GTCAGGACCTCAGGACGGATCCTCCCACAATCCTCTGCAGCGTTTCTGTTCATGAGGTTTTTGACATCATCAGTGGTGAAGTTCACCTCTGAGCTGATGAAGATGATGAACAGCAGCAGCCTTCATCAGCCCGACATGAATGATGTAACTACAACGAAGACAGACGTCTTCAGGACAGATGAGAGTCCTGACCCACTGTCAAGCACGGTGGTGGAGGGATGATGGTTGGGGTTGTTTCCATCACTCTGTCAGTCGCCGAAACATTTCTGGAACGTTGGCGTCTCTGATCACGTCTCCGAAAGCAAATGAGTGGCGGCTGATGGGCCGGACTCAGTTAGTCCAGGGATTCTTATAAAATGAAATTAATTAATTAATCAGGAGACTGATTAATTCGTCTGATCTTCATCTTGCTTCGGACTAACCATGAACTCCAGATTATTCGGTGATGGTTTATAACTCTCTCACTGCTTCTCTGAGACCACTGCTGATGTCTTTCCCTCTCTGCATTTTGTTGGCGCACGTGTGAACGCTCCAGACCAGGTAAGAGTCTGCTGTTACTGCAGCTCTTAAACCCTTCTGAAGCATTCTGGGTAGTTTCCTGTCTGCAGATTCATTAAAGGTCATCAGCTGATCAGCAGACAATGGTTCCTGCAGCTTTAATGGTGGAAGCAGAGCTTCATTTCCAGCTGCTCCAGCTGTGATCAGATGGGGGGGGGGGCACACCTGAGGATCACAGCAGTTGTGGCTGTTGCCATGGAGACCAGGCTGTCACCACCTGAGCAGGATGATGTTCAGGAGGATCTACGGGTCCAGACGGATCCAGACTTCTGAGTCCCTGACCAACTAACTGGTCCAGCCAGTTCTCGATGATCACCTAATGATGATCACTAATGATCACTAATGATCACTGATGATCACTAATGATCACTGATGATCACTAATGATCACCTAATGATCACTAATGATCACTAATGATCACTGATGATCACTAATGATCCTGATGATCACTAATGATCACCATGATCACTGATGATCACTAATGATCACTGATGATCACTAATGATCCCTGATGATCACTAATGATCACCTGATGATCACCTGATGATCACCTGATGATCACCTAATGATCACTAATGATCACTAATGATCACTAATGATCACCTGATGATCACCTGATGATCACTAATGATCACCTGATGATCACCTAATGATCACCTAATGATCACTAATGATCACCTAATGATCACTAATGATCAATGATCACCTGATGATCACCTGATGATCACCTAATGATCACTAATGATCACCTAATGATCACCTAATGATCACTAATGATCACCTTATGATCACCTAATGATCACCTGATGATCACCTGATGATCACCTGATGATCACCTGACTAGTCCAGAACCAGCAGAACACACGTGGCTTCATTTGATCAAACAGATAATTAGAAAACTCATCAATGCCTCTACCTGCTTGATGTCAAACCTAAAATCACTGATATCATTAAAGCAGCTCGTTTAACATGAAAAGACTCTGTTTCATGTAAAACAAAAAAACTTTTTGACAACAAAACTGTGAAACTGTGACAAAAAAAATCACTAATGTGGATTATTTCATTATCATTAAAAAGGTGCAGTTTTCTCCATTCAAGTTCAGCTATTGAGATTAATGTCACGGTTCAGATACACCTGTCTGTAGAACAGGTGTACAGGTGAGTGTCTGTAGAACAGGTGTATCAAGGTGAGTGTTTTTTAGAACAGGTGTATCAAGGTGAGTGCGTGTAGAACAGGTGTATCAAGGTGAGTGTCTGTAGAACAGGTGTATCACAGGTGAGTGTCTGTAGAACAGGTGTATCAAGGTGAGTGTGTGTGTATTGAGTAGAACATGTATCCAGGTGAGTCTGTAGAACAGGTGTATCAACGGTGAGTGTCTGTAGAACAGGTGTACAAGGTAAGTCAGTGTAAGTTTTCCTGTAGAAAAGTATCAAAACTGTTGTCAATAGTGTTTGTAGAACAAGTCAAAATCAAGGTTTGTGTTGTATCAAGTGAGTGTACTAGAACAGGTGTCAAGTTGTGTGATGTGTGAAAGGTGTAACAGAACTGTAGGTGATCATACGTGAGTGTCTGTGTGTGAACAGGTATCAAGGTGAGTGTCAAAGTGTAGAACAGGTGTATGTGAGGTGTATGTGAGGTGTACGGTGTAGAACATCAGGTGAGTGGTAGATGTTGAGTGTGTAGAACAACACAGGTGTATCAGGTGATCTGTGTGTCAAGGTGAGTGTGAGGTGTAGAACAGGTGTATCAAGGTGGGTGTGTAAGGTAGAAGGTGAGTGTGTGTAGAACAAGGTGAGTGTGTAGGTGTCAAGTGAACAGTGTTGTGTGTAGAACAGGTGTATCAAGGTGAGTGTCTGTAGTGTATCGTGTCAGGGTGAGTAGAACAGGTGTGTATCAGGTGAGTGTGTAGAACAGGTGTATCAAGGTGAGTGTGTGTAGAACAGGTGTATCAAGGTGAGGGTCTGTAGAACAGGTGTATCAAGGTGAGGGTCTGTAGAACAGGTGTATCAAGGTGAGTGTGTGTAGAACCGGTGTATCAAGGTGAGTGTGTAGAACAGGTGTATTAAGGTGAGGGTCTGTAGAACAGGTGTATCAAGGTGAGTGTGTAGAACAGGTGTATCAAGGTGAGTGTCTGTAGAACAGGTGTATCAAGGTGAGGGTCTGTAGAACAGGTGTATCAAGGTGAGTGTTTGTAGAACAGGTGTATCAAGGTGAGTGTGTACAGAGGGTGGGGTCTTTTACTGACGTTGTCCAAACAACATTCATGTCAACAGGATGTTTTGCAGGTGTTCACTGCACCATCCTAATTTAGCCGGATGTTTCCAGGTGTTTTTTTTGTCGAGTTTTTCTCAAAATTTTCCGGCGAAGAAAAGTGCCCAAGATTTTGTTGGAAAGAGAAGACAGAGGAGGAACAGTAATCAGTTTTGATTACTCAATGCTTTTAGTTTACAACTACACGTCCCAGAATGCATCACAACTTTCTTGTGTCCCCTGAAGGCATCAGAGTCATTTACTGTGACAGTTTTGCGGTTGAGTGATGGATTTAGAACAAAAGTGTCAAGGAAAAGAAAAAACGATATAGTTTAAAGTGTGCAGAAGCAAAAGCACGTCTGTTTCACAGACAGAAACAACGATGTTTCATTTCCTGACGGCGAGAACGTCAAAGATTCACGTTTGTGCTTTGATGCCAAACCAGGAACATCTGAAGGACCAAGAAGTCCAAGGCTCCAGGCGTCTTCGAGAAGCTTCATTTCTAAAACAAATATGAGCAGAAACTGGATCTGAATGTCATCGTGGAGTCCAGGAACTAAAACCTGACGCCGCGGCTGAACCTTTGGTGGTAACCATGGTGATGATGTGGATCCACTGCAGCAGGTTTCTGCTGCGACACACATCCCTGCGCCTGCATGTAATATGACAGCAGAGACCTTCTCAGGTCTCTGTTCGTCCTCTGAGCTCCTCTGACTGCTCCACTTGTTTCTTGCTGCATCATCCAGGATTTCATCAGACATATTTACAGCTGAATCTGAGGCTCCGGCGCTTTTTATCGATTTAAAAACCTGCTGAGTGTCTTTTCCGTCTAATGTCACATCAGGATCTGAAGGGAACCTCTGAACTTCATCTCAGCATCATCAGAAACGATGGAGGCCACAAGTGCTGCTGAACAAAGCAGTTATGCAGTGATGCTGGAAATACTGCTCTGATGAATGAATTAAATCTGATCAATGACCTATGTGACACTGGTGATGTCATCAGGCAGGACCCAAGCATGACCCAGTATCTGCCTGACTGGAAATGAGCACCAACCACAAAACACTGATGTTCTTCACCAGTAAGGTCACGGAGGATAGAAAGAATATATGATCTAATTCAAAATAATACCATACAAATAATTTAAAATGATATATTATAATATAATTTAATTTAATTTAATTTAAAATTTGAATTTAAAATAATTAGGGCTGGGCAAGTTAACACGTTATTATCGCGTTAACGCTTTAATTTATTAACGCCGACATTTATTTTATCGCGCGTTAACGCAGGTTGCACACATGCTTTTGTTTTGAAAAGTCTGTTACTGGCTGCTGTGAGCCGGAAAAGAATTGGCAGGTAAACTTGCAGAAAAGTTTAAACAGACATGGAGAACGGTAAAAATCCGTGAACTTTACAGTTCAGGTAGCAACTCAGGTAGCAATATTAACAATACTGTCTGAAAAAAAAAACCAACTTTTAAACCCCTTTGTTCAAGACGATCGCGTCATTCCTCCATGTTCCATCAGATCTGCTCCATGTGTTCACTGTCCTGCTGTTCTCTAGCTGGTTACTGCAGTGCAGCTCCATCTAGTGGCACAGATGTGTAATGACAACAGAAAGTCTATTCCTTCATTATAAAACCATTTCTGGGTCAGTAAACCAGACAATAAAATATCAAAAACAAATTCAGTCCCGTGGCCTGTTTGCTAAAATTGAAATATGAAAAAACAGACATTTTTCTGTTTTTTTGTGTTAGATTAAAAAAATGGAAAAAAAGTAAAAAGTCACTTTTTAATTTTTTAAATTTTTGATTGACAATTGAAAATGGAAAAAAAAAAACCAAATGATACACAGATAATTAAGGATTGATAAATGTACTGAACTTTAACATGGACATTTTCATTTTAAAGTTCTCCCAGACGGAGGATTCAACAGAAACAAGGTTATTTGTAACAACTGACAAGTTGAACTCCCTGTTAAAAGTTTCTGCTGTTACCTCAGAAATTACCTGTTTTAATGTTCTGATTGTGTCCTCTAGACTGTTAGGATTTTGTTGGTAGACTTTTTTTTAATATTCAAAAAAAAAAAAAAAAAAAAAAAAACAGGATGACATTAATGCCCTGGCAGTGGCAATAAGCTTTATTTTATTTTACATTTTTAAGATGAGATTTACACTAAATATGTGTTACTGACAAGTGCTGATGTTAAAAGTGTTTGAACAACAAATGTTATGACACTTTAGTTCATATGGCAGCAGAACATTTAAATAAAAGTGACCTTTATACTACTTTTGAATTTAATTATTTGATTTTAAGTATACAATACGATTAATCGTGATTAATCAGGGAAATAATGCGATTAATCACGATTAAAAATTGTAATCGTTGCCCAGCCCTAAATATAATATAACTTGAGTCTTTTATTTCTACAGTCAGATACTCATCAGATTTTACTAAAGATTTTAAGGAAAGAAATTCATAATATCGCAACTTTTGTTATAAAAAGCAAAGTTTTGTCATAACATTTCAGAATAAAAGTGCTACTTCGTCCTAAAATCACATCATTTTGTCATAAAACAATGAATTTCATTAAATTTTCATATTTCAACTTTTTCTGTAAAATTTTTACTTTAAGTCTTAAAATCACATATTTTTGTTGTTAAACTACAGCTTTGTTTATAAAAGTTAATTTTTCTCATAAAATATAAAATTTCACAAAATCACAACTTTTTGACATCTAATCACAATTTTGTGATTATAAAAATCACATTTTACAAAATTCCGACGTTTGGATTGAAAAGATCGTGACATTTGTAGAATTACTGTATTCATCCAAATATAGGAAGATATTTTATTCCAGAAATCATTTTCTCAAAAATGGGAGTCGCGTCTAGACTTTTGTAGACGTGACTTTAGTTCCACATCTGCGCCACCAGATGGAGCTGCAGCTCAGTAACCAGTCAGGATGGAGCATCAGTGAGCAGATCTGATGATAAATGGAGAAACCGCGACACCAACTGGAACAAAGGAGTTAAAAAAGTTTAGTTTCAGTCCAGAATTAGTTTTTACAGACTGAATTATTAATGTTGTTCTTGAATCTGAGTCTAACTGGACTTTGATGGTTCTGCAGTTATTGACATCATTAATACAGTTATTGAACTACATGGTTGTTGTTGATTCACTGGGTCATAGTCTCAGATTTAAGAGAATAAAGTTTATTAAATAGTTCTATACCTTGATCTGAAATAACATGGAAACCTGACACGTACCTGACCTTCAGTATGGAACCAGACTAACTAAAAAAGATGAAATCATTAAAATGTTTAACAGTACAGCTGAATGTTATCTCTGTGGGAGTTTTTCAGAATAGAATAGAAAAATAGAAAATACTTTATTGATCCCCGGGGGGAAATTCTGGCGTTACAGTAGCAACATTGAAGTAAAAAAAGTGACCACCACCAAGACAAAACAAAAGTATGAAAGTACTCATGTGGATGATAAATGGTAAATATATATACAATATTATAAACAAAATAACAAAAATTATAAACAAATATGTGTGCCAAGAAGATGGTATATGGCAAATTACGGTGCATGCAGTACAATAAAGTGACTGTGTGATAAAGTGACGTAAGCTTAGTTTAATGAACAACTAAACTGCAATAGTGTAAACCTTAGTCCAAAGTTAATTGTCAGAGGGAGCTGAGAGCTCTCTACCAGCCAGAGGTGACTGGTTAAACAGTTTAAATGCTGTTGGCAGGAAGGACTTCCTGTATCTGTTTCCTGTATCTATTTCTATAGTAATTGTAAAATAATGAGTTGTTTTATAAATAACCATATTGTCTTCATCATATTTTTATTTTCTCTAAATGATATTTGAAACATAGGGGTCGTCCTATAATCAGAGTCGTCCTGTATTCAGGCCATTACGGTGCATGTTTTTGTTGTAAAATCAAAATTCACAAAGTCGCTGCTGTTGGAAATAAAACTATTGACTTTATAAGTGCAACATTTGGCCCTAAAATCAAGAATATTTGCTTTAATATTGTGACTTTTGGATAAAAAAATCCCTAAAACAGCAGCATGTTTCTGTTCATGTTGCTGCTGTGAGGACAGCTTTAGTCAGAGACCGGTCTCGTCTTCGTCTCCATCTGCTCCACAACTGATTCTGCTGTCTCATGGTGTCTCAGGATGACGCAGCACTTCCTTCCTCTCACCTTGTCTCATGTCTGGATGTGTCTCTGGGACACTCTCACCTTTCGTTTCCTTTGTGGTTCTCATAAAAACAGATGTTCCTGTAAGAAGCATGTTTGTCTCCTTCTGTCCGTCTCCATTCCTCTGTCCTTCAGCTGAACCGTCCTCCTTCCGCCTCCCTGCACATCGTCTTGTCTGGGTCTTTCTAGTGAATCGCTCTCGCTGCCTGAGGCGAGGCAGCAAGTGTTCCAGCGATACGAGGCCTCCGTCGGTGAGACGAGCATAAAAATTTCATGTTTGTTTCTGGAATCTGTGTCGTCGGTTGATCCGGCTGACTGGACGCTGAATTGCTCCCAGATGAGAGCTGACACTGAAACTAAACGTCGACCGTCTGAATCCCATTCAGCCGAGGAACAGCGGAGACATTTGAGCTCTCTGTGGACTGAGACGCATTTACTGTAAATGTGACCTTATCTTCATCTGAGATACGACGACAGATAAACGCCACACTGATGATGTCACAGCTCCCCAGTCCTTCACTGATCTGTCAAAACAACCGTTAATTCAACAGAAATGAAGCAAAGAGAAAACTAATTCATGTTCCCTCATGATTCAGCAGCTTGTAGATCCTGCAATGTTACAGCAGCCTTGATGTTCCAGATGTTTCTGCAAGAATCCACCAAGATTCCACCAAAGTTCTTCCAACATTCCACCAACATTCCACCACATTCCACCAATGTTCCACCAAAGTTCCTCCAACATTCCACCAATGTTCCACCAAAGTTCCTAAAACCAACATTCCACCAATGTTCCACCAAAGTTCCTCCAAGATTCCACCAATGTTCCACCAAAGTTCCACCAACATTCCACCAATGTTCCACCAAAGTTCCACCAACATTCCACCAATGTTCCACCAAAGTTCCTCCAACATTCCACCAATGTTCCACCAAAGTTCCACCAACATTCCACCAATGTTCCACCAAAGTTCCTCCAACATTCCAACAACGTTCCACCAATGTTCCACCTAAGTTCCTCCAACATTCCACCAACGTTCCACCAATGTTCCACCTAAGTTCCTCCAACATTCCACCAATGTTCCACCAATGTTCCACCTAAGTTCCTCCAAGATTCCAACAACGTTTCACTAATGTTCCACCTAAGTTCCTCCAAAATTCCACCAATGGTCCACCAAGTTTCCACATTCACCAAGTTCCAAATGTTCCACCTAAGTTCCTCCAACATTCCAACAACGTTCCACTAATGTTCCACCTAAGTTCCTCCAAGATTCCACCAATGGTCCACCAAAGTTTCTCCAACATTCCACCAACATTCCACCAATGTTCCACCTAAGTACCACTAAGATTCCAACAATGTTCCACCAATGTTCCACCAAAGTTCCACCCAAGTTCCACCCAAGTTCCTCCAACATTCCACCAATATTCCACCAAGATTCCACCAATGTTCCACCAAAGTTCCTCTAAGATTTCAACAATGTTCCACTAATGTTCCACCAAAGTTCCATCAAAGTTCCTCCAACATTCCACAAATGTTCCATCAATGTTCCACCAATGTTCCACCAAAGTTCCATCAAAGTTCCTCCAACATTCCACCAATATTCCACCAAGATTCCACCAATGTTCCACCAAAGTTCTTCCAACATTCCACCAATGTTCCATCAAAGTTCCACTAAGATTCCAACAATGTTCCACCAAAGTTCCACCAAAGTTCCATCAAAGTTCCTCCAACATTCTACAAATGTTCCACCAAAGTTCCACCCAAGTTCCTCCAACATTCCACCAACGTTCCACCAAGATTCCACCAAAGTTCCTCCAACATGTTCCACCAACGTTCTACCAATGTTCCACTAATGTCTGAGGTGGTCCTGCTGGTGTCCTCCAGACGTGGTTCTGGTCTCTCGTCTCATCATCGTTCCAGAAGTTGCTGGTTTGTTCAGATGCAGTTTCGTGAACCTCAGTCCTACTTCCATGTCTTTTTTTTTTCTTCTGGAAACCCTTCCAAACACCCTGTCCAGTCTTCTTCTGGTTGTGCTGTTGTAGGTCTGCCTTCAGGACATTTCTGTCCTGGTCTTTGTGAAGTAATGATGGAGATAACAGAGCAGCTGCTGCAGGTGACTGCAGGAGGCTGCAGAGCTGAATGGAGGTGAGCGTGTGTGCTAATGCTAATCCAACAGTGTTTAAACTGCAGCGTCATCACCGGTGCTCCTCTGTAATCTCTCTGAGGTGCTTCAGCCTCCATGTTTGTGTCCGTCACTCTGGAGCAGAAATGGATTTGTCCTGTTCTCCTGAGTCCACGTTCACGTCCTCCAACTGGAGCCAGAGAGCCAGGATCTTAACCACCGCCTGTCCAGGTAGACCGTCCTCAAAACTGGGCTCTGCTTTTATCAGCTAACGACCTGAAAAATGAGTGACAACGATGAGTTTAGATCAGAGGTGTGAAGCCTCATTATCACCATGGTTACCACCAGAGGTTATTCTGCTGTTGTCATGTGATCACAGTTTCTATTTTTTATTGACACTTTTGTCCTAAAATCACAAATCTTTTCCTAAACTTGTAAATTATTAAAAGCGGTGTCAGTATTGGTAACTAGTGTCAGTGCTGCCAGGTGGGAGGTCGCAGGTTCGATTCCCGGCTGCGTCAGGAACATCTGGATATCGAAGCTTCGTGTCCTGTAACAACTGGAACCTTTTCTCATAAAGCATTTTTGAAAAATCTCAACTTTTTGACTTTATATCCTGAAAAAAAAATCACAATTTCTGTCAAAATCTCATTTTTCAAATCAAAACTTTCTGACATGAAATCATGATTTTGTTTCATTAAAAACCAAGTTTTACAAAATCAGGACTTTTGGTCTAAAAATTCAAATTTTTTTCTAAATGGTGATTTTTGTAGAATTGCACGTTCTTTCTTCTCCTGGCAGTGAAACAGCTGCTTACCAGCCGTTGTGTCAGAGGGTAAAGGGGCGGAGCTTGAAGACACCTGGAGTTTACCCTTTACCATACTTGACAGTGTGTTTATTTCAGCATTTCTTTTTCCTTCTGTTTTTTTGGTTTAATTGCATGGAACCGTCATGATAGAGGCTGGGTTTCTGAGCTCCAACAGGTGAAGCGGTTCAGATGAGGTCAGCATCCACCTGGCGCCGGTCCAGTGGGTGAAACAGCAGTTTATGAAGTTCAGCATCTGTCCAGAACTGCCTCCTCTGCAGCAGGATTGATCAGACAAAACCCTCTGAGGAGGACAGACGAGAAAATCGCTTTGTCACAGGAGTAAGTCTGCAAAGAGGCTTCACAAAAACCCAACAGGAAGTGCTGACTCAGAGGGTGAAGGGGGAGGAGCTTGAAGCTGTCACTCAAAGTGGGAAATCCAGCCTGTTTTTTTTTCTTAAAGTGTAACAGATCGATGCGTCGCAACAGATCAACTTAAAGGGTCTGAACTGCCCCGTCACACTGAAAAACAGCCCTGTCATGTGTCCGATTATAATTATATAAATCAGTAAATAAAAAGACTCAGACGCAGAATAGATGACGTGGTTCAGTGGTTCCACATTTATAGACGCCACAGGTTTGAGTCCTGACCTGTGGCTCTTTGCAGCATGTTTCCCCTCTGATGGATGGATGGATGGATGGATAGATAGGTTGATGGATAGATGGATGGATGGATGGATGGATGGATGGATGGATTGATAGATAGGTTGATGGATGGATAAGGTGAATAATTGTGTTTTTTAGGACAAAAATTCACAATTAGAAGGAAGTTGCAATTTTAAGAAATAAGTTTCAATTTTTGAGAATTTTTTTTCAAAAGTCATAAAATGAGACAGTCATGATGAACTTTTGTTGGGTTTTTCCTCAAATTTGTGGGTTGTAAAAAGTGAAAAAAAATTCCGTTGGCCACAAACGTGAGAATGATCAGAGGAAACGTGGAGAAATTAACAAAGAAAAGAAATCTATTCTATTCTATTCTATTCTATTCTATTCTATTCTATTCTATTCTATTCACTCCGATCAGCGATACATTTCATGTTTCAAAAGGACTTTGACAGAGAAAAGTCTGTGAATGTGTCCTGCAACCAGGTACCTGCACAGGTGGGCTCCAGGTGTTGCTCAAATCTCCTCCCCCTTTGCCCTCCGACTGGACCAGGTGTTTCAGCAGAACTGTGAAGCAGCTGTTTCACGTCAGAAGCAGCTGTGGGACAATAAAAGAGGTGATTTTACAACTGAAAACCTACAATTCTACAAAAACCTGTGATTTGATGTCAAAATGTTTTATGACATGACATGACATGACATGACATGACATGACATGACATGACATGACATGACATGACATGATATGATATGACATGATATGATATATGACATGACATGATATGATATGACATGATATGATATATGATTTATGACATGACATGACATGACATGGCATGAACATGGCATGACATGACATATGACATGACATGACATGACATGACATGACATGACATGACATGACATGACATGACATGACATGACATGACATGACATGACATTATGATATATGACATGACATGACATGACATGATATGATATGATATGATTTATGACATGATATGGCATGACATGACATGACATGACATGACATGATATGATATATGACATGACATGACATGACATGATATATGATATGATATGATATGATATATGATATATGACATGACATGACATGATATATGATATGATATGATATATATGATATGACATATGATATGATATATGATATATGATATATGACATGACATGACATATGATATGATATATGACATGACATGACATGACATGACATGATATATGATATATGATATATGATATGATATATGATATATGACATATGACATGATATGATATATGATATGATATGATATGATATATGATATATGATATATGATATATGACATGACATGACATGACATGATATGATATGATATGATAAATGCGTGTCATGTTCTGAGGGTGGTCTCCTCTCGGGCTTCTGTCCCTGTAAATGTCTGTGTGCGGCCCTGCATGTGAAACTGAGGAAAGCAGATGTTTTTATTGTGGTGCACGCAAGCGCGCGCGCACACACACACTAACACACACACTCACACACGCGCGCGCTGACCCCTCCCTCCGTGTCTCTGCGTATAAAAGCGCCCCCCCGCGGCTGCGCTCCGGCGCTGAATGAGTTACTGCTGCTGCAGTGACTGAGAGCCCGTCGGGCCCCTCCCTGCTCTGATCCTCCGGTTCCGTTCGGTGCTTCACACACTGATGCTGCCGCATCCTCCTCCCCCCCTCCCCGCCGCCTGGCTGCGTCCTCCACCCTCCGCTCCCGCCGCCGCCAGGCTGCGTCCCTCTCCGGTCTGTAGACGCTCAGGTCTCCGCTGGACGGGTCGGACTTCCAGGACGGTAGGTGAACTGGTTTTTAGAGCAGAACTGGGACTGCGGCAGCGCTGTGAGGAGGAGGACGGTTCTGATCCATGTTGTCATTGATCTCAAAGCTGAGCTCGTCTCCTGCTGCCTCTCAGACGATCAGTTGGACTTATTTCTGCTTGTTTCTTGTTGCGTAACATCTTCCTGGAGCCTGGTGCTGCTCCGCTGGTTTCACTGGGTTCTGCTGGGTTGTAGCTGTTTATGGTGGAGTCTGGGAGCAAAACCGGGTTATGAGCCGGTCCAGTTGGGTTAAACAATCAGTCCTCTTTAATCTACTTTGACATAAGCAGCGGCGTCAGGTCCAGCAGAGGATTTACTCCACCGGTGTCTTCATCCACTTAAGACAGGTGACAGAACCAGAGCTGCTTTACCGGGTCTGTGGACCTGCTTTTACCGGGTCTGTGGACCTGCTTTACCGGGTCTCTGGACCTGCTTTTACCGGGTCTGTGGACCTGCTTTTACCGGGTCTATGGACCTGCTTTTACCGGGTCTATGGACCTGCTTTTACCGGGTCTGTGGACCTGCTTTTACCGGGTCTGTGGACCTGCTTTAACTGGGTCTCTGGACCTGCTTTACTGGGGCTGGACCTGCTTTTAACTGGGTCCTCTGGACCTGCTTTAAAACCTGCTTTACCTGGCTTTAACTGGACCTGCTTTAAAAACCGGGTCTCTGGACCTGCTTTTACTGGGTCTCTGGACCTGCTTTAACTGGGTCTCTGGACCTGCTTTTAACTGGGTCTCTGGACCTGCTTTAACTGGGTCTCTGGACCTGCTTTAACTGGGTCTCTGGACCTGCTTTAACTGGGTCTCTGGACCTGCTTTTACTGGGTCTCTGGACCTGCTTTAACTGGGTCTCTGGACCTGCTTTAACTGGGTCTCTGGACCTGCTTTAACTGGGTCTGTGGACCTGCTTTAACTGGGTCTCTGGACCTGCTTTTACTGGGTCTCTGGACCTGCTTTAACCGGGTCTCTGGACCTGCTTTAACTGGGTCTCTGGACCTGCTTTAACTGGGTCTGTGGACCTGCTTTAACTGGGTCTCTGGACCTGCTTTTACTGGGTCTCTGGACCTGCTTTTACCGGGTCTGTGGACCTGCTTTAACTGGGTCTGTGGACCTGCTTTAACTGGGTCTCTGGACCTGCTTTAACCGGGTCTCTGGACCTGCTTTTACTGGGTCTCTGGACCTGCTTTTACTGGGTCTCTGGACCTGCTTTAACTGGGTCTCTAGACCTGCTTTTAACCGGGTCTGTGGACCTGCTTTAACTGGGTCTCTGGACCTGCTTTTACTGGGTCTCTGGACCTGCTTTTTAACTGGGTCTCTGGACCCTGCTTTTTTGGACCTGCTTTACCGGGTCTGTGGACCTGCTTTAACTGGGTCTCTGGACCTGCTTTTACTGGGTCTCTGGACCTGCTTTAACTGGGTCTCTGGACCTGCTTTAACTGGGTCTCTGGACCTGCTTTAACCGGGTCTCTAGACCTGCTTTAACTGGGTCTCTGGACCTGCTTTTACTTGGTCTGTGGACCTGCTTTAACTGGGTCTCTAGACCTGCTTTAACCGGGTCTGTGGACCTGCTTTAACTGGGTCTCTGGACCTGCTTTTACTTGGTCTGTGGACCTGCTTTAACTGGGTCTCTAGACCTGCTTTAACCGGGTCTGTGGACCTGCTTTAACTGGGTCTCTGGACCTGCTTTTACTTGGTCTGTGGACCTGCTTTAACCGGGTCTCTAGACCTGCTTTAACTGGGTCTCTAGACCTGCTTTAACTGGGTCTCTAGACCTGCTTTAACCGGGTCTCTGGACCTGCTTTAACTGGGTCTCTGGACCTGCTTTTACTGGGTCTCTGGACCTGCTTTTACTGGGTCTGTGGACCTGCTTTAACCGAGTCTCTAGACCTGCTTTTACTGGGTCTCTGGACCTGCTTTAACCGGGTCTGTGGACCTGCTTTTACTTGGTCTCTGGACCTGCTTTAACTGGGTCTCTGGACCTGCTTTAACTGGGTCTCTGGACCTGCTTTAACGGGTCTCTGACCTTTAACTGGGGTCTCTTACTTTTTCTTGGGTCTGTGGACCTGCTTTAACTGGGTCTCTAGACCTGCTTTAACTGGTCTGGACCTGCTTTAACTGGGTCTCTGGACCTGCTTTTACCGGGTCTGTGGACCTGCTTTAACTGGGTCTCTGGACCTGCTTTACTTGGTCTCTGGACCTGCTTTACTGGGTCTCTGGACCTGCTTTAAACTGGGTCTCTAGACCTGCTTTAACCGGGTCTCTAGACCTGCTTAACTGGGTCTCTGGACCTGCTTTTACTGGGTCTGTGGGACCTGCTTTTACTGGGTCTGGACCTGCTTTAACTAACCGGTCTCTAGACCTGCTTTACTGGGTCTCTGGACCTGCTTTAACCGGGTCTGTGGACCTGCTTTTACTTGGTCTCTGGACCTGCTTTAACTGGGTCTGTGGACCTGCTGTAACTGGGTCTGTGGACCTGCTGTAACCGGGTCTGTGGACCCGTTTTGTCCGGGTAAAGCAGGTCTTTTTTAACCGGGTCTGTGTTAATGAAAAAAATTTGACTTTCTAAACTCACAAATGCAGAAGTGAAAACATTTTCTTAACATTCACAGATTTTCACCAAAAATGACTGAAAAACTTTTTACATTATTAATATGTGACTTTAGAAGAGAGAATTTACAGTTTCAGACTGTAAAATATTGTTTACAAATATGTGAAAATATATCAATTGACTTTATAAATTGTAATTTTTCTCAAAAAAGGGAATTTCTGGCTTGATTTAACTTGATTAACTTAATAATTAAAAATACAGAATATAGAAGTTAAACTTTTTTAGTGTCCATAAATTTGCAAATTTTCGATCAAAAATGTAAAATTTCTGACTGACTTTATATACGTAAAGAAAAAAAGACTAAAATTTCTGTGTAAAAATATATAAATTCTGACTTTATCAACTGAAATTTGAAAAAAAAAACCAAAACAGATTTTACGATTTCATAAAGTTGCAAATTTGCGTGTCAAAACCCTGAATTTCTGACGACATGAACCTTCAGATTTGTGCACAGACGTGTCTGAGTCCTGACTTCGGTTTTTCATCGTGGACTCTTAAATGTTCTTGTTTAGGGGACAGCAGATGAAGCTGGCCTTGTAGCTTGGGGGCCCCCTGGTGGTTGGGAGGCCCTCTAACACCTGTGCAGTCTGGTGACTCAGCAGAGCTGCTGGAGCATCACGAATGTTCATCAACATTATTTCGTCTGTAGTGAACATGTCCCTGGAGTTTCTCTGCAGAAGATTAATCATCTCAGCTTTAGTTGTGGGATCAAATTCAGCGTTAAACTTCATCAGATTAGATCAGAAAAGCTCCTCTGATGTGCAGGTTTATTTCTGTTGTAAAATGCTGAATAACTGCGGTGACCTTGGATGACTGCACGACTGAACTCCACCTGAATATAAGTTCACATCTCAGAGCTCATGTGAAAGATGACTTTTAACCGGTTTGACTTCAGCAGGACGACTAATCTGACTTTAATGTGACATATTTGGAACATTAGCAGAAGGAAATTAGCTTTTAAATTAGTAGAATGTATGAATAAGTTCATTTGTCTGTGGTGAAGTGATTCAGATGTCCCACATTCCTCCTCCTCTTCTGTTTGAACTGTTGTCATCGATGCTGATGCTGAATTTGCTCCCTGAATAAACCTCGCCTGCATGATGTTGTATTTGGACCAATGTTCTGAGGAAAAATATAAAGTTTTGTGGCAGACTAGTAAATTCCAAGGAAGAAAAGGAGTTTTGACTTTGTAAACACGTAAATGTAGACCTGAACAGATCCTCCATCACATTTCTGGAGCGTTTGAAGAGGTTGTGAAGCCTCTAGTGGTCAGTAGAGGAACTGCAGTCTCTAGAGGTCGGTAGAGGAACTGCAGCCTCTAGTGGTCAGTAGAGGAACTGCAGCCTCTAGTGATCAATAGAGGAACCGCAGCCTCTAGTGGTCGGTAGAGGAACTGCAGCCTCTAGTGGTCGGTAGAGGAACTGCAGCCTCTAGTGGTCGGTAGAGGAACTGCAGCCTCTAGTGGTCGGTAGAGGAACTGCAGCCTCTAGTGATCAGTAGAGGAACTGCAGCCTCTAGTGGTCGGTAGAGGAACTGCAGCTTCTAGTGGTCGGTAGAAGAACTGCAGCCTCTAGTGGTCGGTAGAGGAACTGCAGCCTCTAGTGGTCAGTAGAGGAACTGCAGCCTCTAGTGGTCGGTAGAGGAACTGCAGCCTCTAGTGGTCGGTAGAAGAACTGCAGCCTCTAGTGATCAATAGAGGAACTGCAGCCTCTAGTGGTCGGTAGAGGAACTGCAGCCTCTAGTGATCAATAGAGGAACCGCAGCCTCTAGTGGTCGGTAGAGGAACTGCAGCCTCTAGTGATCAATAGAGGAACCGCAGCCTCTAGAGGAACTGCAGTGGTAGAGGAACCGCAGCCTTAGTGGTAGAGGAACTTCAGCCTCTAGTGGTCGGTAGAGGAACTGCAGCCTCTAGTGATCAATAGAGGAACCGCAGCCTTTAGTGGTCGGTAGAGGAACTTCAGCCTCTAGTGGTCGGTAGAGGAACTGCAGCCTCTAGTGGTCGGTAGAAGAACTGCAGCCTCTAGTGAAGGCTAGAGGAACTGCAGCCTCTAGTGGTCAGTAGAGGAACTGCAGCCTCTAGTGGTCGGTAGAGGAACTGCAGCCTCTAGTGGTCGGTAGAAGAACTGCAGCCTCTAGTGATCAATAGAGGAACTGCAGCCTCTAGTGGTCGGTAGAGGAACTGCAGCCTCTAGTGATCAATAGAGGAACCGCAGCCTCTAGTGGTCGGTAGAGGAACTGCAGCCTCTAGTGATCAATAGAGGAACCGCAGCCTTTAGTGGTCAGTAGAGGAACTGCAGCCTCTAGTGATCAATAGAGGAACCGCAGCCTTTAGTGGTCGGTAGAGGAACTTCAGCCTCTAGTGGTCGGTAGAGGAACTGCAGCCTCTAGTGGTCGGTAGAAGAACTGCAGCCTCTAGTGGTCTGTAGAGGAACCCTGGTCCTGGAGCCTCTGGCCCTGAAGCCTCTGGTCCTGGAGCCTCTGGTCCTGGAGCCCCTGGTCCTGGAGCCTCTGGTCCTGGAGCCTCTGGTCCGGAAGTCCCTGGTCCTGGAGCCTCTGGTCCTGAAGCCCCTGGTCCTGGAGCCTCTGGTCCTGGAGCCTCTGGTCCTGGAGCCCTGGTCCTGGAGCCTCTGGTCCTGGAAGCCTCTGGCCCCTGGTCCTGGAGCCCCTGGTCCTCTGGAAGTCCTGGAGCCTCTGGTCCTGAAGCCTCTGGTCCTGGAGCCCCTGGTCCTGGAGCCTGGTCCTGAAGCCCCTGGTCCTGGAGCCTCTGGTCCTGGAGCCTCTGGTCCTGAAGCCTCTGGTCCTGGAGCCTCTGGTCCTGAGCCTCTGGTCCTGGAGCCTCTGGTCCTGAAGCCTCTGGTCCTGGAGCCCCTGGTCCTGGTCTGGAGCTCATACAGACCGTGATGTTGGCATGCTTCCTTGCAGTCTGATTACAGTATTAGCCATCTTATGTCATGAGCTAAACTCCTGAACCGGGTCATTCGACAGCTCACCAGCTGGATTAGATCAGCTTGAACTGGTTTCTGTTCTGGACTTTGAGCCATTTGTTTCCTAAAAGTCCCAGCAGGGTCCTGCAGGATCTGAGTGGTATCCAGGGGAATTTAAGAACAACATCAGGTAAAATGATGTAAAACCACTCGTTTATGGTCTTTTTGTGTCCAACTGTTGAGAAAATTCAGGACAAAAACCTTTTTTTTTTTCAAGACCACCACGAGTGAACAACAGAAACTAAATTACCGACCAGTGAGACACTAATTAGTTCAGTTGAACGGATGAATGACTCCAGCATTTATTCAGACTGGTTCTGCAGTTCAGCATCGATCCTGGATTGATCCTGGGTTGATCCTGGATTGATCCTGGTTTGATCCTCGATTGATCCTGGATTGATCCTGGTTGATCCTGGGTTGATCCTGGATTGATCCTGGATTGATCCTGGATTGATCCTGGATTGATCCTGGATTGATCCTGGGTTGATCCTGGGTTGATCCTGGATTGATCCTGGGTTGATCCTGGACTGATCCTGGATTGATCCTGGATTGATCCTGGATTGATCCTGGATTGATCCTGGATTGATCCTGGATTGATCCTGGATTGATCCTGGATTGATCCTGGGTTGATCCTGGATTGATCCTGGGTTGATCCTGGATTGATCCTGGGTTGATCCTGGGTTGATCCTGGATTGATCCTGGGTTGATCCTGGGTTGATCCTGGATTGATCCTGGATTGATCCTGGTTTGATCCTGGATTGATCCTGGATTAATCCTGGGGGGCATTGATCCTGATGCAGCTCCACCACCAGCGTTCTTCTCTTCCCTCCATTATGGGACCAGAGAACCTGTTTCAAACTTTTGTTTGTTTGAGTTTAGATCCTAAAGTTTGAAAACGTGATCGTGCTCGAGTTTATTCTGAGTGACCGTGATTCTGATCCAGTGAGACTGGACCACCGTTGATACCGTTCGGACCCGTTGGAGGCCCGGAGCCACAGGCCTGGCAAAGACGTCAGAACATTTTGACTCTCCTCTCAGTCAAGATGGAAGCTGAGATGAGTCACCATGACGACCCCGTGTTCACACCCCCCTTGATGAAGTACTGGTCTGTGATCTGGAAGTGGGCCTCCTGGGTCCAGACTGGGCTTGAGCGGGCCCCCAACTGGGAAGCCTGTGAGTGCCAAACATATGGGGCCCGTTGTTGATCTTGGTGGACGTTAGTTTAAATAACGTATCAACTTTCACAAATAACAACATTTTGATTTAAAATTAATGAATTTATGTGCTAAAACTGAATCTTGTATATCACAGTCTGAATTTTGTAATGTTGCCGCTTTTTATTATATTAAGGAAACTATTTTTGAAATACAATTTCGAAATTTTCAAAATTGTAACTTTTGGACGTAAAATCACAACTGTGATTAAATTAAAAACTGTATAAAATCAATTTACGTCCTAAAATCACATCAGTTATTGTTGTAAAACATCAAATCTCACAAACACTTTTTCACTCAAAATTTCAACTTTGACTTAAAATCAAGAGTTTTTGTTTTTTAAAATCTCTTATTTTGCAATATTCCAACTTTTTGTTGTAAAAACAAATTTTTGTCATAAAATCTCAAATTCTGCTAAATCCTGAGTTCATGCTGCTAAATTCCAAATCTTGACTTAACAGAATATTGAAATATTCTGAATATTATACTTAATATTATACTGAATATACTTAAATATATAAAGATAAACCTTCTCAAAAGTTTAAATCCTATAATCATAATTTTTATTGTAAAATCATGCATTTTGCTGAGTTGCAAGTTTGTCATATAAAGTATATTTTTATTATAAAATCACGTAATAATCAGAAAATCAGAAAAATTATCAACTTTTGTCCTAAAATTGCAACATTTATAGATTTGTTTGTTTTTCTTCCCCGTGACCCTGCAGAGGATTAGGCCGGGTATAGATGGTCAGAGCGCCACCTGTAGACCACCTGAGGTCCACCTGTAGACCACCCGGAGTCCACGTGTAGTCCACTTGGAGTCTACCTGGAGTCCAGCTGTAGTCCAGCTAGAGTCCAGCTGAGGTACACCTGTAGACCACCTGGAGTCCACCTGGAGTCCACCTGGAGACCAGCTGGGATCCACCTGGAGTCCACCTGTAGACCATCTTTAGACCACCTGGAGTCCACCTGAGGTCCACCTGTAGACCACCTGAAGTCCACCTGGAGTCCAGGTGCAGACCACCTGGAGTCCACCTGGAGTCCAGCTGTAGTCCAGCTAGAATCTAGCTGGGGTCCACCTGTAGACCACCTGGAGTCCACCTGGAGTCCACCTGGAGACCAGCTGGGATCCACCTGGAGTCTACCTGGAGTCCACCTGTAGACCTCCTGGAGTCCACCTGTAAACCTCCTGGAGTCCACCTGGAGTCCAGCTGGGATCCACCTGGAGTCCACCTGTAGACCATCTTTAGACCACCCGGAGTCCACCTGAGGTCCACCTGTAGACCACCTGAAGTCCACCTGGAGTCCAGGTGCAGACCACCTGGAGTCCACCTGGAGTCCAGCTGTAGTCCAGCTAGAGTCTAGCTGGGGTCCACCTGTAGACCATCTTTAGACCACCTGGAGTCCACCTGAGGTCCACCTGTAGACCACCTGGAGTCCACCTGGAGTCCAGCTAGGATCCACCTGGAGTCTACCTGGAGTCCACCTGTAGACCACCTGGAGTCCACCTGTAAACCTCCTGGAGTCCACCTGGAGTCCAGCTGGGATCCACCTGGAGTCTACCTGGAGTCCACCTGTAGACCACCTTTAGACCACCTGGAGTCCACCTGGAGTCCACCTGTAGACCACCTTTAGACCACCTGGAGTCCACCTGTAGACCACCTGTAGACTACCTGGAGTCCACCTGGAGTCCACCTGTAGACCACCTGGAGTCCACCTGGAGTCCACCTTGTAGACCACCTGTAGACCACCTGGAGTCCACCTGGAGTCCACCTGTAGTCTTCTGTCTGTAATCTTTCTACACAAACGTGAAAACAGCTGTGCAGCTGTGGCATTTGTGCGTATTTGCGTCTCCTGGTGATTAAAACTCTGGTCAGATTCAGTCATGTGAGGGAGGAGGGGGGCTGAGCTCAGAGTCTTGGGATTCATCGACAACAAAAGAGAGAAAAGAGGGCGGTTCTGGATCCAGAATGCAGCAGTGAGCAGCGTTTGCAGCGTTCCACACCTCCCTGCAGGTTTTATCTGCTGCTGCCGAGGTCTGACGTAGCAGAAAAGCTCCAGATGAAACAAAGCTGCCTCCTTTCTCAGCATCACTGCAACAGTCTGAACCACCAGGACCGGAGGACCGGAGGACCAGGACCGGAGGACCAGGACCGGAGGACCGGAGGACCAGGACCAGGACCACTGTTTCAGTTTCTGGCTCAGCTCCCGTCGCTGCCTCATTCTGCTTGAAAGGCTCTCGGTGTTGCTTTGCAGCAGCTCCGCAGGGTTAAATCTGGCTTCCCATGATTCATACATACGCAGCAGCTGCTGGAGCGCTTCAGAGGAGGAGGACGCGTAAAACCAGAAACTGCATCAGGTGAAAGGAAACAACAGACTGACAGCAGGAACAGGAAGTCCAGGTCTGGATCTGCAGCCGTCATCAGTCTGGTCTGTGACGCAGCACAACGTTTAAAGTCTTCCATCTGCAAACGTGACATTGGCTGTGGTTAAATGATGTTTTTTAATTCGGAATTAATAATTCGGAATTAAATAATTCCGAATTAAACTATTTTCCTTCGAGTTTACATGGAAATAGTAATTCCGAATTGAGGTTTACATGGAAAACACGTTTGTTCGGCTTTATCCAATTCTGCTTTAGGTCTGGGGGTTGGGAAGGGTTCTGATTGGATGGGGGGGGCGGACGTCTTTACATCTACCGGAAGAAAACAAACTTAGCAACAACTCGATTAGCAACAACATTCCACTTATTTTTGACCTGGGTGGCGTCTCTATCTGCTAAACCTCCTTCATTTAACCTGGCCGCTACAACTTTGAAAAGCTCACAATTTTTATGTTTCCTGCCATCTGTTCTTTTAATTATTTCCAGTTCCTCCAAGCTATTTATTAAATAAATCGTCTCTGCTCTTGAACACCGTTTACTGCGTGCCGCCATTTTAAAACTTTGTTTAGAAAACAAGCCCAGCGTGGAATATAAGCGTCATCGCGACAGACGGGCAAGAGAACTAGCATGCGCAGAAAGACGGGAATTAATTTAAACAGGAATGAGTGTAAACATGACCGCGGAATTATTTAATTCAGAATTAAGATGGGAATAAACCAGCCACTTACTTCGGAATTAAGTTTAATTCGGAATTGACATTTTCATATGGAATTAGGTGTTTACATGGTAACTTTTATTCGGATTTAACTTTAATTCTGAATTAAAGAGGAACTAAACTTCCCATGTAAACACACTGACTATCTTGTTTCAGATGTAACTGATCTATTGACTCCATGTTTTCCCTTAAATTGATTTTGAATACGTAATCTTTGACTTAATCAGCCAGGATATCTTAAAATGAGCAATTTACTGTTGAAACAAGCATCAGTACTGAGTTCTAGTTTTTAACTTTCTCTTTTTCCAAGTAACCACGTAAACCAGCTCTGCTGGTGTCAGACACCTGCACAGGTAGACTCTAGGTGGGGCTCAAGCTCCTCCCCCTTTGACCAGCTGCTTCACCATCAGACACTTGTCATCCTGCAAGTCACAATTTTACAAAAAACTTGTGATTTTTACAAAAAAAGATAAAAGTCGGGATTTCATAGCAAAAAGTTGGGTTTTTTTTGACAAGAAGGAAATTTTTTTTTACGGGACTATTTATAACGTAGAGTTATGGTTAGGAAATCAAGGGTGGGGGGGGGGGGTGGGGGGGGGGTCGGAATTCGAACCTGCGATGCTGCAGGACTGTAGGTCTGTGGATGCCCGCTGAACCAGCAGTAGCTCAAATGATCATAATTATCAACCTATGATGTCAAGAAGTCATGATTTAGCAATAAAACTTGGCTCTTTATGACAAAAGGTCACAACGGTGTAAAATTAGCAATTACACAACAAAAATTCATGATTTTATGACAAAAAGTTATTTTTATTTTTAGTTAAAAGTCACAATTTTGCAAAATTTGTGGTTTTAGAACCAAATGTCATTATTTCCAGACAAATTCAGTTAAAGGAAATTCACAATTTTGAGACATAAAGTCATTATTTATTTTGAAATTCAGAATTTAGCAAAATTTGCGATTTCATGACAAAAATGTCGCTTTTAAAACAAGAAAGTACAGTATTTCAGTAAAACGAATTTCCCTTTTTTACTACAAGAAGTTGCAATATTAAGTTAAAAAGTTACAGTTTTTCAAAATTGTGTGACAAAAGACTTTTAAAACAATAAAACATTATTATCTTTAAAATGTACACTTTGACATTAAAATGTTGATTTTTACAAAAAAGTCAATTTGAAAAAAAAAATGCGAGTATCAGCAATAAAACAACTAGATCTTTGGCGAGAATGAAATAATAATCTAATCTAATAAAATAGTAATATGAGTGTGCACGGTCCTGGGACCATCCTCCTGTGGGCTTTGTCTGTCATGTACCATGCAATCATATATATGTACCGTAAACACACGTACCATGCAATCATATATATGTACCGTAAACACACGTACCATGCAATCATATATATGTACAGTAAACACATGTACCATGCAATCATATATATGTACTATGTTGGAGGTCCTGGTTCGAATCCTGGTTGTGTCAGGAAGAGCATCCAGGGTAAAAGACTTCTGGTGGATCACTCCACTGTGGAGACCTGGACAGCAGCCGACGCTGACGTACTGAACAACAATTAGGCCAAAATTTAAAAATATTGATTCATTGTTGGTCTGAGCTTGTATTAGTATTTGAATCTTAAACGCGTCTGTAATAGTTTAGTGAATCAGTGGATCTGAACCATGATGGTGTTTTTGCTTCTTTGTTGTCTGAACGTTGCTGTCGGAGCGTTTTTAGACCTGGAGGTTGTGGGAGGACAGAGTTTGGGGGTGGTGGGGGTGGGGGGGCTGCAGTGATGTCATCGTTGGCTCGCTGTGACTCCAGGAGACCAAGACTCTTTGCCAAAATCGTCTCTCTGCTCTTTTGTAGCAGAAGCTCTTTCAGTTTTCATTCCTTTGCTCTGCTCCAGGGAGGTCGGTCTGTCGGTGGTTGTTCATCCTCCTCTGACCAGTTAGACCAGTTGCACTAGTTAGACCAGTTAGCCCAGTTAGTCCAGTTACACCAGTTAATCCAGTTACACTAGTTACAGAACAGTTAGTCAAATTAGACCAGGTAGTCCAGTTAGACCGGGTAGTCAAGTTACACTAGTTAGTCCAGTTAGACCAGTTAATCCAGTTACACTAGTTAGTCCAGTTACCCTAGTTAGACCAGTTAGTCAAGTTACACTAGTTAGTTCAGTTAGACCAGTT
The DNA here is from genome assembly GCA_018398805.1 of Hirundichthys speculiger. Classification (NCBI taxonomy): domain Eukaryota; kingdom Metazoa; phylum Chordata; class Actinopteri; order Beloniformes; family Exocoetidae; genus Hirundichthys; species Hirundichthys speculiger. The sequence continues at coordinate 245,842 of JAGFBZ010001299.1, read as the reverse complement.
ACACTAGTTAGTCCAGTTAGACTAGTTAGACCAGTTAATCCAGTCACACTAGTTAGTCCAGTTACCCTAGTTAGACCAGTTAGTCCAGTTACACTAGTTAGACCAGTTAGTCCAGTTAGACCAGGTAGTCCAGTTAGACCAGTTAATCCAGTTACACTAGTTAGTCCAGTTACCCTAGTTAGACCAGTTAGTCGTTACACTAGTTAGACCAGTTAGTCGTTACACTAGTTAGACCACTTAGTCCAGTTACACTAGTTAGTCCAGTTAGACTAGTGAGACCAGTTAATCCAGTTACACTAGTTAGTCTAGTTACCCTAGTTAGACCAGTTACACCAGTTACACTAGTTAGACCAGTTAGTCCAGTTACACTAGTTAGACCAGTTAGTCCAGTTAGACCAGGTAGTCCAGTTAGTCCAGTTACACTAGTTAGTCCAGTTATTCCAGTTAGACCAGTTAGTCCAGTGCCATTTGCTTTCTACAATCATATTTTTATTAAAATCAAAACATTTTTTAAGAAAAGCAACAATTTTCCATAAAATTGTGAAATTTACAAGATCACAGTGTTTATTGTAAAATTGAGCCTATTTTTTTATAATCACATTTTTTCATAAAATAGAGTTTTAAAAACTGTTTTCTCAGCTTATTAACTTAATATTTCAAAATTTTTGTCATAAACTATTGACTTTTGCAAAATCTGAATTTTAGTTAAAACCTTCTAGACTAGAATCGAGATTTGATAAATTATTTTCATAAAATTAAGACTTAATGTTGTAAAGCTGTGAATTTTGTGTAACTACAACTTGATGTTTCTTTTAACACAATATTTTTTTGTAAAATCACAAGTTTTAACTTGTACAGTAATCCCCAACACTTAGCGGTCTTAGCAATCGCGGTCTCAGTACATCGCGGAAGTTTCAAAAATATTCATAGAAAAAAAATATTCGAAAAAAATTCAAACAAAGCGCACGAGACTAAAGCAAAACCCATCACATCAAGAACGAGTCTTGGGAAGCAACAAGAGCCGACAGGGCCAGGTCCATGAACGAATATCGAGGCCTGTGATTGGCTGCTATGACGGCATTACTGTGCCGTCAGTTGTCTGTACTCTGATTGGCTGACACGCGTCCCCGCCTCTCCCATCTCTGTCTCTCGTCAGCTACGCACAGAGGAGAGATCGTCAAAGTGAGTGAACCTTCCGTAGATTTTGCGTACGCGCGTACGTGTATACTGTATGTACGTATACATGTACATGTACATCCATATCGGGGTTTTCACCTATCGCGGGGGGGTCACAGCCCCCATTAACCGCTAAGTGTGGGAGATTACTGTATTACTTTTTGACGTGAAATTTTGACTTTTGTAAATTTGCACCTTTTTGACGCAAAAGTAAGTCAGTTAGCACAAGTTTGTTATTTTATCTTGACTAATGTTAGTTTATATCTTATTACTGATCTCTGTCGGTGGTTAAAGACCCAACAGAGAATCAGGTTGTTAATTAGCATCATCTACTCATATTTGCATGAAATTTCTTTAAGGTTCACAGCCAATGAGTTTTTTTTATATATACATATTTTTGTTTAAACTAACAGAAATGGCAGAGATCTAATAAAGGGGAGTTTTTTGTTGCCAATCTTTGGGTTAAAGGTTTTTCTCCCACTAGGGGAGTTTTTTCTTCCCATTGTTTCTTTAATTAGCTGTAATAGTATTAGGGTAGTTAATGATATTATTTCGGAGGTCGTGATCTGGATCTGTGAAAAGCACCTACAGACAATTTGTTTTGTAATTGACGCTCTACAAATAAAGTTGAACTGAACTGAACTGATCAAGCTGAATTGAAAATGAACTTGTCGTGGACTGAAGCAGCAATCTCTGACCGTCCAAAGACAGCAGATCCTTCATACCGTCGGTGTTGACCTTCCTAGAAGGACTGACGACTCCTGTAGGTGTTGGTGATGTAACAGAGGCTTTATGAGGCTTAGTGGCCTGGTGTTTCAGCGCTGCCAAATCACAGGACCAGGATTAACACCGAGACCTAAGACTCTGGCTTCCTGCTGCTGCTGTGAACACAGCAAGGTAGAAGTTCACTGTTCTGTAGATGTTTACCTGGATGTTTCCTTCTTTGGGCCGGACAGCCTGGATGACCTGGGTAGAATCAGAGTCGGTGGGGGTCATGAGTAACGTGGAGATGTTTTCCTGTGTGACATCATTGGTCTCTCATGTGGTTGTGGAAGAGTTCTGCTGAGTAGATTCCAGAACCAGACTTTCATTCAGGTGGAGTCTGGACTTTGACGAGAACATACCAGAACCTTGTTTCTTTCATTGTTCAGTCATTCTCAGGTAGATTTTCTGCTGTTTTTGGGATCATTGGCCTGTCTCAGCCCAGACCATCATCCCTCCACCACCGTGCTTCAGTGGGTCTGAGGTGTTCCTGCTGGTCTTCTCCAAACATGGTTCTGGTCTCTGGTCTCATCTGTCCAGAGGACGTTGATCCAGAGGTCTGCTGCTTTGTTCAGATGTAGCTTTGTGAGCCTCAGTCGTCCTTCCATGTTTTTTTCTCTGGAAACCCTTCCAACCAAACCGTCATGGTTCAGTCTTCTAGTTGTGCTCTCATGGACATTCCTTTAACATTCCTGCAATATTCCTGCAACATTCCTGCAATATTCCTCCAACATTCCTGCAATATTCCTCCAACATTCCTGCAATATCCCTGCAATATTCCAGCAATATTCCTGCAATGTTCCTGCAATATTCCTCCAACATTCCTGCAATATTCCTGCAACATTCCTGCAATATTCCAGCAATATTCCTGCAATGTTCCTGCAATATTCCTCCAACATTCCTGCAATATTCCTGCAATGTACCTGCAATATTCCTCCAACATTCCTGCAATATTCCTGCAATGTTCCTGCAATATTCCTCCAACATTCCTGCAATATTCCTCCCACATTCCTGCAATATTCTGCAACGTTCCTGCAATATTCCTCCAACATTCCTGCAATATTCCTGCAATTTTGCTGCAATATTCCTGCAATGTTCCTGCAATATTCCTCCAACATTCCTGCAATATCCCTGCAACATTCCTGCAATATTCCTGCAATGTTCCTGCAATATTCCTCCAACATTCCTGCAATATCCCTGCAACATTCCTGCAATATTCCTCCAACATTCCTGCAATATTCCTGCAACATTCCTGCAATATTCCTCCAACATTCCTGCAATATCCCTGCAACATTCCTGCAATATTCCTCCTGCAATTCCTGCAATATTCCTCCAACATTCCTGCAATATCCCTGCAACATTCCTGCAATATTCCTCCAACATTCCTGCAATATTCCTGCAATGTTCCTGCAATATTCCTCCAACATTCCTGCAATGGTCCTGCAATATTCCTCCAACATTCCTGCAATATTCCTGCAATGTTCCTGCAATATTCCTCCAACATTCCTGCAACATTCCTGCAATATTCCTCCAACATTCCTGCAACATTCCTGCAGTATTCCTGCAACATTCCTGCAGAGTTTCAACCATGTTCCACCAGTGTTACAGTAACACTGGAGCTCCAGCAGGTCTGGTGTCAGTCGTCAGCCAACAAGCTGAAACACTAACTTGATGTGCTCCAGCTGCTGGAACTGTCAGAAACCTGGGGATGACATCACTGAGGGTTTCCCCAGTTCTTTTTCTGCAGCCATAAAAGGTCTCTAATAAAGGTTGTTACCAGGATGCCAGCAGACGGTCCCACATTTATACCTCAGATGGGCCCACATGCAAATCCTCCAAACAGCCTGGAAATGGTTTTATAGGCCTGTATAGATGTGCAGCAGCAGACTTTCTTGACTTCCTGTGGAAGCAGTCAGTGGCTACTTGGGACTGACCTGCTGGGACAAAGTTATTTTTCTTATGTTTTTACACACAAAAGCATTGGACTGAAGGTGGTGGTGCTGACTTCTACCAGACAGGCTTCAGACCAGCAGTCCATTTGTTTCCAGAGATAATTATTTGGACTTGCAGCTTTTATTCGCGGCTGTAGCCACTGACGCAGCTTTGAAACGAGGTCGCTTCTTTAATTTTCCATGTCACTTCACAGCGTTTTATCTCCAAACACGCACACACAATCCTTCCAGTCCAGAAGAAGGGATGAGCTCAAGTTATGAGAATGAGGTTCAGAGCAGAATGATGTCAGCCTCTGCTCCTCTGATGAGTTTATGGAGATGAAGTCCCAGGTATCAGTTCACCTTCATTAACTCCCTGATTACTCCCCTTATTAACTTTTGATAGAAAACAAAAATAGAGTTTAGGCAGGAAGGTATCTGGAAAGGTCTGTTTTTTATTTAAAAGTGATAATTTTTATTACCATTTATAACTCCAGGTGGAGCTCAAGCTCCTCCCCCTTTGACCCCTGACTGGACAGGTGTCCAACGACCACTCAGCAGCTGTTTCAGGTCATGATCATTATGACTAAAAGTCAGGAATTTTTGTCCAAAAGATGGACTTTCATAGATGTTGAGATTTTATGAAAAAACAAAATTGTGAAATTTGAAAATGTTTTAAAATTTTTGTTTTTTACATCAAGCTGTGATGGTACAAAACAGCTAGAATATTTTTTTTGATTTTAGGACATATAGTCATACTTTTATGCAAACAAAGAAAACACCTTTTGTCAGGTCAATATTTTAGAACTGAAAAGTGGTAATATGAAGTTAAAAGGTTACATCTTTGTGAAGAAAATGTTGTAGCTATAGGACATAAAGCTGCAGTTACATGAAATTTTGAATTTTGTGGACCTAATTTTATGTGAGAAAGTCAGTTTTTTCTAACTTTGCTTTTTACAACAAAAACTTGCAGTATTGTGATATTTGTGATTTTACAGAAAATCTTTGGATTTTTGGACAGAAAGTTGCAATAATACCTTTACAAAAGCTGTGATTTTATTAAATTCATGACTTTACAGCAAAATGTCCTAATTATGTCAACAGTTGTTACATAAAAACAAGGTTAAAAACATAAATCTTAAAAAAGCCGTGGCTTGTTTTTATTGAAGCTAACTGGCTAAACTGACAGACGAGGTCGCTGATACAAACAAACCAAAACACTTCTGCTGAAAAGGAATACACTTGGTGATAAAAAAAAAACTGCTTTTATCTGATATTTATAACAACTACATTATTCAGTATTCCCCTACGTGAGTGTAGCACAGCATTTAGCATTAGCAGAGCGGCTAGTAAGATACTGTCACTTAGCTATCCTCCAGACTGTTTTACTTTATTGATTCCTTGGGAACTATTGATCTTTACGTACAGGAAACGTATGATCCTGTCATCTCAGGAGCTCTGGATGTCTCATCTTCAGGTGAATGTGTTTATTCTGGTTATTTGATGTTAGCTGGTAGCTGGATGACTCAGCGTTTTTCTGTGAACTAATTTCAGTTGTTTACCAAGAGCAATCTGAGAAAAACTGATCCTGTGTTTTCTACAGTTTAATGGGAAAAATATATATATATATATTATATAATATATACATAATATATATATATATTCTTCCTTCTAGCTGTGCGGACAGATGAGGACGCTGATACAAACAAACCAAAACAGGTCTTCAGTGATGTAAATGTGACATAAAAGCCGTTTTATTGTTTGGAACCTGAAAAGCCTGCTGTGACTATATTCACCAAAATTAAACATTCTTCTCCAAAAACCTGTAAAAAAAGCTGAACAAGAGAAAGTTCAGTCTCGGTCCAGTAACCAGATGTGAGCTTGTCAGACATCATCTGGTGTCGTAGCACCAGTGTCAGATCCTTTTATCATCTCTGTCACCGTCCGTGAATGACTTTATCTTTTTAATCGCTCTGCATGTCCATTTTTATGTTTTCATCTGCAAACTAAATGACTCATTATTTCAGCTGTGACATTTAACCTTCGTTCTATTATTCATGCGAAGCTAAAATTATGCAGGGCAGCGTCGTTGCTTTGACCTTGTGTGCAGATGTGAGCTGACGTGGGCGTCTGCAGTAATACGAGGAGCATCATCGAGCTGCTCGCTGTCGGTCAGACTGTCTCCAGGTTACCAGTCAGGACTTTTCATTTTACCTTTTCTGCTGTGTGGTCTTTTATTTTTCACTGGCTCCTCAACCAGACAACACTTTCAAGCATCTGTTATCCTGATTCTGATAATGTTCTTGCAGTCTGGTCCAAATAATGGCTTTGGTCTCCACAGCTGGATTTCACATCCTTGACAAATGTGAGCTGAAGGGGGTTTACTTTACCTCATCAGGTAATTAAACACTTACCAGCCCCATCAGCTTCACGTGTTCAAACGCTTCTTAACACAAATATCCAAACAGCCAGTCTAACAGCAGCAATTCAGTGCGTTTATTCACGTAGATGTGGTGAGGACAACTTCCTGAAGTTCAAACCAGCATCAGAATGTAAAAGAAAAGGGATTTAAACCATCTCCAGGGTTTCCAGAGGATGGTCCCAGAAAGAGGAGAATGGACAGACTGGTTGGAGACGATAGAAAACATAGATGTTCTCCAGCAGCAGAAGACCACACCAGGTGTCACTGCTGTCAGCTGAGACCAGGAAACTGAGGCTACAATTCACACAGACTCACCAGAACTGGACCACAGAAGACTGGAAGAACGTTGTCTGGTCTGATGAGTCTGGATTTCAGCTCCAACATCCAGATGGAACCAACGTGAAAGCATGGATCCATCCTGCCTTCTGCTGTGGAGGAGATGTTCTCAGTACCAGCTGATCATGGTTGAAACACCACAGCCTACATTGACTTCTGAGCTGTGAATAAAGACCAACAGATCATAATCTTTTTGATTTTAAAGATAATATGTCTCCTTGTGCTGTTAATCTCAGTTCTGGGTGGTCTGAAGCAGCTATCTTCATCACCAGTTGAAGGCTTCTGGCTGTTAAAGAGGATCATTTTAAGACAGATAACAAATGCTATCTGTTGTTAGATGATATTAGCCGAAGTTAGCTGACATTAGCTGAAGTTAGCTGTTGTTAGATGAAGTTAGCTGACATTAGCTGAAGTTAGCTGTTGTTAGATGAAGTTAGCTAAATTTAGTTGATGCTATCTGTTGTCAGCTGGCATTAGCTGAGGTTAGCTGAAGTTAATTGACTTTACCTGATATTATCTGTTGTTAGCTGATGTTAGCTGACAATAGCTGAAGTTAACTGATGTTATCTGTTGTAAGCTGATGTTAGCTGAGGTTAGCTGCTTATCCTGACTAAAGTGGATGATTGTTAGCAACAGAAGCTGTTTAAACAGCTGTCAGATCAGTGTGTTTTTACTCTATTTTGAACCATGTTCGATCACATGACTGAATATCACATTAGTTTCATTAAGTTTAGTTCAATTCAAAAGCTCCCAGACGCAAACATCTGATTGATCAATGATGTCATACATTTACATTTAAGTCACATCAGCAGTGACGTTCACAGCCTGAAAACTTCATTAAAATGATCAAAGCTGTTTATTAGTGAAATCAACATATCGTACATGCTGAACTTTGGTTTTTGTAGGACAGTATATTTTCGAATGTTTCTGAAATTCTTTGGTCCTCAGCGTCCTCTCTGCTGTTCTATAAGTGGAACGTTAACTGGAGCAGCGGCTTTGCTCCGTTTTCTCTAACAGAGTGCTCTCGTTTTGGGAGATCAGAAGTGGATATTTATATCTAACGGGTCAGCTGAGGAACAGCCAGGATGAGCAGAAACACCAAGTCCTGTCTGACAAATGACCTTCCTTCCTCTGGGCCTCTTGTCTCTGAACTGAACTGAGCCGAGCTGCAGGAGGGGCGGGGCTTTGCCTCACCGGACCCTCCGGTGACCAGCGGTAGCGGGACCGGCGACATCCATCGTTTACTTGGCCAAAGTTATTTTTGTGAGAAAAAATTGGATCATTGCAGACATTTGAGCTCAGTTAACACAGATACCACCCAAAGTGGGGTTCTGGAAGATTCCTTGGAGCACAGTCACACGACTCCGCTGGCAGGTAGACTCCAGGTGATGCTCAAGCTCCTCCCTCTTTGACCTCCGACATGTCCTTTCAGCAGCTGTCTCACCATCAAAAGTAGCAGTGAAAAAGTTGTGATTTTGCAAGTTGGGATTAGCAACAAAAATGTGTGATTTTTATAACAAAAAGCAATTCTTCACAAGTCTGAATTTTACAACTAAGTTGGGAATTTTAGTAAAAAAAAAAAAATCACAATTTGGGAAACTTTGTGATTTTTCAATAAAATGGAAATTAATTTTCTAAAATCATGAAAATTATATGAAATTCACAATTTTGCAACATTAAGTCACGAAGATGACAAAAGCCTCAGTTTTACAATAATTGCTGCAATCTTGAAAAATCTGCAAGTTTTGCGACAAAAATGTTGCTTTTTTATGAAAAAAAAGTAGTGCTCCATCAACCATGCAATACAATTGAATGGTATATTTATTATGTTCTATGATATTATAAATTAAAAGAGTATGTTTGGCTGCAGCAGCTCATGTTGATGCTGCAGCAGCTGCACCCGCGGCAGCTCGTGTTGATGCTGCAGCAGCTGCACCCACAGCAGCTCGTGTTGATGCTGCAGCAGCTGCACCCGCAGCTGCTCGTGTTGATGCTGCAGCAGCTGCAACCACAGCTGCTCATGTTGATGCTGCAGCAGCTGCACCCGCAGCTGCTCGTGTTGATGCTGCAGCAGCTGCACCCGCGGCAGCTCGTGTTGATGCTGCAGCAGCTGCAACCACAGCTGCTCATGTTGATGCTGCAGCAGCTGCACCCGCAGCTGCTCCTGTTGATGCTGCAGCAGCTGCACCCACAGCTGCTCATATTTTTCAGGACTTTGTGGACAAAGACATCAGCTTTGTCATAAAAACAAAATATTTGTCATTAAATCTGAAATGTCACAAAATCACCTCTTTTTCATTACAACTCAATTTATTTTTCATAAAAATCTAAAATTTTACAAACTTTAAACTTTTGGATTAAATTTTCAACATTTTGTTGGAAAAATTTGTGGAATTACGTGTTTATGTTTGTTTGGAGTTTTTGACTCTGCCGGATGGACACTTAAGTCGGAGGTCGGGGGGGGAGCTTGAGCGCCACCTGGAGGCTACCTGTGCAGGTGCCTGATTAACATCATGGTGTTAAACTCAATTTCTATTCTTGATGACAGTTTATCACAGAGCAAAGATTAAAAAAACAACAAGTGTAATGGTGGATGTTTGTTATGGTTCAGGCCTCCTTCGTATGTTCAGGAAAATGACCTCCTGCTGTGTGGAGGTCGGTGAAATCTGAGCGAGTCTGCAGAGGTAATTCAGGTCAACAAAAACCCCATCAGTCTTTTAGCTACGACAGCTTTATCTGGGCCGGCGTCCTGCGTGAAACGCGGGACCACGTGTTGACGGTGGTGTTTCGTGTGATGATTGGAGGTTCCAGCAGCTGGTTGGTCACTCTGGTGTTCTTCAGTGGAACATCCCAACATCTGCTCAACAGTGCATTTATCATTCCTCATCACACGTTTATCATTCCACCTGGCGTGTTTCCTCTACAGGTAGACTTCAGGTGGAGTAGCGATTTCACCATCAGGAGTTACATTCTAACATCAAAAAGTTGAGAATTTGCAAAAGTCACAATCTTATAAAAAGGCAATTGGGATTTTTTTTTTTTTCTACAAATTTTCTACAAATTCTACAAAAGTCATGGTTTTATGACAAAAAGTTGGAAATTCTTGTCAAGAAGTGACAATTTTGTTTATTTCCTGATTTTTACAACAAAAAGTTCATTTCAGAAAGTCATGATTTTGTGTAAAGTTGACATTTTACAACTAAATTATCAAACAAAGTCAGATTCACAATTTTGTGAAATAAATTGTCATTTTAAGTCAAAAAGTCACAATTTTGCAAAACTTGAGCCTATGGAGACAAACATTTGCATTTTTCAACAAAAAGTTGCAATAATGAAAAAATTCCTTTTTTTTTTTTTTACAGCAAAAATGAAATTTAATGTAAAAAAGTTTGGATTTAGCAAAAGTCCATATTTTATGACAGTAGTTGTATTGAGATAAAAAGTCACTTGTCATTTGTGATTTTACAACAAAATGTCATGATTACAGGTCAAAGCTGCTTTTACAGGAAATTCAGGTTGTAATTTTATATTATATTTTATTTTTAATATATTATATTTTTTTATATATTACATTGTAAATAAGTGTCAGATTTCGTTCTGATCATCTAAAACTGCTGGTGGCCTGAAAAGATCACTTATCTGTGGTCGATGGTGGACGATGCCTTTGACCGGCAGCCAGCAGGAGACCAGATGTTCTCCTGATGTTCTCCGTGTCTGGAGGTTGCAGCGGCGGTCTGGACAGAGCGTCTTTGTTGTGGTCGTATCCTGTCGTACCAGCCTGCAGCGTCAGCCTGCAGCCAGCGCTCATTCAGAGAAGAACATCAGCAGGTCAGAGGGATGTTCTGCCTCTCTGGACAGCATCTGTCACAGCTGGATGACAGTAGATTCCTAGCGTGAGGCCTTGGTTAGTGACGCTTCAGTGTGATGAAATGATTCTGCTCTGTTCGGTCTTTGTTCCTGGGTTAGAAGTCAAGACATTGACTTTTAACAAGACATCCTGTACTGGAAAATGATTAATAAAGTATTGATTGATTGATTGATTGAAGACAGTGGCAAGTAACTGACATGAATGACGCATTACACTTAGACTGTCAATCAAAAGACCACACCCCCAATTATGCAACCACTTTCTGGTCTGGTAAGATGAATGTATCATCGAGTGACGGGATTCTTCAGCCTGCAGCTGAAAACTACTGTTGTGGCAGATGGGCGGGGCCGATGGGCGGGGCTAGTTCTGTCTGGAGGCCACATGACCTCATCAGGAATCCTGCCTTCATCTCTTTTGATATAATTGGGGGTGTGGTCTTTTAATTGACTGTTGGTTCTGATTAATAGCTAGCTGTCATCACTTGAGTATATTAGCAGTTATCGCTGTCTTGTCTGGACGTCTGAGCTGAAAGATAATTATTTTTTTTTGTTACTTGTACTGACGGACCTCCGTGACTGGCTGTGACTGGTTTAGGCCAGTTATTATCGTTAACGAAAATGAACGAAATAATGAAAACTAGAATTGAAAAAACATTTTCATTAAGTGAAATAAAATAAATTTGTAGAATAAATTTAAAAAAATGATAACTAACTGAAACTGTATTATGTGTTTATAAAACGAACTAAAATTAACTATAATAATATCAAAAGATCTTGTATTTTTTTTTTCACATGAATGCTTTGGGATTTACATTAAATCTATTAACTTTGCTCCGCCGTACAACAACCACAAAAAAAAAAAAAAAAAAAAAAACTAAAGTGATCAGAAGTGATGGCTGCGGTAAAAGTTGGGAGAAAGCGTCTCAGTCCTATTTGGGATTTCTTTGACTATGACTGTGTTAACGATAAAAATAAGTGCCTTGTTGTAGAAGCAGGTGATACAATGTGTGGAATACTACTGAAGGAGAAAAAACCCACGAATCTGAAAGTCCATTTGAAAAGCTCACACAAGAAGGCTAACCAAGACTACCTGGATAAGCTAGCCTAAGCTAGTCCCCTGAAAAGATGGCTAACCAAAACTAGCTGGATAAGCTAGCCTAAGCTAGCCCCCTGGAAAGAAGGCTAACCAAGACTAGCTGGATAAGCTAGCCTAAGCTAGCCCCCTGGAAAGAGAAGCTACAGCTGCAGGCCAGTCAGCGTTGGGAAGGAACGCCAGAAAACAGCAACTATAATGGACTGTTTCCATGGCGACCAGATAGCTGCTGGTCAGTAAATACGCAGGAACACCACAAGCGGGAAGACGCATTGATAAATATGTTTATTGAGACCAGAATGTAAACACGACTATGTGATTCGATCGCCTTTAAAAAGTTCAGTGCTTCACTCCAACCAAAATTACAACCCTAATTTACAAAATAAAACTAAAACTAACACTGAAACTAATAAAAACTAAACTAAAACTAAGTAAAAAAAAAAAAAAAACCTAGCAAAACTGCTCTAAAAACGAATTAAAATTTACTGAATTTGAAAAACTAAACTAAAGACGAAATAAAAACTAAATCTAATAGAAAATCCAAAACTATTTTGACCCTGGTTTAGGCAGGTTTGGTCAGAATAAATGTAAGCTAACATTAGTTAGCATCATGGGTTAACATGAGCTAAGCCAAGCTAAAGTAACGTTTGTTAACGGTGGTACCTGAACTAAGGTGGGCTTCCAGTCCCAATCGGTCCTCTAGTGGAACAGAGTGGTATTACGAGATTTTCCAGTCCGTCCCCACTCAGAGCATGACTGTCCAACACCCATGTGGTCAGAAGCTGGTATTACATCACCTGGCTTTAAAGTGTCTCCTCAAGAGGATTTGTTAAGAGTCATATGATCAGATTAATCAGAATTAATGAATGACGCTTTAAACCTTTTCAGGCCCGTTCAGACCTCATCTGGAGAAGAGAACGATTTACATCACTTCAGCATCTCATGTTGACACTTGAGACTCAAAGAGGAGAACGCCACAGTACTGCAGACTCCTGGGAAAACGGCTGAGTCACTGAGTTCCTGCTATTATTAGAGCTCTTTAATATCTAATCTGTGCTGAAACAGATGGGAGTTAAAAACTCATTGTCACGGGGAAATGAAAGCACACCCTCCTCAATTTCTGAGGTTTAATTTATCAGGACGGTAAATAAAAATCATTTGGTCCTTTTCCAGGTCTCAGAGTGAGATGAATAGAATACATATATTACAGTATATTATTACTGACTGAATAAAAACTAAGGAACTGCAGAAACAGCGAGAGAAACTCGAATTCGCCCCTAAAACAGAATGCCTTTATTGTCATTGAGCTAGCGTCCCAGCACAACGAAATTACATGCTGCCGTAGGATGTAAGAGTTGGAGCCTGGTGGTGCTAATAACCAGCAGGTGTGCAGACCTCCAAAAGCAGATGTACATGTACAGCATTGCAGCAATGTTGGTGGAACATTTCCAGAATAATGCTGGAATATTAGTGGAACATTTCTAGAAAGTGGGGGAACATTGGTGGAGTATTGCCAGAACACTGCAGGAATATTGTTGGAACATTCATAACGGTTCATCCTGCTTTTCTGATCATTACAAGTTCCAAATTGTTTTAAAATGTCATATCAAGTGTTTAGGGCGAATAGCTGTCATTGTAAAAGGGACATGATTGATTAAACAATAAATTAAATTATTCAGGTTGCTAATGTGAGATTATCTGTCTGACAGGTAGAGATGGGTTGTGTGGCAGGACAATGATACCAAACAACAGTTAATCAAGATCATCTACATGACATGACTGCTCCTTTTAAACTTTTATTTGTTGCTTAATCGATTTTTGAACCCCCGAGACTTAGAATATTTGAACTTTAAGAGAGCTGTGGAAAAGTAAATATCCAAGAAAAACCTCTGTGAACTGAAGTAATGTGAGTTTATGACAGAAACTACCGCAAACAGAACAAGATCCCATTCTGTGGGAATGATGATGAACGTGATTCAGGGGTGATGAACGTGGAGGGTTGATGTTGAACGTGGAGGGTCATTTAATGAACGTGGAGAGTGAAGGTGTGATTGAACGTGGAGGGTTGATGATGAACGTGGAGGGTTGATGATGAACGTGGAGGGTCATTAATGAACGTGGAGAGTTGATGTTGAACTGGGGGGTTGATGAACGTGGAGGGTTGATGATGAACGTGGAGGGTCATTAATGAACGTGGAGAGTTGATGTTGAACGTGGAGGGTTGATGTTGAACGTGGAGGTTGATGATGAACGTGGAGGGTTTGAACGTTTGTGTGTGAGATGTTGAACGTGAGGTTGATGAACGTGGAGGGTCAATGTTGAACGTGGAGGGTTGATGTTGAACGTGGAGGGTTGATGTTGAACGTGGAGGGTTGATGATGAACGTGGAGGGTCAATGTTGAACGTGGAGGGTCATTAATGAATGTGGAGAGTTGATGTTGAACGTAGAGGGTCAGTGATGAATGTGGAGGGTCGATGATGAAAGTGGAGGGTCGATGATGAAAGTGGAGGGTCGATGATGAACGTGGAGGGTCAATGTTGAACATGGAGGGTCATTAATTAACGTGGAGAGTTGATGTTGAACGTAGAGGGTCAGTGATGAACGTGGAGGGTCATTAATGAACGTGGAGAGTTGACGTTGAACGTAGAGGGTGGAGGGTTGATGTTGAATGTAGAGGGTCAGTGATGAACGTGGAGGGTCAATGTTGAACGTAGAGGGTCATTAATGAACGTGGAGGGTTGATGTTGAATGTAGAGGGTTGATGTTGAATGTGGAGGGTTGATATTGAACATAGAGGGTCAGTGATGAATGTAGAGGGTCAGTGATGAACGTAGAGGGTCAGAGATGAACGTGGAGGGTCAGTGATGAACATGGAGGGTCATTAATGAACGTGAAGGGTCGATGTTGAACGTAGAGGGTTGATGTTGAACGTAGAGGGTTGATGTTGAATGTGGAGGGTCAGTGATGAACGTGGAGGGTCATTAATGAACGTGGATGGTCGATGTTAAATGTAGAGGGTCAGAGATGAACGTGGAGGGTTGATGTTGAATGTAGAGGGTTGATGTTGAATGTGGAGGGTTGATATTGAACATAGAGGGTCAGTGATGAATGTAGAGGGTCAGTGATGAACGTAGAGGGTCAGAGATGAACGTGGAGGGTCAGTGATGAACATGGAGGGTCATTAATGAACGTGGAGGGTTGATGTTGAGAGGTTGATGAACTTGGAGGGTCAGTGATGAACGTGAAGGGTCGATGTTGAACGTAGAGGGTTGATGTTGAACGTAGAGGGTTGATGTTGAATGTGGAGGGTTGATGTTGAACGTAGAGGGTTGATGTTGAATGTGGAGGGTCAGTGATGAACGTGGAGGGTCATTAATGAACGTGGATGGTCGATGTTAAATGTAGAGGGTCAGAGATGAACGTGGAGGGTTGATGTTGAATGTAGAGGGTTGATGTTGAATGTGGAGGGTTGATATTGAACATAGAGGGTCAGTGATGAATGTAGAGGGTCAGTGATGAACGTAGAGGGTCAGAGATGAACGTGGAGGGTCAGTGATGAACATGGAGGGTCATTAATGAACGTGGAGGGTTGATGTTGAACGTAGAGGGTCAGTGATGAACGTGGAGGGTCAGTGATGAACGTGGAGGGTCGATGTGAACGTAGAGGGTTGATGTTGAACGTAGAGGGTTGATGTTGAACGTAGAGGGTCAGTGATGAACGTGGAGGGTCAGTGATGAACGTGGAGGGTCATTAATGAACGTGGATGGTCGATGTTAAATGTAGAGGGTCAGAGATGAACGTGGAGGGTCATTAATGAACGTGGAGGGTTGATGTTGAACGTAGAGGGTTGATGTTGAATGTGGAGGGTTGATGTTGAACGTAGAGGGTCAATGATGAACGTGGAGGGTCGATGTTGCCTCACCTTATGTGTTGTCGTTGGGCTTGTAATTTTAAACTCCACAAAGCAGACATCAGTGACCCGTTTCCTGATCCAACTTTGGTCTCATCGCTGATGTATAAATAGGCTCACAGTATCTACACACTGTTCAGGATGATGTTTCATAAATCTTCCTGAGTAAGAGGTTCTTTTTCAGCTCACATCTCCCAACAGTGCTGGTGACCCTCTTTGACCTCAAGTCTCCGTGGCCACACCTCAAACGCACTGTCATAAAATGTGATAACTTCATGATTTCTGTGTCTCCCTGCAGGACAAAGGACTCTCCACCACAGGAGTGATGTCCTAGAGACTGTGGTGCTGGTCAACCCTTCAGAAGACACTGTTGTATCAGAGGTAATTACGACATACCCTGAGGTATCACCTTAGACTGGATTGTTTTTTGGAGACATCTTGGAAACAAAACCAAAATATTTCTTGACAAATATAAGCAGATCCACCAGGATGGAAAATATACGTAGCCTTTAAAATTATTTATGTTCTTGCTCTTGTTGTAAAACTGAAACTATGACGTACTTGAATCACAGTGGTTGTTGTTGCAGACCAATATGAGTTGATTTAAACATCATAATTACCTGATCATTTTCACTAACTTTAACAGCTGCTGTACTTCAGTACAGATGATGCGTCTTTTTGTTGCTTTAACTGTCCTCTTGTTTCCCTCCAACTCTCGGTGTCCCAGATCCAGTCTCTTCTGACCGACTCAGCAGGAAACAAACTTCTGGTCCTGACTGGCCAGAGCGCAGATCACGGTGGCCTTCTTCTACAAACCGGGGTTTTCACCTACCACACCTTCTCACGGATCCTTTCTGATCCTGGGGTGAGTTGGTCCGCTGTCTGCCAACACTGAATCTGAAAAATCTGACAACACCAAAATTAAAAAATCATCTGATGGTCGTGGGTTAGGGTTAGGGTTAAACCTCAGTTGTCCTTTTTTCTCCTGGAAACAAAAAGTGTACTGGTTCAGTCTTCTTCTGGTTGTGCTGTCATGGCCTTTCCATGGACATTCCTGCAATGTTCCTGCTATGTTGTTGAGATAGTGACATCTGAAATGAGGACGTTCGGACTGATTTGATCAGAATGTAAGCTAACACTAGTTATGGATGGATGGATGGATTCAACTTTAATAATCCCCAAAGGGGAAACTTCATTGCCACCATGGCCACAACAATACAACATAAAACAAACAACAATATACATCAATAATATCTCTAACTAGGGACAGCAGTAGATCAATACAACAATAAAATAACCAGAAATGACCCCCCCCCCCCCACACACAAAAGGGAGATAAAAGAAAGAAAAATAAATAAATAAATAAAATAAAATAAAAAATGCATTAAAAGAATACAAGTTAGCATCATAGGTTAGCATAAGCCAGTGTTTCTCAAATAGTGGAGGCCCTTGGGGCGGTGTGACGCCTTGGGGGGGGCGTGGTGCGATGCCGGGTGGGATATGACAATGCTGATGTAGCGCTGCATCACTGACTACGGTGGGATTGATATAAGTTATAACATTGATCTATATTTCTTTCTTTTTTGTTTCCCTTGATGTTAATAAGGATACAGTGTTATGCAGAGATGGGCTCTGAACAAAAAATGAACAATTTTATAGACCAATGATACTATTTATAGTTGTGGTGGAGGTGGGGGGCAGCGGAAGATAATTGAGAAGCACTGGTATAATTCAGCCAGCCAAGATAACATCGCTGCTCTGGTGAGGCTGTGACCTCTGATGGAGTCGTTGTGGGCGTGAACTTTGGAAATACTCATATCCTGAAGATCTAAAGAAAAAAAAAACACAAAAAAACAAAAAAAAAAAAAAATCCTGTTCCTGCAGTGATTAAACTATGACTTGTAAAATAAATCAAAATGATAAAGGTTCTATGTTGTTTATCTTTGTTTGTTGATCTTTTTTTCTGTTTTATTTCTACACAAAACACAGGATTCAAAAGACTTGTAACTTTGGGACAATATGCACATTCAGATTTACAGTCATGGAAAAAATGATTAGACCACCCTTGTTTTCTTCAGTTTCTTGTTCATTTTAATGCCTGGTACAACTAAAGATACATTTGTTTGGACAAACATAACGATAACCACAAAGATTGCTCATAAGAGTTTTATTTAAGAGCTGATATCTTACCATTTTCCATGGTTTTCTTGATTATAACCTAAATCACTTAAGTTTTTACATCAATAGCTATGGTGTTGTACTGCCAAAAACACTGCTTTTATGCATTCAGTGTTTTCTTTTCTGTCTGTTTTAGTCACATGATGACGTTTAGTGGTACCAGGTATTAAAATGAACAAGAAAGTGAAGAAAAAATGGTGGTCTAATAATCTTTTCCATGACCGTACCAGTATGTAGAAACCTCCCTGTTGTTCCATCACTGAGGCGGTCCTGTTGGGTTTGTCTTCTCTGTAGGTCAGGGAGTCACTGGGAACAGCAGCCCCCAAGCAGCGGGCCACTCTTACGGTGTCCTGCCGCGGGGAGGTGGGCTGGAACTCCCTGGGACAGCAGCAGATCCTGCAGGACTTTCTGGAATACCAACTGAACCCAGACCCAGTTCTCCCCATAATGGAGGGAGTCACAGACTTCACAGAGTACTTGTCTGAGACGGTCGATGTCCCGTCCCCGTTCGACCTCCTGGAGCCCCCGACCTCCGGCGGATTCCTGAAGCTCTCAAAGCCATGCTGCTACATCTTTCCAGGCGGTCGAGGGGACTCGGCTCTCTTCGCCGTCAACGGCTTCAATATCTTAGTGGATGGAGGCTCCGAACGGAAGTCTTGCTTCTGGAAGCTGGTTCGCCACCTGGACCGCATCGACTCTATGCTGCTCACGCACATCGGCGCTGACAATCTCCCAGGAGTCAACGGGCTTCTCCAGAGGAAGATAGCCGAGCAGGAAAAGGAGCCGTCACAGGTTTGGATGAAGAACCTGATCTCTCCTGAACTTGGTGTCGTTTTCTTCAACGTCCCAGAGAAACTCCGGATGTCGGAATCCAATCTGAAAGTAAAGCGCAGCATTGAGGAGGCCTCTCTGACCTTACAGTACCTGAACAAACTGGGAATCAAACCCGAACCTCTGTTCCGGGTGGTGAGCAACACCATCGAGCCCATTACACTCTTCCACAAGATGGGAGTGGGCCGGCTGGACATGTACATCCTCAACCCCGTCAAAGACAGCAAAGAGATGCAGTTCCTGATGCAGAAGTGGGCCGGAAACAGCAAGGCCAAAACTGGCATTGTGCTGCCAAATGGCAAAGAAGGAGAGATCTCAGTGCCCTACCTGACATCGGTTACTGCCTTAGTTGTCTGGCTGCCTGCAAACCCCACCGAGAAGATCGTCAGGGTTCTCTTCCCTGGAAATGCCCCACAAAACAAGATACTAGAAGGCCTGGAGAAGTTGAAGCACCTGGACTTCCTACGCTACCCTGTAGCCACTCAAAAGGACATTACCTCAGGAGCTCCTCCATCTGCAGTCAAACAAACCAAGCTGAAACAGAGAACCGACAGCAAGGAGAGTCTCAAATACTCCCCCAAGACCACCACAAAGGCACCAAAGAAGGACGGTGACGGACAAGACTATGTTTCAGCCACCACAGACGCAAAGAGCGACTCTGTGAAAGAAAATCTTTCAGAGAAGAAAGAGGAGAAAAAGCCTACCAAAACTTTAAAGTCTAAAACTGAAGTGCCAGAAAAGAAAAAGCTCTTGAAAGAAAAATCACTGAAAAAAGCACTCTAAGGAAAGGTCAACCAAAATGGATGAGAAAAAAGACAAAGAAAAGAAAGAGATTAAGAAAGTGAAGAAGGATGATGCCATCAGAAAAGATGAGAAGAAAGACAGCAAGTCCAAAGAGGACAAGAAAAAGGACCCATCCAAACCCGAGCTGAGGAAAATCACTAAACCAGACCTGAAACCGCTCACGCCCGAAGTCAGAAAGACGCTGCACAAAGCTAAGGCTTCAGGAAAAGCCAAGACTGGAAAAGGCAAAGTAGCAAAGACTGAACCAAAACCAGAGCAGGCAAAACCTGAAGCTGTTCCACCCAAACCCATTGAGAAAGGAGCTCCTGAGGCTGCACCGGCCCCCTCCATGCCCTGAAGACCTCACCAAGGACTTGCAAAAACTGGAGATGGATGAAATCAAAGGCGCAGCAGGAGAACTGCCGGAAAGAGAGGCGGTCTCCAAAGAGACGATGGTGGAAAGCTCCGTCCAAGAGAAGAAAGAAGAACAAGAAACCACTTCAGAGACCCCACTGGGAGCTCAGTCCACTGACACAGAAGAACCGGTCCTAGAAGTAAGACCTGCAACCGAAGACAAAGACAAAGACAAGACAAAGAATGGACTCAGGAGAAGGACATGGAAGAGGCTGAGAAGTTTGAGGATGAAGGAGCTGCAACTCAAGATGAGGAAGAGGAGGAGGAGGAAGCTCCAGCCGCAGAAAAGAAAGTACAGGAAGAGAAGGAGGAAGAGGAAGAGGACATGGGAATAGGTGAAGATGAGGATGAATCCAAATGGAAGGAGGTGAAGGAAGATGGGCTTGACACCAAACACGAGGTTAGAAGAAATGGAGAAATCTGGAATTCAGTCAATGAAGATGGCAACAGAGGAGCTCCCAACAACTCCATCCAAAGATGAGGAGGAGGAGGAGGTAATGGAGAAGGCAGAACTTGAGGAGGTAGAAGATCTGGACGTGATAGCGGATGAAGAGATCAAAGTTAAACCTGAAGATGCTGCTGAAAGTAGAACCACAGAAATTCTGACTGCAGATAAAGACGAAGAAGACGAGGAAGAGGAGGGCTACCTGTCACATGTGGGAGGTGCCACTGCTCCCATAACCTCAGTGATTCAGGTAGGGGCCGCCGCTGAAGTGGTCTCTTACATCCAAGATGAGACGATCCCAGGATACTCCGAGACGGAGCAGACCATCTCAGACGAGGAGATCCACGAGGAGGCGGAGGACAGAATTCCACACCTTCAGTATGACGTCGGTGCCTACGATGTCTCGGTCCCGGATCAGACCGGGTCGTTTGTGAACATCCACGGCATGAGAGAGATGCAAGCCATGACTGAGAAGGGTTTTGTCCCACACGTCCAGGAACAAGTGTCGGTGTTCACCAGCATCATCACGGCTCCTCTGGCTGAGGAAGAGCATGTGTCCTCTGCGACATCCATCACAGAGTACGACAAAATGTCCTCCTTTCCCACGTCTATCGCTGAGGATCAGTCAGTGGCATCCATCGCAGCACCTACAGCTGAGGAACTGCAGAAAGCACAGACTCCTCCGTCAACTACACCCGACGTCACTCAAAGCAAAGAGCATCCACCTTCTGTGGGAACTCTGTCACCGCCTTCTTTAGAAGATGACAAACAGGACAAGTCTCCATCTTCTGAGGGGAAGTCAGTGACTGCGGCGCCACATGCTACCGAAGAAGAAGAGGAGGAGGAAGAGGAGGAAGAAGACCAAACTCCCAATCTTGACATCTCACTTGAAAAACTCCAAGAGGGCTACGCGTCATCCCAGGAGCTAAAGGGCAAAGAGGCAGACACTGAACAGCTTTCTGGACCAGCCTTCTCCTGAAAAGACTCAACATGACATCAAACCAGTCCATCTACCGGTAGAGGAACAAAATATTGATGCAGTAACGCCTAAAGATATTTCATCTGTTGTGCCAACGAGGCCATTTGGATCAGACTCTGTAACTTCAGAGAGTGAAGAGCGTTGCTTCAGTCCAGACGAAGTCACAGTGAAATTGGCCTCCCCTCCACAGTCCGGACCCTCGAGCGCAACTCACTCTCCCATCCGTCAGTCACCGACTGAAGACAAGACAAAGGTGTTGCTCGATTTGGAGAAGCAGGAGGCTGAGACCCAGTCCAAAAAGAAAGATGAACAGGAAGCAGAGACAAAAAAAGAACCTGACATACTGAAAAAAGGTCAGTCCGAGTTACCGGCTGCTGGATCTGAGGACAAACCATCTGAAAGGGACATGAAAGAGGTCCCAGTGAGCAAAGAGCTAGAAGAAGACACTTCACTGGCACCAAAAGATGAAGGAAAAAGAGGTAGAGAAAGTTCAACTTACTTCCTCATCTCATGAAGACGACACCCATGACAGTTTCAGAGAAAAGGATCCTAAAGTGCCTTCACCAAGTAAATTTCCTGAGAGAGAGAGTCGCTTCTTTGATGACGACGATAAGAAGGATGATGATGATGATAAATCTGCAGCTAAAACCACTGTTGTGGCTCAAAGGAAAGAAACAGATGACACTGTAAGGCTCCTACAAACTCTGGAGGACACACAGAAACCTGTCTCCAAAGATGATGAGGTTTCCAAAATCTGCAGAGGAGACCATCGTCCAACCATTTAAAGAAACAGACGATGCCTTGAGCATCAGGCAGACTCTTGAGGATGAACAGAAACAAAAGCCTGCCATCGATGTAAATGTTGACACGACGAAATCTGCAACAGAAACTATTAAAGTTGACCAGGGGAAAGAAGCAGACGACACCTTAAGTGTCCAACAAACTCTTGAAGATGAACAGAAACAGAAGCATGTCATCAAAGATGATGTTGATGTTCAGATTCCAAAATCAGCAGAGAAAACCATCATGGAACCATTGAAAGGAAAAGAAGATGCCTTGAGTCTCAAACAAACTCTCGAGGGCGAACAGAAAGTGAAGCCCTACACAGATGATGAAATTCCAAAATCCACACCAGAAACCATCGAGGTCAACCAGGGGAAAGAAACAGACTCCTTAAGTCTAAAACAAACTCCTGAAGCTGAACAGAAGCCAGTCATTGGAGAAGATGCTGACATTTCATTATCTCCAGCAGAGGCCATCACGGGACCATCGAAAGGACAGGAAGACACCTTAAGTCTCAAACAAACTCTTGAGGATGAACAGAAAGAGAAGCCCTACACAGAAACCATCGAGGTCAAACAGGGGAAAGAAACAGACTCCTTAAGTCTAAAACAAACTCCTGAAGCTGAACAGAAGCCAGTCATTGGAGAAGATGCTGACATTTCAATATCTCCAGCAGAGACCATCACGGGACCATCGAAAGGACAGGAAGATGCCTTAAGTCTCAAACAAACTCCTGAAGCTGAACAGAAGCCAGTCATTGGAGAAGATGCTGACATTTCAATATCTCCAGCAGAGACCATCACGGGACCATCGAAAGGACAGGAAGATGCCTTAAGTCTCAAACAAACTCTTGAGGATGAAAAGAAACAGAGGCCTGACATTGGTGCAGGTGCTGACACGTCCAAGTCCACAACAGAAACTGTCCAAGAGAAAGAAATGGGTGACATCTTGAGTGTCAGGGAAACCTCTTGAAGGATGAACAGAAACAGGAGCCTGTCATCGGCGAAGATGTTGACATTCCAGTATCTGCAGCAGAAACCATTGTGGAACCATTGACAGAAAAAGATGGAGTCTTAAGTGCCCAACAAACTCCTGAAGATAAACAGAAACCGAAGCATGTCATCGGTGAAGATGTTGACATTCCAGTATCTGCAGCAGAAACCATTGTGGAACCATTGACAGAAAAAGATGGAGTCTTAAGTGCCCAACAAACTCCTGAAGATAAACAGAAACCGAAGCCTGTCATCGGCGAAGATGTTGACATTCCTAGTATCTGCAGCAGAAACCATTGTGGAACCATTGACAGAAAAAGATGGAGTCTTAAGTGCCCAACAGACTCCTGAAGATAAACAGAAGCATGTCATCAGCGAAGATGTTGAGACTGCTAAATCTACAGCAGAAACTGTCCAAAAGAAAGAAATGGGTGATATTGTGAGTGTCAAGGAACCTCTTGAGGATGAACAGAAACTGAAGCCTGTCGTTGGCAGAGAAGCTGAGATTCCAAAAACTGCAGCAGAAACCCTTAAAATAGACCAAGAGAAAGACACAGATGACACCTTAACTGTTCCAGCAGACTCTTGATGATGAATTGAAAAAGAAGATTGTCATCGATGTAGATGCTGAGATTCAAACATCTGCAGCAGAAACCATCAAAGTTGACCAGGGTAAAGAGAAAGATGATACCTTAAGAGTCACGCAAACTCTTGAGGATGAGCAAAAAGAAAAGACTGTCATTGATGTAGATATTAAAACAGTAACATCTGCAGTAGAAACCATCAAAGTTGACCAGGGTAAAGAGAAAGATGATACCTTAAGAGTCACGCAAACTCTTGAGGATGAGCAAAAAGAGAAGACTGTCATTGATGTAGATACTAAAACAGTAACATCTGCAGTAGAAACCATCAAAGTTGAGCCCTTGAAAGGAAAAGATGACACCTTAAGTGCCAGACAAACTCTTGAGGATGAACAGAAACAGAAGATTGTCATGGACATAGATGTAGACACCGCTAAATCTGCAGCTACAATTATTGATGTGGACCAAAAGATAAAGACAGACGAAGCCTTAAGTGCCGAGCAAAGTCCTGAGAGAGAACAGAAACGGACCATTGATAAAGACTCAGAGACAGCAAAATCTGCAGCAGAAACCATCAGTAAAGGAACCACTGAAAGGAAAGGACGATGCCTTTAGTGTCAAACAAAGTCCCGAGGATGAACAAAAACAGAGGCCCGTCATCGACATAGATGCTGAAACTGCAAAGTCCATTACTGAAGAGAAAGAAGCTGTTAAAGATGATTCTTCAGATCTTAAACCTTCCAAAGACGAAACAACTAAGGACATTGCCACTGCTGATAGAGCTGCTAAAGATGAAGATGAGGTCAAAGAGCCAGAAAAAGATCAAAGTCCAATTGTCAAAACCACTGACCAAGCTGAGGTGGAAACTTCTGAGGCCGCTCAAGTCAAAGATGAACAGATCAAGAAAGAAGGAGCGCAAGAGGACAAATCTGAGCTCCGAACACAGGATGACCTGGAAGAGGTGGAGGTTAAGATGGATGTTTTAAAAGATGAGAAGAAAGAGGCAGGGAAGAGTGACGTTTTTGATATCAGCTCTTTGAAGACTCAAGAGACAGAGATTGAAAAGGTCCAACCTTCAGATATCAAATCTGTTAAAGAAGAGATGGACAAAGATGCAGCGAAACACGAGACACCAACTAGTGAGCCTTCCCAAGACGAGAAGGAACAAGGAGGCAGAACAATCAGACGTCAAACTGAGAGAGGACAAGAAGGAGGAAAAAGCTGAGCTGTTCACAGATGGGCAGGGAGAAGATGATGAGATCATTGCTAAATTCAGCAAAGAAGTTATTACTAAGACAGGAGAATCTCCAGATCAAGAAATCAGTAAAGATGTAATGTCAACTGTCAGCCTCCCTGAGGTGCAGGAAAAGGATGTTACGGCACGTAAAGATGAGACAACCGAGCAAGAAAAAGAGAAAGACGCTGCAAGTAAAGAAGAGAGCAGCGATACTAAACCTTTCCAGGAGGATAAAGAGGCGGTTCAAGTTGTTGCAGTACAAGAAAAAGACCAACCGATGAGTAAAGGGGCAGACGAACCTACCAGAATGAAGGAAGAGCCTGTAATTTCACGTGAAGATACAGATTCCTCTGCTGTTCTTTCTGGCGAAGCACCAAAAGAAACTCTTGAAACCGATAAACCAACCAGGGGAGAAGAAAAGGGGAAAGACACAAGTAAAGATGTGACTTCTGCTGTCAAATCAGATCAAATAATGGACGAGAACGCCACAGTACCTGAGGAAATACCTGCTGTCAAAGTATCCAAGGATGAAACCTGGAAGGATGTGAGTCCTGATGCTACGCCCTCCACACAAGATGTAAAAGACAAAGAAACCGGCAAAGATGATTCTGCTGCTGATGTGGAAGACAAAAAAGTAGCTGAGGACGAAATGCTTAATGCCAGGATATCCACGGAAGAGAAAGTGACACCTCAGGATCCCAGCGTAGCTGTCGAGGAAAAGGGAGATACGACCCGGGATGGAATTTCTGAAGTAACTTCCTTTGAAGACTCGAGTGGAGCTCAGTCCCTCACAGAAGAAGAGACAGCAGCCGAAATGAGCAAACCCATGACAGATGCAAAACTCAGCAAAGAACCGGAAAAAGAACCGGCTGCAGAAGAACCTCGTGAAGTTAAAACAGACAGTCAAAAGACTGATAGTTGTGAATCCGTTCCTGTTCAGGAGCAGAAGGAGAAGGACAGTGACGAGACCACCAAACATGACAAAGAGGAGATTAAGAAGTACTTGGACGTGGATGACCAAAAACCCATGAAAACCAACCAGCAAGAAGTTGATCCCATGGACACCAAAATGAAAGAGACATCTGAGGTTGAAATAACAGATTCAGTCAAAGAGAGCAGGCATGAAGCTGAATCTGTCAAACTGGAGGACATGAAGGAGATGTATGCTCCAGCATGTAGCTCCACGGACCAGAAAAAAGCTCCAGATGATCCTCCTTTGGACTCTCAGTCCAGGATGGATGATAAAAAACAGGAACTGCCTCAGGACCAGAAAATTACAGAAGACATGACAACAAAGGATGAGATTTTTGATGTGAAATCATCTGGTGAACTTCCTGGAGCTCAAACGGAGAAGGAAACTCTTTTGGAGGGAATCCAGCAGGGCTCTTTGGTCCAGGAGGAGAAAAAAGAAGAAGAATCAAAGGATACCTGTCAGGAAGAGAAGACGGAGAAAGAAAAAGACGATGCTCATGTCGCGGAACTGAGCAAAGAGCAAAAGATGGAGAAAGAACAAGAAAAGGACGACACCTGTGAAAGTAAGGATGTCACGGATGAGAGGATAAAAGCAGCCCTGGATGAAAAGATGGACTCCACCGACGCAGACCACACCAAAGAGGAGAAATGGGAGAAAGAGGAAGTCCAGGAGAAAGACCTGCACAAGAGTGTGAAACAAGCGCCAGCATCTGGAGAAGCAGCGCTGGCGACCAAGTCTGATTACAAACCCAAGTTTCTGATTCAATCATCAGATGAAGACAGAGAAGATGAAGAGGAGGAAGAGATCTGCATGGGAGGAGCAGGTTCCAGACCTCTGTCCGTGGAGCTGAGAGCGTCTGACCACGACACCTCCTCTGTGGGACCCTCTCCGACCCAAACCGGCCAGCCCGCCGTGGTGATCCCCACTCTGACCACGCAGGAGCCCTCCGTGGATGAAGAGTTTGGAAAAGAAGAATACAGACTTGATTTGAAAACAGACACAACACCGGCTCCACTTCCACAACCGGAGGTTTCTTCTGTGACTCTGAAGGAGGCTGAAGAAGCAGAACCAAAGTCTGAAGAAGCGGAGAAAAAAGCAGCGTTTCCAGCAGCGTCAAGCCCTGAAACGCTACAGCAAGACGGACAAACGGCGTCTCAGATGATCTCGGGAGTGGAGGCTACAGAGGTGAGCAAACTGGACAAGAAACCAGGAAAGGAAGCAGAGAGGGAGATGGAAGGAGAAAGAGAGGCGGTCTCTCCAGGACTGTCACAGCCGTGCTCGTATTTCATGTTGGATCGAGACTCTGCTGGTGCTGCTAGTGAAACAACGAGCTCGGAGAGGGAAATCACTGGTGCGAGCTTCAGAGACGAGACACAAACCTTCACCACGTCCAAGTATGACCCGTACGAAAAGCCCATCCCTAAAGATCAGGAGGTCTCTCCAGGCTTTGATTCAGGTGTCTGCGTTGATGACAACCGGAGACTGAGCCCGACAGATTCCAGTGGAGCCATGTTCCTCCTGGACAACCAGGACAAGGAAGAACCTCTGTCCTTCAGCAGAGTTGACTACAGCCCAGTGTCCATCACCGAGAGAGGAGCAGGCGTCCTCCATGGTCCCAGCACCTCCACCGCAGAAGAAGACAGAGAGAAAGGCCAAGAAGAAGAGCGTGAGAGGAAGGAAATGGTTGATCTCCAGAGTTATTCCACCACGCCAGATAACAAAATCTCTTATTCTTTCAGTCCCAAAGAGGACAAACCGGAGAAATCAGAGAAGGAAAAAGAAGACATGAAGGAAGGTGCTGCAGGAGCTCGAACACCAGAAATACAAGAAGAAGATGGTGTAAGTTCTACCGATGCACCGACATGTCCCTCAGAGCTGGGAGCCTCAGCTCTCAGCGGACCTTCCAGAGAATTCCTGGAGAAAGGCATGACGGAAAAGGAGAAAGAAAAGTCTTCTGAGTCTTCATCTGGACGACACTCACCTGCAGAAAAAGACAGTTTACCTCCTGAAACATCACCATCACAAAGAACAGAAACACCTGCCGACTCAAAGAGCGGCGGCAGTGCCGCCATGTTCACCAGACAGGAAGCAGACGACAACGTTCTGGCTTCTGACAACAGCCAAACCAGCAGCGCTGCTCCTTGTGGAGAGATCCTGATGGATAAAAGGTTACTGGTGGAGGGGGAGGACTTCAACGTCGATGATGATGATGACGAGGACGAGGATGAAGAGGAGGAAGAGTCGAGTGATGTGGACATGGAGAAGGGCGCTCGGGAAGAGTCTGAAAAAGAAACGTGCAGACGTGATTCCGATGACTACGCTCGGTTAGTGGAGATGGACTCCAACAAGATCTGTCAGCCGGCGGAGGAGAAGTCGGTCTGTAAAATGGCTTCTGGTGACGAGAAGGTTGGAGGTGAAAAAGCTCTTCAGAGTCGAGATGAAGCCGAAACGCCTCCATCTCCAGAACCAAGTTCACTCAAAACAGACGAAAGCAGCTCCGCCTCAAAACACCACGATGAAACGAAGACTGAGGACAAAGCCAAAGCTCCTTCATCCTTTGAACCGTCCGCAAAGACGAGTCCATCGCCGACAGAAGTCGTTGCTCGATCTGAAGCATCATCGTCAGAAAAACAACATGAAGACAAAACGTCACTTTCACCAGAAAAAGACGCTGAGAAGAAGCTAACTTATCAGCCGCCATCGACGAGCAGCTTGATGGACGCTTCTTTACAAGCAGATCACTCTGAGCTCAGGTACGAACCTGCACCAAGTCCCTCGTCTCCACCACCTGGCAGTTACGCAGATATTGGTTCTCACAGCAAAGACCCCCAAGTCGTTTTAAAGGAGGATAAGAAGGAGACTTCTGTACCTTCAGACGCCTCACAGCTGTCAAAGACGAGCGATTACGGACGTTTCAAGGACCAAGAGGAGGGTCCATGTGTCAGAGCAAAGCACGAGACCTCATACACCACCTTGACGTTCGCTTCTTCAACATACTCTTCCACGTCGTACTCTTCTTCTGCCTCAGCCCCTGCTCCCATGACTCAGCGCCTTGAAGAAAAATCTGAAACAATCACTTTACCAAGGTCTGAAGCACCTTCACCCAAAGCAGAACCTTCATTTGCAGCAGCATCCACAAGTTCGTGCTTCGGAGGTGTCCAGAGAGACGAGTACATGGAAGTGATGGCAAAACCTGCAGCAGAAGAGCCCAAACCGTCGTCCCTGGACACATCTGCCACGTCCAAGCTGCCAGAAGCAGATCCAAAACCCTGTACTGAAGGTTCTTCACTACCAAGTCTAGAACCCGAAAGTGTCATATCACGTTCTGGTTTTTATGTCTCTCCTCTCAGGAGGGCAGACTCTTCAGACAGACAGATCCCGGACCAGGAACCTGGTACCATTGAAATGGAGGACATCACTCTTCCATGCCGTGTTGAATGTGAAAAAACCCTTCAGACCTCAGAAACGGAGACCATCAGATCCGCTGCTGCATCTGCACCTGAAGCGATGATGGAAACAACTCAGCAAACAGCCTCTGTCACTCCAAAGAGCACTTGTGGAGCTACCAAAGCCTCATGTGCCGTCACAGACCTGCCCAAAGTCGAAGAGAGTTGTATCGAGAAATCCCTGATGATGCAAGAGAAGCTGGACGGAGGTACCAAACCTCTAATTGAGGATGCCGAAGTTTCAGACAAGGAAACGACCCGAAAAGAGACGCTGAAAGAAGAACAGGTGAAGAGAGTGGATGAACACGCCACAGAGGAGAAAAAAACATCTGACACCAAGAGTTACCAAGTAGAAGATCTGGAGGAGAAAATGTTGTTGGAGAAGCCACCAGTAAGGTTAGAAGTGAGAAGGAAGAGCAGCATCTCTGACTGGGAGCTTCTTCAGAGGCCTGATGACTTCCCAGGTGGTCCCCCACCAGGTTATGGAGACGAAGAGGAGGAAGCGAGGGAATGGATGACCAGCTCCCACGGTTCCTCCATGTTCTCCTCCAAAGACTCCTACGGAACAGAAACATCAAGCAAAGGAGGTCTGAAGAGCGACCGGCCCTCAGATTTAGCCACTGGAGCTGCCTCCTCGTCCTCCTCCCCTCAAGGTCACGTCTTCTCTGAGCACAAATACCACAAAGGAGAACTTTCTCCGTCCTTCATCAACCCCAGTCCTTACCTGTTCTCCGCCGACGATGGTGGCGAGGACGGCCACAACGACCGCTCCCAGGAGGGTGGTGAAGACGATCCTGAGCAGCACTCCGTCAAAAGAAGGTCACACAAGCAGAGGCGTCACCATGAAGACGTCGGACAGGGTGGACAGAGCTCTAGCACGGCGCCGTGTGGACTGACCGCCACATTAGCTGGAGAGGAAACCCCGCCCACGTCCGTGAGCGAGTCGCTACCTTCACAGTCTGACTCCGACGTCCCTCCAGAAACCGAGGAGGAGTGTCCGTCTATAACCGCCGAAGGGAATCTGGACTCAGATGAAGATGCTGAGCACCTGCCGGTGGACAAGTCATCGGCCTCTGGAGGCAGCGGCGCCCATCGTCCACCATCACCGCGGTCATCTCCAAGGACTCACGACCCTCCACCTACTCCCATGAAGGACCCCCTGCCCCACCCTCCCCACCCGGACGTGTGCATGGTGGACCCAGAAGCTCTTCTCAATGACCACGGCAGCCTGGAGAAACTTCACAAGAAGGAGCACAAGACCACCAAAGGCCTCCGGAAGACTAAACCCAAGTCGGCGTCTCCTGCTCGTAAGGGGGAGGGCAGGAAGAGGTCTTCCACTCCCGTCAAGCAGAGTAAAGGCTCCTCCTCGCCTCAGCCGGCCTCCCTCAAGAGGAAGGACGCAGAAAGAAGCTCCAGAGGGACCAAAACATCTGAGAACACCAGTCCTGGGAAAGGCTTGGTGAACGGGATCAAGAGTTCAGGTGAGAGTCTCCCAGTTCAGAACTGCAGAACTACTTCTTTTAATTACAGTAATTTATTTTTACAGCCAGATAATCAGAGATACTCATCAGATTTTAAAAAAAAAAAAAAAAAAAGGCAACCTTTACTTCATAAAACATTTTTGTCGTAAAATTGTGAATTTTGCAAGATCATGTTGTTGACCTTTGTGGTATAATTGCAGCATAAATGTCATAAAATTGTGACTTTTTCATAAAATTACAACTTTGTCACAGAATTGAGAATTTCGATAACTTCAACTTTGACCTCTGCTCATGACATTTTGTCATAAAAATCACTTTTTAACTTAATATTAAAGCTTTTTGACCAAAAATCACATTTTGCCACAAAATCATAACTTTTGCAGAATTGTATATTTTTGTCGGAAAAATTACATTTTTTTGCTGCAAAACTGCATCTCATAAATAAAAAACTGTTTAACTTAATATTGCAACTTTTTGTCATAAAATATCAACTTTCTCAAATTCCAACAAAATTCCGACTTCATGTGAAGATTTTTCTAATTCCATATAATTAAAGTAAACCTCAAATTTTTGCTTGTAATATTCCAAATTTACAAAATTGCTGCGACTTTTTTAATATCAAATCACAATTTTTTTTGTCATAAAAATCCCAAATTTTACAAAATCGTGACTTTTTGTCAAAAAATCCGAAATTCTTTTTTTTTTTGCAACTTTTTATTGTAAAATTACAACTTTTGGAGAATTGGTTTTGGTTTCAAAAACCCTAAATCAGTCAATTTAGCAAAATCACAACTTTATGGCGTAAGGGGCAAAACCAACAACCCAAGTATCAGCACCAGTGGATCCTACTGGGTCCGTCACTGTGGTGACCCGTGACAGCTGGACGAGGTGGGCGGCCCGTTACAGGTCTGGATTCCCAGATTTTGCCCTGGACCCTGTGTGATTTTTATTTTAAATAAAATTTTAATAAAAATATAATCATGCTCGTTTGTGTCCTGACTCACTTCCAGGAAACAACTCCCAGAAAGCGGGCTCGGCTGCAGTCCCTCACGGACCGCCGGTCTACGTGGACCTGGCCTACGTGCCCAACCACTGCAGCGCCAAGAACGTCGACCAGGAGTTCTTCAAGAGAGTGCGAGCTTCATACTACGTGGTGAGCGGGAACGATCCGGGCAGCGGCGAGCCGAGCCGCGGCGTCCTGGACGCCCTGCTGGAGGCGAAAGCTCAGTGGGGCACCAACTTACAGGTAACGAACCTGGAATTAGCACCTGTCTCTGTGTACAGTTCTGGGAGAAGGTGTTTAATTACAGTATAATACGATGTCATTTAATTACAGTCATATATTTGTACATGATTAGATAATCTTTCAAAGACATAACGTAAAATATTGCATTTGCAAAATTGCAGCTTTTTTTTTTTTACATAAATTTACAAATTTGTTGCAAAATTATGACATTTACTATAAGTCTCAACATTTACTGGAACTGGGTTCACAAACTTTACTTTCTAACGTCAGACTGCTGCTTCTGATGCTGAAACATCTGGGAGACTCAGGTCAAAGGGGGAGGAGCTTGAGCTCCACCTAGAGTCCACCTGTGCAGGTGTCTGCCAGCACCTTCAGTCAATGGCTGCGGTTACATGATGTTTTTTAATTCGGAATTAAAAATTCAGAATTAAATAATTCTGAAACTATTTCCCTTCGAGTTTACATAGAAATAGTAATTCAGAATTGAGGTTTACATGGAAAACACGTTTGTTCGGCTTTATCCAATTCCGTTTTAGGTCTGGGGGTTGGGAAGGGTTCTGATTGGATGGGGGGGCGGACGTCTTTACGTCTACCAGAAGAAAACAAACTTAGCAACAACTCGATTAGCAACAACATTCCACTTATTTTTGACCTGGGTGGCGTCTCTATCTGTGAAACCTCCTTCATTTAACCTGGCCGCTACAACTTTGAAAAGCTCACAATTTTTATGTTTCCTTCCATCTGTTCTTTTAATTATTTCCAGTTCCTCCAAGCTATTTATTAAATAAATCGTCTCTGCTCTTGAACACCGTTTACTGCGTGCCGCCATCTTGAAACTTTGTTTTGAAAACAAGCCCAGCGCGGAATATAAGCGTCATCGCGACAGACGGGCAAGAGAACTAGCATGCGCAGAAAGACGGGAATTAATTTAAACAGGAATGAGTGTAAACATGACCACGGAATTATTTAATTAGGAATTAAATCAGAATAAACCAGCCACTTACTTCGGAATTAAGTTTAATTCAGAATGGACATTTTCATATGGAATTAGGTGTTTACATGGTAACTTTTATTCTGATTTAACTTTAGTTCTGAATTAAAGAGGAATTAAACTTCCCATGTAAACGCACTGACTGTCTCAAAGCCTCGTTCCTCTGCTCTGAGTGTGACATCACTCTGATCTTTACAAGGTAAAGAGTCATGTGGAAAAACTACCTCTTTAGAAAAATAAAAATCAACTGTCATAGTTCAGGTGAGTTTTCTGAACAAACCAGGAGACGTCCGGAACAACGTCCTGTGACACTCAACTGGAAATTAGTCCGAAAGCAACTCAGAGGACTTCTGCTCATTTTAAACTATCAGTTATCAGGAAAGTTTGCTTTCTTTTACGAAGCTTCTGATCTCCGTCCCAGTGAGGAACGTTTGGAAGGTGTTCAAGAGAAAACGAAGAGTGACGGAGGAAGAGACCAAACTAAACTCCCGACAGCGTTGTTGAAGCGACTCCACCTCCCTCCGCCTGCAGGGGGAGCCAGAGAGCCTCTGATGGCAAAAGTCTTCTGTGCTGCTTTAAAGTTGGCGTCAAAACTTCTCATCGTCTCCTCACTCGTCCTGCTTTCAAGCGTCCTCGTTCTGGACCAAACCGTCTTTCTCCTCAAACTTCCTGCAGCCGTTGTGATGTTCTGTATCGAACACATCAGGGTTTCTGCTCCGGTTCCAGAGTCTGGACCTGAACATGGGAAACAAAGCTCGTCTTATCCTGCTGTGAAGCACGGTGGCGGAAGTGTGATGCTTCAGGGCTGTTTTTGGACAGTCATTGTAATATTTAGGATTAAATATTTAATATTTAGAAATTCCTACGTTTTTTTTTTGTTTGCTTCATTTTTGTTAAATAAATGCTGGAAACACGTTGACGTTCATCTGAGGTTCTTACTGTTGGACCGTGTTGCAGCGCCGTCCTTCTAACCTCCCGCTGCTTCTGTCTCCTTCTGCTCCCAGGTGACTCTGATACCGACCCACGACACCGAAGTGACCCGGGAGTGGTACCTGCAGACCCACGAGAGGCAGCTGGACCTGAACATCATGGTTCTGGCCTCCAGCAGCACCGTCGTCATGCAGGACGAGTCCTTCTCCGCCTGCAAGATCGAGTTCTGAGCTTCGTGAGCCCAGCTCTTCTTCACCATAAGCACCGCTCCTCATCCTCCGCCTCTTCCTCGCCATCGTCATACGGAGCCAGAGAAAGGTCCTTCAGAGCTTCTCTGCTCAAACATCTGCTGCAGCCGTCGACAACGTAGATTCTGTTCGCTGAACTCAAACTTCATCACGCAAGTGACGCTGTACTTTTGGTTGTTAACCGTCTGCCTGAACACATTTTCCCGCTCTGACCAACAGCGCTGCTGGTAAAGCTCTCGATCACGTCCAACCACATGTCTCGTATGTGAATGAATAACTGGATGTTGCTGGAAAATTCCACCGTCCAACTGGAGGCCGGTGAGAGGAAGTCCAGACAGCTTCACGGCCGGGTCGATCCAGAGATCAGAACCTGCGGAGCAGCTTGTGTCTCCAAGAAGACTCCTAAACGGACTCGTTTGTTCAGAACGTCGCCATCGCTGGACTTAGATGTTGTCCAGATATCAGGACAGTCCTTCGCTAGATCTGGATATCCAGGTCCTGATTTTTAGGGCTTTTACTCAAATATTTCAGGAACTGGATATTGATTTGTTGGGCTGGTTATTTGTAAAGATGCCCGTCCTGGTTTCGGTTTTGTTGGACTGGACCCGGTTATTTGGATATCTGGACAGTCATCTGAGGGGCCGGACGTTCATTTGCAGTTGGACATCTGGTTTTATCGTTTTACTGGGACGGACTCAAATACTCGGGTGTCCAGATATTTGTTTGAAGGGTTGGACTTGAGAATTCAGTTATCTGATCAACAGATGAACATCTGGTTTTGAATTTCTTAATAGATGGACCCAAGTAGACGGGTATCCAGATATCCAGGACTTTAATATTTGCAGGAATATTACTAGCGCTCCATAAAACCTGCTGTTGAACTGAAGTGAAGAATGAATTTTCCTCAGTCTGGATGTGGATGTTCAGATTTCTGGATATTTGTCTGGACTTCAGTTCTGGACGGTCAATCAGACGGATGTCAGGTTTCGTAGGGAAGAACTACGATTGTTAAACTTTCTGGTAACTTCTCTGAGCAAACTGAAGACACTTTGGCTTCAGCGTCTTAAGTTATTATTGTATGACGTGAAAATAATGAGACAAATGAATTAAAAATGAATCAGACGGTGAACTTTCACCTCCCGGACCGAAGCTTCAACCACAACAACCGTTAAATACATCGTTAAAACATCACCGGGATGATGTCATCACGCAGCTAACTGCTAACTGCTAACTGATTTTGACGTGATGTTGAGGGCGTAAAAGAGAAACGATGACGGATTCACCGACGCGTTGAGCCAAGCTCAGCGTCTCCGTGCGTTGTTCCTGAGATACTCGGCGTCGTCCTCACGTCCTCGCTGGACGCCGGGCGTCAGGAACGTTGGAGAACATACACGTAAATACTTGTGACGGATACTAAAAGCATCAAAAATCAACGTTAACCTCCAACTGGTCCTCAGATCTTTGCGAGGAGCAGCCGCCACCGCCAATGCAGCGGTAACCACGGCGAACTAATGTCTTAGTTTGGGTCCACAGCCTCAGTGGGGGGGTAGTCTGGTCCAGGACCGTCTGGATCCAGGTGCTGTTACCCACAGAAGCTTCATATATTGAATGTAGTCTCCTCCAGAACCTCTGGAACCTGTAAATGTGTTTTGGGCCACAGCAGCACCGAGATCGTCTCCGCGGCGTCTTGATGGTCTCAGCTGATATTTTTGGAACTGAAACGTTCCGCCGTGATGTTTCAGGAGGCGCCTGAAGTTTCCTCGTGGGCGGCTCTTGTCTTTTCGGTTTCGCAGCTTCGCCGGTGCATGACGGTCGTGTCGTAGCTCGGACTCTTTTGGAGCGCCACGGAGGGTCCGTCCTCTCTTCAACAGACCCTAGAGCGTGAACTAGCCTGGATAGATTTCTAATCTGCTTCTCTTTCTATGCTCAATCAGTCATGTAATCAATAGGCAAAAGAATGTTGTAGAAGTTTGAAGAAGAATCGTATCTCTACCGGGTGTTATCAGCTCTCTTAAGTCTTTATCGCAACATTTGTGGCTGGTGTTCATGTTCCATATCAACAAGATGCAGCATTTTGAAGCGAACGCAGCGCTTTTGATGAAGTTTTAGAGAAGAGCGTTAAGTGGACGCCCCCTCCTTGTGTTCGACTGCGTCTTCGTCGGTCTCAGAAAGCGGTGGAGAAAACAAACGACAAATGTAGCAATGAAAGTTCTTCAACGCGATCGTCCGCTGGAAGCGATGAGCCGCCGGAACTGCAATATTTATTTTTCTTACTGAGGTTGTAATAAAAGTGTGGGGGCCGAGTTACCGGAGGCTTCCCTTACTGCATGTGCCTTCAGCTTGTGGTTTCAGAGTGAAGAGGGGGATGTTTAAGGACACACCAGAATCCAGAAACCCAGTCCAGATGGACAATCCAGACCGGATATCAGCTCCGACGTCCGAGCTCTGCTCAGAGCTGCGTCATCCAAATAAATGCTAACGACATCCTGAAATACCAGATTGAAACCAGTTTGAATGTCTTTGAGCAAATGATTGCACCAAACATGGAAACATGGTCGCACTTTCTCGGAGGCGGGGCCTGTAGAGGTCGTTGGTTGAATGTGTAGTTTGTAGCGCGACAGCGTGGTAATTCTTACGTGTAGAAACACGAACTCCGTCCAGATGTTCCTCCAAACAGAAACGTAGGAAACTCAATCAGATGCTGAATCAGAGGAACGTTCATTGGCCGAGCGTGAACGTTGTTAGCGGTCGTTAGCGGTCGTTAACGTGGGAATGTTCTGGAATCTGTGTGAACGGAGACGTCCTGTTTTTCTGCCGCTTCATTTATTTTCTGTCCTTAGACGTCGTGGTTTTATGGTTCGTAGAAACATCTGTTGTTTGCAGTTTATTTGTAATTCTGAATAATTTTCTTCGTGTATTTGATTGTTGTTTAAATCAGGAAAGTTTTGGAGCCCAGACTGATTTAGATGTCGTTGTTTCGGAGCGCTGAAGCGGAGCAGACGCCAGCGTCTGCGTTTACACGTGACCTTTAATCACTTCTTCACCTTAATGAGGTGATCTCACCTGCACGAAGGTTTATCACAGTTATAAAGATGGAAATACAAACGCCCTGATGTTTTATTCTTCTTTCTTTGCTTCACATCATTAGAAAACGTTTTTGTAACTATAATGTGGTTTTTTTGTTCATTTATTTCTCAGACGGTTATTTTCATGCTGGTTTGTTTTTGCTGCTGCTCGTTCGTCTCCTGAAGCCTCTGAGCTCCGCCTCAAATGGTTTTACTCGTTTTTCTCGTTTTCCTCGTTTTCCTCGTTTTTCTCGTTTTCCTCGTTTTCCTCGTTTTTCTCGTTTTTCTCGTTTTTCTCATTTTCCTCGTTTCCCGTCTCCGTGATCCCGGTCGGTCCGCCGTTTGACACTTTTATATTTCAAGCTGGAACGCACAAGTAAACGGTTTAAAACTAAAAGCCTCCTGAAACTGGTCCAAGTCTGGATCCTGGATCCTCCTTTTTCAGATGTGATTTGTTGAAATTGTTGAAAGATGATATATTTTTCCCCAAACGTGGACCAGATTTCTGAACGTTTGTCGTCACGAAGATGTTTTTTGGTTTGGCAGACGCTGTGAACTCGATCCGGATGCACCACTGATCTATTTTTGTGAATGTCGAGTCGCTACGACCTCCTGAATGCTGCTGGATCAAAACCACACAGAAATATCAGAAAAACACCGATAAAAGCTCAGCTGCAGCTTTGTTCCGGTCCTGACACTTGAAAACACACGCAGACTCAAAAACCATCCAGAAAAACCAAACGTGCACACCGACAGATCGACTCCTGAGAGAGCCGCTGGTTCTGGCAGATTTTAGGGATTTTAGACGATCAAAGCTGCTGACGAACTTCAGAAAGTTCATCTGCGTTCCAGATGACGTCGACGTCATCTGTCCATCTAACCTCTGCATGTGATTTATTTAGTTATAATCTTGAATGTAATTGTTTAACATGGAAATAATAATAATAATAATAATAATGAAAGTAAATGCTATTTTAAAGAGTTATATTTGAAAAAAGCTTCTTGTCTTAACTGGTCCAGATGTGACCTGCAGTAATACTCTACTGGGCTGTGCTTTTATCGTTTTATCGCCCAATGAACTGTCGTTAAGGAGACGCTGTATTAGTAGTTCTCTTTTTTGCATTGTATTAATCTTAAGTCTGTTTTTCTTCCTTCTCTGCGCAGCATCTGACTGTCTGTCTGTCTGTCTGAACTATCTGGTAAAACTAGAACTACTGCAGACTCATTGTAAAAGGGAAACAGCCTGGTGTCCATTAATTAAACCACATTAAACCTGATCCTGGATCTGTGTCTCTATTAATTGTTGTTTAGTCACATGCTGAGTGTTAACGAATGAGTGATTACATGTAATTAAAAGGTCCCACATGGATCAGCTACCATCTGTTTGGTCGAGCAGCCTAAATCCTCCATTTCCTGTGTGCTCCAGTGAGCATCCCCCTCCACTGCAGGAACGTGCACAGGTAGACTGCAGGAACGTGCACAGGTAGACTGCAGGAACGTGCACAGGTAGACTGCAGGAACGTGCACAGGTAGACTGCAGGAACGTGCACAGGTAGACTGCAGGGACTGTTCTTTATTGTAATAGACGCTATACAAATAAAGTTTTTTTTTTTTTTTTAAAGATTTTTTTGGCTCTAGTGGCCTTTATTGAAAGTTGAGAGACAGGAAGGGGGGGCAGAGAGAACGGGGAAGACTCGAGTCGCCGAGCCGGGAATCGAACTCACGACCAGCCGCACGAGGACTGTAGCCTCTGTATATGGCCGCCTGCCCCCATAGACATATATAGAGATAGACGCCGCATTGGCTGTTTGGAACGAGAAATGCGGCCGCCATCTTGGACCGGTCATTCTCTGGGATTATAACCGTAGTAGTATTACCGTACGTCGAGTCGCAGCACAAGAGAGAGAACATGCCTGAACATTGTGTGGGATATTCCTGCTCCAATCGGCGGACCATCAGAAGCAGGGCTCAGGGGATTACTTTTCACAAGTAAGATGTAACATATTTTTCGGTCTAAAAGATGTCTAATAAATGTCTAATAAACGTCTAACGGTCGCTAGACGTCTGGGCTAAAATCGGTCTACCACTGGTCTAAATGAAAGTTTTAGACTAGCCGTTTCTAAATCTAAACTACATTGTACATTGATCAATGACTGTTAAAAAAATTTTAATCCAGCATTTGGCCACCATTTATACAATTTACTATTGTTTTATTTTGTATTTAATTATTAATGGATTAAATTGTACCGTATAGATTTGCGTTAATATAGACCGATTATAGACGGGCGAATTTCGTGTGTGAACTTAAACGAGACGTCTATTGCTCAGTGGGTTACTATAATATTGGTTGTATTTTGTTCATTGAATATTACCAGAGTTGAGAAGGAGCAAAGATCCTTTGTTACCGTAACGTTAATGAAACGACGCTAAGCGAATGGCAGTTAACAATGCTACAGTATGTTTATTGTTCACCCAGCTATGAACTGAGACTTGATAAGTCATATTCCATAACACTGACTTAGATTACAACTGACACAAGAATTGCTATTGTAGAAATATAATTATATTGCTATATGCTATTGCTATGTTTTTCAATGTCACTGTGTAGCCTATAGTGCTTTATATTGTCTGATTAATCTTAATATTTTCATGATCTGAGGGGTTTTGTGTCATTGGATTTTGGTTTTGTAGTCTTCCTTAGTTCAGTTTTTCCTGCTGCTCTTCGTTTCGTGAGGTATGATTAAATACATTGACGGCACACCTGCCAAACAAATAACACTGAGCGGAGCGGGTGACCGGTCCAAGATGGCGGCCCTAAATCTCGTCAGCGCCAGTAGGGAGTAGCGTTCGATGCGGCGTCTATCTCTATATATGTCTATGTGTGCCCCAACCACTGCGTCACCGGGGCGGCCTTACAAATAAAGTTTAATTGAATGTTTCATCATCAAACGTAACAATCTTTTACAGCGAAATCAGAAATGTTACTACAAAAATGTAAGTTTTACAAAAAAAAAGTGCAGTTCTGCAAAAGTCATGATTTGATGTCAGAAAGTCAAATATCAAATATGACGAAACGTCTTGATTTTGGACCAGAAACCTGAACCAGCCTGGACCGGTTTTTCCCTCTAACAACAGCTGGAAACCAGATGTGTTAGTTTATGATACATTTGAACATCAGCAGAATCAGGATCTGAGACCTTTGAAGGACGGAGGTTCCTTCTTCAACGTCCATCAGGTGGTTTGATCTCAGTCCTGATTTACGCTCTGAACAGGTTTAAATTCTGCTGAACAGGAACGACGCCGTAGCAGGTAAACCAACCAGCCTGTTCCTCCGTGTCCCTGAGGGACGCTGTCCTGTCCCTGTCCTGTCCCTGTCCTGTCCCTGTCCTGTCCCTGTCCTCTCAGTTCACCAGTTCCTGGTCTTTGATCGGCACCTGCAGCCGTCTGAACAGAAATAAATATAATAATAAATCCAGCTGCACAGATGTGGATCAATAAAACTGAAGACTGAAACGCTGAATTTTTAACGGTTCAATGGGAAAAGATATTTAAATGAGGAGATTTTTAAAAAATCTATTACTTTGAAAACAAAACCTAAAGGAAACTGCTGTCAGTTCAACATCTGGCTGGTTTGACTAAATAAAATGAAGAGAAAGAATATAAATGAGTCTTTGATGAACCGACCGAGAAACTGGGACCAGCTGCTGAAGACGGGTTCAAGTCCCATAACTGCAGCTGGAGAGTCCAGAACCGAACCTGCAGCAGCGCTGATGGACCTCTGAGACCTGAAACCACCAGGTCATAGAGGACATCGAATGAACTCTGGCCGGTTCCTCTGTAGGTGGAGAAGATTCACAACAGAACCTACAGAGTTAGAAACAGGTCCTGCTCCTGGTTCCAGATCGGTTCTGGTTCTGGGTCAGCTCTGGGACCCAGAGT
Organism: Hirundichthys speculiger; assembly: GCA_018398805.1. Lineage (NCBI taxonomy): Eukaryota > Metazoa > Chordata > Actinopteri > Beloniformes > Exocoetidae > Hirundichthys > Hirundichthys speculiger. The sequence continues at coordinate 204,801 of JAGFBZ010001299.1, read as the reverse complement.
CGAGCTGATGAGAATATTTAAAGATTTAATGACACTGAGCCTGAAAACTAAATGACAAACGAGTGAGACAGAAACTGGACCGTGACGCTCATGGTTTCATCCAAATGAAGAAAGAATCACTGGAGGAGCTTTGATGGGAAGATCAGGGTCATCAATCAATCACTGATCAATCCATCACTGATCAATCCATCCATCCCTGATCAATCCATCACTGATCAATCCATCCATCACTGATCAATCCATCCATCACTGATCAATCCATCCATCACTGACCAATCCATCCATCACTGATCAATCCATCAATCACTGATCAATCCATCACTGATCAATCCTCCATCACTGATCAATCCATCCATCTCTGATCAATCAATCAATCAATCACTGATCAATCCAGTCATCACTGATCAGTCAATCACTGATCAATCCACCCATCACTGATCAATCCATCACTGATCAATCCATCCATCACTGACCAATCCATCCATCACTGATCAATCCATCAATCACTGATCAATCCATCACTGATCAATCCATCCATCACTGATCAATCCATCACTGATCCATCCATCCATCACTGATCAATCCATCAATCACTGATCAATCCATCACTGATCAATCCATCCATCACTGATCCATCACTGATCCATCCATCATCACTGATCATCCATCACTGATCAATCCATCACTGACCAATCCATCCATCACTGATCAATCCATCAATCACTGATCAATCCATCACTGATCAATCCATCACTGATCCATCCATCAATCACTGATCAATCCATCACTGATCAATCCATCCATCACTGATCCATCCATCCATCACTGATCCATCCATCCATCACTGATCAATCAATCACTGATCCATCCATCCATCACTGATCAATCCATCACATATCCATCGATCACTGATCAATACATCAATCACTGATCAATCCTGCGGGAAACTTTCTTGTCTCTCAGATGTGAACTCTGATAAAAACTGATTTTAGATCAGTGATAACGTCTGAATCGTTCCTGTCCGGTTCTTTGACCTGCTGTAATCAAACGTGGCGTTCCCCAAGGCTCAATCTTAGGCCCCATGCTCTGTCATTTATATCTGCTTCGTCTTCGTCATCAGGAGACGCGCCGTTAGTTTTCACAGCTCTGCTGAGGACACCCAGCTGGACATTTCCACGTCTCTTGAAGACACACAAGAGAACTTCCTGCAGTTCAACCCGAACAAAACTGTTTTCTGTTGAACGTCATCTTTAAAAACACCTGATCAGGTGAAGAAGTCGGGCATCATTTATGACTCTGAGCTTAGTTGTAATCCAGATGTTCAGGAGGTGGTTCAGACCGGTTTGTACCATCTTCAGACTACAGACCCGTCAGAGACGCTGATGACGCTGTCCTCTCCAGTCGGGTCCTGGTTCCTGGTCGTCCCAGAAGAACCATTTCAGGCCTTCAGCTCCTCCAGAACTCAGCTGCTCGTGTGTTGACGAGGACCAAAACGATTCACGTGACACCGGTTTTAAAATCGCTGCACTGGCTCCCGTTGTCTCTTCGGATCGGCTTTAAGGTTCTTTTAATAGTTTTTAAAAGTCTTAATGGTCTCGGTCCTTCTGATCTTACTGGTATGGTTTTAGCTCATGGACCCTGGCGGACCCTCTGGTCCTCTAATGACTCCTGCTGTTAATACACGAACCCACGGTCCAACATCATGTCCCACCATGATGGACCAGCCTGCTGGGGCACCTGAGGGTTGACTGGTCCAGGACCAGTCCAGGACTGGTTTTGTTTCTTCACCTTGAAAGAACCAACTGGGTTGTTTTTCCCTCTCAGTTGCCATGACGACACAGCAGCCACTCTGCAGTCATGCTGAAAGACACAACTGTGACACGTGTGTGTGCGTGTGTGTGTGGGCTGAATGAATGGGCCCGCGTGCACGTACGTGCGTGGAGCAAACACGTCCATCCAGAATGACATCACCTTTTCCGGTGAGTTGGCGGTTTCTACGTTTCTGAGACGATGACATCTGGGGGCGTCTCCATGGCAACACACAGGAGCGCCGGGGGGGGGGGGGGGGGGGGGGGGGGGGGGGTGCATGACTCATCACTATTGTTAAACAGCATTTAGAGACGAGTGGAGGGGGAGGAGGGGGAGTCTAATCCCTCCATCCTCTGAAAACTGAAGCTGAGGTGAGAAGAACAGACGACAAGAACGACGAGGAGTTGAGAGAGAAAAAACCAGGAGGGGAGGAGAAGATGGAGGAGAGAAAGAGCAGAAAAAGAACAGAACAGGTGTAGGAGGAGAAAAACAGTCATTTATATTAAAGGGACACTATGTAACCGTGACACTCCAGACCACATGGAGGCAGCAGCAACTAGAAGTTCAGGTGTGACCCTGATGAGGACGTCACGAAGTATCCACGCCCCCTGATGTTCCGCCGCTGGTTTGAGTGACATCATGAAGTAACCACGCCCCCTGATGTCCCTCCGCTGGTTTGAGTGACATCATGAAGTAACCACGCCCCCTGATGTCCCCCCGCTGGTTTGAGTGACATCATGAAGTAACCACGCCCCCTGATGTCTCTCCGCTGGTTTGAGTGACATCATGAAGTAACCATGCCCCCTGATGTCCATCCGCTGGTTTGGGTGACATCATGAAGTAACCACGCTCCCTGATGTCCCTCCGCTGGTTTGGGTGACATCATGAAGTAACCACGCCCCCTGATGTTCCTCCACTGGTTTTGAGTGACATCATGAGGTAATCACGCCCCCTGATGTCCCTCCGCTGGTTTGAGTGACATCATGAAGTAACCACGCCCCCTGATGTCCCTCCGCTGGTTTGAGTGACATCATAAAGTAACCACGCCCCCTGATGTCCCTCTGCTGGTTGGAGTGACATCATGAAGTAACCACGCCCCCTGATATCCCTCCGCTGGTTACTTTTTGAGTGACATCATGAAGTAACCACGCCCCCTGATATCCCTCCACTGGTTTGAGTGACATCATGAAGTAACCACGCCCCCTGATGTCCCTCCGCTGACCGCTGAAAGTTACTAACAGATGGAACAATTTAGCTTAAAAATTAGCATCATTAGCATAATCGTAATTTTACGGTGAACATTAGCTTGTTAGCGTCAGTTTATCCTCGTTAACGAGGCGTTTTCACGTCTTAACATTTTCGTCATCAGAGGACGCTAACGTCAAGTGGCGTTTTTCTTCTTCTCTTCTTAGAATCGTGTCTTCTCTTCGACGGTAGAGGTGCTTTTACGACAGATGATGCTGGTGAACGTAAAGCGGTCCAGGTTCTGGACATTCATCCTCCAGCTGGACCGACGTCACACCATTTAGGAGGCTGGAAATGAGATGTAACCGCCCACTGATGACATCACACCCACGGTTCATAATTTAAAATGTTTTATTTTGGACAATTAAAGAACATTTACTGCAGATGAATTCAGGTCAAAAAGTCAGCAGGTCCTCTGAAGCATCGTTAGATGAAAGTCCTGACAGATTTACTTTTGCAGCTCTACATCATCTAACGTATAAACTCAAAAAATTAAAGACAGAAATCAAACAAGAAACAGCTGCTTGGAACTGCTGAAGATCGACCTGCGTTGGTTCAAGTTGGATGTGATTTCAGGACCTCCAAACGTTGATCAGCAGCGGAGCAGCTCAGCTGTTCAGGATCTGCAGGTGGTTCTTTAAACTTCCACCCAAATCCAGTAAATTCAACGACGCAGGTGTAAAATTCTACTTCACAGTGTCTTCAAGCTCAGCAGGACAAACACCAGCAGACATGCAGCAGCAGATTTAGATGATCTTCTGGTCCACAGAGCCTCCGAGCCACTGGGAGGCGCCGCAGCTATAAGCTCCGCCTCCGTTTCCACGATCAGAGGAATAAATCAGTTTCAACTGCATACTCTGAAACTTTTAAATATTCAAGTTTTTTCCTTCTTTGAAGTTTAAAAAAAATCTTACCATTTCGTGGGTTTACGAAGTCAGAAATTCATAAGATTTAAATAAAGATCAAGAAATTCAAAGTTCAAATTCAGAGATTCCATTTTTTTTCTCATAAATGTCATTTTCTGTGTCGTCTCACAAATTCCAGTTTATAAAGTCAAATTTTAAAAAAAGTAATAAAGAAAATCTTTTTTTTTTTTTAAGTAAGAAATTTGGACGTTTTTCTCCTGAAAATGACCAAATTTCTAAGTTTATAAACTCAAGTTCACCAGCTGAAAAACTAACAATGTTTTTATTCCTGAAAATTAGCTAAATTACAAATTTAATTTGCTTTTTTCTTCTTTATTTATACCAATCTATATTTTCCAGTTTTATCTTATAAATTTAAGTTTCAACTTCTGGAGTGTTTCATTTTCAGTTTATAAAGTCAGTGTTTCATACAAATTTGATATTTTAGATGAATTCTGAGTTTTCAATTTTCAAATTTAGTTTTTTAAAATTTATTTAATGGCAGAAATTTGAAAATATTTTCTATTAAATGTGCAAATTTTTAAAGTAATTTTTATTTTGACTTTTTGTCTTGCAAATGTACAAAATTATATTTTCAGAATTGTTTATTTAAATTACATTTCTTTATCTTATTTATTAATAGTCAGAAATTCTATATTTTGTGTGTATTTTGTGAATTTTTGTTTCTCGCATATCTTTTGTTTTTAAATTTGTTAATTTACGAAGTTTCTTCCTGTAAAAATGTTTCAGTCAGAAATTCTGATTTTAATTCAGCAGTTTATACAGTTTTATCTGACAAATTAAGTTTAGAAGAAAAAACCCAGAATGTATTTTTTTCAGAAAATTTTCTGAATGTGAATAAATGTTACGTTTTTGTTGATTATATTTGTAAAGTCAGAACTTTTGTTCTTTAAATATCTGATTCTTCCTGAAAAGACGACGTCAAACTTTAGATCCAGAAATCTGTCTTCCTTCATCGTTCTTCATCTTTCAGCGTTTAAACTCCTTCATCACCGTGGATTTTAAAAAACAGCTAGAAGCTCTGCTCCTGAAAGAAGAGCTGGAGTCCAGGTCCAGTCCAGACTAGTCCAGACCAGTCCAGGTCCAGTCCAGACCCAGTTCAGACTAGTCCAGACCGGTGGTCCCCAGGACCTGTCCCCCTCAGAGATGAGTGGCAGGACCAACCACAGACGGACAAACGGTCTTCAGGTCAGCTTGCTGGTTTCCAGACGACGTCTTACTCGCTGAAGCTGAAGTTCATGGTGGCGTCTGTTGTCGGGGACGAGGGGCCGGCGCTGGACACGGCGCTGGAGGGGACGCTGCCATCTGACGGGAGGGAGAAGAAACAGGTCAGGAAGTGAGTTTCAAACCTGCAGAAGCCGTCCAGATGTCTCAGAAGGACAGAAGAACGTCCATGAGCATCCCCGACTGAACATCTGGAGGACGTGTTTCAACACCCAAGTTCCTTTAACATGTTTTTAAAACTTTCATTCATGTTTAATGACTTTAACCTGTTCAAGTCTTCTTGAAAAATCCAGTAAACACACGTTTCTAAAACAGTGACGATGTCTCTGCCTGAACGAGAACGTCAGGACGTGAGCTGATGGACATTTCTGATCAGAGTTCAGTTCAGTTGTTTTTGCTCCATCAGGAGGCTAAAGGTCCTGACCAGCTGTCATGTAACCGGCTGAAACCGGTCCTGACCAGCTAGTCATGTAACCGGCTGTAACCGGCTGAAACCGGTCCTGACCAGCTGTCATGTAGCCGGCTGAAACTAGTCCTGACCAACTGTCATGTAACCAGCGGTAACTGGCTGAAACCGGTTCTGACCAGCTGTCATGTAACCGACTGAAACCGGTCCTGACCAGCTGTCATGTAACCGGCTGAAACCGGTCCTGACCAGCTGTCATGTAACCAGCTGTAACCGGCTGAAACCGGTCCTGACCAGCTGTCATGTAAACCGGCTGAAACCGGTCCTGACCAACTGTCATGTAACCAGCTTTAACCGGCTGAAACCGGTTCTGACCAGCTGTCATGTAACCGACTGAAACCGGTCCTGACCAGCTGTCATGTAACCGGCTGAAACCGGTCCTGACCAGCTGTCATGTAACCAGCTGTAACCGGCTGAAACCGGTCCTGACCAACTGTCATGTAACCAGCTGAAACCAGTCCTGACCAGCTAGTCATGTAACCGGCTGAAACCGGTCCTGACCAGCTGTCATGTAACCAGCTGTAACCGGCTGAAACCGGTCCTGACCAGCTGTCATGTAACTGGCTGAAACCGGTCCTGACCAGCTGTCATGTAACCAGCTGTAACCGGCTGAAACCGGTCCTGACCAGCTGTCATGTAACCGGCTGAAACCGGTCCTGACCAACTGTCATGTAACCAGCTGTAACCGGCTGAAACCGGTCCTGACCAGCTGTCATGTAACCGGCTGAAACCGGTCCTGACCAGCTGTCACGTAACCGGCTGAAACCGGTCCTGACCAGCTGTCATGTAACCGGCTGAAACCGGTCCTGACCAGCTGTCATGTTACCAGCTGTAACCGGCTGAAACCGGTCCTGACCAGCTGTCATGTAACCAGCTGTAACCGGCTGAAACCGGTCCTGACCAGCTGTCATGTAACCGGCTGAAACCGGTCCTGACCAACTGTCATGTAACCAGCTGTAACCGGCTGAAACCGGTCCTGACCAGCTGTCATGTAATCGGCTGAAACCGGTCCTGACCAGCTGTCACGTAACCGGCTGAAACCGGTCCTGACCAGCTGTCATGTAACCAGCTGTAACCGGCTGAAACCGGTCCTGACCAGCTGTCATGTAACCGGCTGAAACCGGTCCTGACCAGCTGTCATGTAACCAGCTGTAACCGGCTAAAACCAGTCCTGACCAGCTGTCACGTAACCGGCTGAATCCGGTCCTGACCAGCTGTCACGTAACCGGCTGAAACCGGTCCTGACCAGCTGTCACGTAACCGGCTGAAACCGGTCCTGACCAGCTGTCACGTAACCGGCTGAAACCGGTCCTGACCAGCTAGTCATTGTAACCAGCTGAAACCGGTCCTGAACAGCTGTCGTGTAACCGGCTGAAACCGGTCCTGACCAGCTGTCATGTAACCGGCTGAAACCGGTCCTGACCAGCTGTGGTATAACCGGCTGAAACCGGTCCTGACCAGCTGTCATGTAACCGGCTGAAACCGGTCCTGACCAGCTGTCATGTAACCAGCTGTAACCGGTCCTGACCAGCTGTCATGTAACCGGCTGTAACCGGTCCTGACCAGCTGTCATGTAACCGGCTGAAACCGGTCCTGACCAACTGTCATGTAACCAGCTGTAACCGACTGAAACCGGTCCTGACCAGCTGTCATGTAACCGGCTGAAACCGGTCCTGACCAGCTGTCATGTAACCAGCTGTAACTGGCTGAAACCGGTCCTGACCAGCTGTCATGTAACCGGCTGAAACCGGTCCTGACCAGCTGTCACATAACCGGCTGAAACCGGTCCTGACCAGCTGTCAAGTAACCGGCTGAAACCGGTCCTGACCAGCTGTCACGTAACCGGCTGAAACCAATCCTGACCAGCTGTCACGTAACTGTCTGAAACCGGTCCTGACCAGCTAGTCATGTAACCGGCTGAAACCGGTCCTGACCAGCTGTCATGTAACTGGCTGACCAGCTAGTCATGTAACCGGCTGAAACCGGTCCTGACCAACTGTCATGTAACCAGCTGTAACCGGCTGAAACCGGTCCTGACCAGCTGTCATGTAACCGGTTGAAACCGGTCCTGACCAGCTGTCATGTAACCAGCTGTAACCGGCTGAAACCGGTCCTGACCAGCTGTCATGTAACCGGCTGAAACCGGTCCTGACCAGCTGTCATATAACCGGTTGAAACCGGTCCTGACCAGCTAGTCATGTAACCGGCTGAAACCGGTCCTGACCAGCTGTCATATAACTGGCTGAAACCGGTCCTGACCAGCTAGTCATGTAACCGGCTGAAACCGGTCCTGACCAGCTGTCATGTAACTGGCTGACCAGCTAGTCACGTAACCGGCTGAAACGGGTCCTGACCAGCTGTCACGTAACTGGCTGAAACCGGTCCTGACCAGCTGTCATGTAACTGGCTGAAACCGGTCCTGACCAGCTGTCATGTAACTGGCTGACCAGCTAGTCATGTAACCGGCTGAAACCGGTTCTGATCAGCAGATGAAGGTGGAAGGAGGAGCAGATGTTCTCCTCTTTAGCTCCTCTGACGGTTTCAGGTTTGAACTTTTCTGGAGCTCAAACATGAAACATGAAGCTGCGACTTCCTGTTACAGCTGAAAGGTTTATTCTGGATCATTCCATCATTTCCACATCGGTCAGACAGGTTTTATCATCATGGGAATGATTTCCACTCATTACCTGGTTGATTAGTATCTGCGTGAGTTTAGCGTCTTTATCAGGATCTGCGACATCTAAAGATGGGAAATCCAACAGCGTCATCGCAGGACGTATCAAAGACCCGTGATAGTCGCCATGGGGGCGGAGTCACAGGAGAAGTTTCCAGATGCTATCTCATTTATTTTAGATGTTATATCTATTTTATCTTTGATGAAAATGACGTGACCTCAGAGGTTTCAGGTGATGGTGATGATGATGATGATGATGTCACACACGTGGTGTGTAACTACATAACTATGACGAGTGGATGAAGGAAGTCCTCCAGGACCTGATCTTCTGCTCAAACACACATCGCTGCAGAACCGCCGGGGTTTCTGGGATTCCTCTGAGCAGAGCTGTTTGTGTCTGAAATAAATCCCTTTTTGAGCTGCAAAGAGCCTCCAGGTTTCCCTGGAAACCAAATTTGTCTCCATGACGGTTCCTGAACTTACGCCACAGAGGCTGACTGGGCGGTCGCAGCGACGCCTCAGATCCGGAGGACGACTGCTGCAGGTTGTACAGAGACGTGTTGCTCTGGGAGTCGAACAAACCCGACAGAGCTGCAACAATGACAGAAACACGCTCATCAGTCTCCACGAATCATCCACAGAGACGACGGCTCTCCGCGGCGCCGACCCACCTTTCATGGTCTTGGCTTGAGCGTCGCCGCTGCCATCACAGACCCTGCTGAGGAACTCCTCCACCTGCTTCAGCGACAGAGAGTTGTGCAGCGTCTCCAGCGGGTAGATGGACGGGACCATGGAGCAGCCCTCGAAGCCTGCAGAAACAGAGACGGCCCAGCGGACCGCTTCAGCCACACGGAACCGGATAGATGGTGCTTTTCCATGCGTGATCACTCCATACATGCAGAAGTAAATCTGAGAACCGTGTTCATACGACCACCAGTCAAACAGACATTAAGATGACGAGAGGTTAGCATGGTCCTGATGGGCCAGGACGAGCTCTGAAATCATCAGAAACACGAAATCAATTAAACTGGATTATCAGAAACACAAAATCAACTAAACTGGATCAGGAACACAAAATAAACTTAACTGAATCCTCAGAAACACAAAATCAACTAAACTGGATCATCAGAAACACAAAATCAACTGGATCATCAGAAACACGAAATCAACTAAACTGGATCATCAGAAACACGAAATCAACTAAACTGGATCATCAGAAACACAAAATCAACTAAACTGGATCATCAGAAACACGAAATCAACTAAACTGGATCAGAAACACGAAATCAACTAAACTGGATCAAGAACATGAAATAAACCAAACTGGATCATCAGAAACACGAAATCAACTAAACTGGATCAAGAACATAAAATAAACTAAACTGGATCCTCAGAAACACAAAATCAACTAAACTGGATCAGAAACACAAAATCAACTAAACTGGATCAGAAACACGAAATAAACTAAACTGGATCATCGAAAACACGAAATCAACTAAACTGGATCAGAAACACAAAATCAACTAAACTGGATCATTAGAAACATGAAATCAACTAAACTAGATCAGAAACACAAAATCAACTTAACTGGATCAAGAACATGACATAAACTAAACTGGATCATCAGAAACATGAAATAAACTAAACTGGATCATCAGAAACATGAAATCAACTAAACTGGATCAAGAACATGAAATAAACTAAACTGGATCATCAGAAACATGAAATAAACTAAACTGGATCATCAGAAACACGAAATCAACTAAACTGGATCAGAAACACGAAATAAACTAAACTGGATCAGTAACACGAAATCAACTAAACTGGATCATTAGAAACATGAAATCAACTAAACTAGATCAGAAACACAAAATCAACTTAACTGGATCAAGAACATGACATAAACTAAACTGATCATCAGAAACAAAAATCACTAAACTGGATCATCAGAAACATGAAATCAACTAAACTGGATCAAGAACATGAAATAAACTAAACTGGATCATCAGAAACATGAAATAAACTAAACTGGATCATCAGAAACACAAAATCAACTAAACTGGATCAGAAACACGAAATAAACTAAACTGGATCAGAAAAGTAACAACGAAATAACACGAAATAACTAAACTGGATCAAGAACATGAAATAAACTAAACTGGATCATCAGAAACACGAAATAAACTAAACTGGATAAGAGACACGAAATCAACTAAACTGGATAAGGAACACGAAATAAACTAAACTGGATCAAGAACATGAAATAAACTAAACTGGATCATCAGAAACACGAAATCAACTAAACTGGATCAAGAACATGAAATAAACTAAACTGGATCATCAGAAACATAAAATAAACTAAACTGGATCCTCAGAAACACAAAATCAACTAAACTGGATCAGAAACACAAAATCAACTAAACTGGATCAGAAACACGAAATAAACTAAACTGGATCAGTAACACGAAATCAACTAAACTGGATCAGAAACATGAAATAAACTAAACTGGATCGAGAACATGAAATAAAATAAACTGGATCAGGAACACAAAATCAGCTAAACTGGATCAAGAACATGAAATAAAATAAACTGGATCAGAAACACAAAATCACCTAAACTGGATCATTAGAAACACGAAATCAACTAAACTGGATCAGAAACACGAAATCAACTAAACTGGATCAAGAACATGAAATAAACTAAACTGGATCATCAGAAACATGAAATAAACTAAACTGGATCCTCAGAAACACAAAATCAACTAAACTGGATCAGAAACACGAAATAAACTAAACTGGATCAGTAACACGAAATCAACTAAACTGGATCATCGGAAACACGAAATCAACTAAACTGGATCAGAAACACAAAATCAACTAAACTGGATCATTAGAAACATGAAATCAACTAAACTAGACCAGAAACACAAAATCAACTTAACTGGATCAAGAACATGACATAAACTAAACTGGATCATCAGAAACATGAAATCAACTAAACTGGATCAAGAACATGAAATAAACTAAACTGCATCATCAGAAACATGAAATAAACTAAACTGGATCATCAGAAACACAAAATCAAATAAACTGGATCAGAAACACGAAATCAACTTAACTGGATCAGAAACACGAAATAAACTAAACTGGATCAGTAACACGAAATCAACTAAACTGGATCAAGAACATGAAATAAACTAAACTGGATCATCAGAAACACGAAATAAACTAAACTGGATAAGAAACACGAAATCAACTAAACTGGATAAGGAACACGAAATAAACTAAACTGGATCAAGAACATGAAATAAAATAAACTGGATCAGGAACACAAAATCAGCTAAACTGGATCAGAAACAGGAAATAAACTAAACTGGATCAGAAACATGAAATAAACTAAACTGGATCATCAGAAACACAAAATCAACTAAACTGGATCAGAAACACGAAATCAACTAAACTGGATCAGAAACACGAAATAAACTAAACTGGATCAGTAACACGAAATCAACTAAACTGGATCAAGAACATGAAATAAACTAAACTGGATAAGAAACACGAAATAAACTAAACTGGATCAAGAACATGAAATAAAATAAACTGGATCAGGAACACAAAATCAGCTAAACTGGATCAAGAACATGAAATAAACTAAACTGGATAAGAAACACGAAATAAACTAAACTGGATCAAGAACATGAAATAAAATAAACTGGATCAGGAACACAAAATCAGCTAAACTGGATCAAGAACATGAAATAAAAATAAACTGGATCATCAGAAACATGAAATAAACTAAACTGGATCCTCAGAAAACACAAATCAACACAAAACTGGATCAGAAACACGAAATCAACTAAACTGGATCAGAAACACGAAATAAACTAAACTGGATCAGTAACATGAAATCAACTAAACTGGATCAAGAACATGAAATAAACTAAACTGGATCATCAGAAACACGAAATAAACTAAACTGGATAAGAAACACGAAATCAACTAAACTGGATAAGGAACACGAAATAAACTAAACTGGATCAGAAACATGAAATAAACTAAACTGGATCAGAAACATGAAATAAACTAAACTGGATAAGAAACACGAAATAAACTAAATGGATCAAAAGAAAAAACTAAATAAATGAAAATAAACTAAACTGGATCAGAAACACAAAATCAACTAAACTGGATCCTCAGAAACAGGAAATAAACTAAACTGGATCAGAAACATGAAATAAAATAAACTAGATCAAGAACACGAAATAAACTAAACTGGATCAGAAACATGAAATAAACTAAACTGGATCATTAGAAACATGAAATAAACTAAACTGGATCAGAAACACAAAATCAACTAAACTGGATCCTCAGAAACAGGAAATAAACTAAACTGGATCAGAAACATGAAATAAACTAAACTAGATCAAGAACACGAAATAAACTAAACTGGATCAGAAACATGAAATAAACTAAACTGGGTCAGAAACACAAGATCAACAAACTGGATCAGAAACACAAAATAAACTAAACTGGATCAGAAATACGAAATAAAATAAATTGGATCAGAAACATGAAATAAACTAAACTGGATCAGAAACACAAGATCAACTAAGCTGGATCAGAAACACAAAATAAACTAAACTGGATCCTCAGAAACAGGAAATAAACTAAACTGGATCAGAAACAGGAAATAAACCAAACTGGATCAGAAATACCAAATCAACTAAACTAGATCCTCAAACACAAAATAAACTAAACTGGATCAGGAACACAAAATCAACTAAACTGGATCCTCAGAAACAGGAAATAAACTAAACTGGATCAGAAACAGGAAATAAAACAAACTGGATCAGAAATACCAATCAACTAAACTAGATCCTCAAACACAAAAAAACTAAACTGGATCAGGAACAAAAAAAAATAAACTAAACTCAAACTGGATCAGAAACACGAAATAAACTAAACTGGATCAGAAATACCAAATCAACTAAACTAGATCCTCAAACACAAAATAAACTAAACTGGATCAGAAACACAAAATAAACTAAACTGGATCAGAAATACCAAATCAACTAAACTAGATCCTCAAACACAAAATAAACTAAACTGGATCAGGAACACAAAATCAACTAAACTAGATCCTCAAACACAAAATCAACTAAACTAGATCCTCAAACACAAAATAAACGTAACTGGATCAGGAACACAAAATCAACTAAACTAGATCCTCAAACACAAAATAAACGTAACTGGATCAGGAACACAAAATCAACTAAACTAGATCCTCAAACACAAAATAAACGTAACTGGATCCTCAGAAACAGGAAATAAACTAAACTGGATCAGGAACACGAAATAAACTAAAATGTTTTATCTTGCATTGAGCATAAATGATTTGATTAATTACTTAATTAGAAAAATACTCATTTCAATCACAATTTTATTTTAAAAACAAATTTGATTTTTAAAAAGGCGATTTTTTTTTTTTAGCTTTCTAAAGAAAAAAACTGTTATGAACAAATTCGTTGGGAGAAAAATCATGAAATAAACTAAACTGATAAAGTTCAGTTTACTAAACTACTACTGGAAGTAAAAAAAAAAAAAATCTGAAATTATTAACTCACAGATTTAGACTGTAAACATGCAAATTTATGAGAGAAAAATTAAACTTCAACATTAAAAATGTGTCACGGAGGCAGAAACAGAAAGTTCAGTCTTCCAGAGCAGAAACTAGTCAACATGAACAGATGAACATTTAAACCCAGCAGGACGACAGACACTGAGCACCGGGTACTAAACTGATCCAGTTTGTTTCTGGAGTTCGTTTCGTTCACCCAGATAATCTGTTTAGATTTGTTTACTGGGAATTCGTCTAAAAATATCAGCTGAACCTGCATTAACAGTCTGACCCGTAAAGCTTGTCACCACCAGACTGAGGATGAACCAGATGACCCCAGAATGAGTCAAAAGAAGTATTTAAAATATTTTTTCAGACCATGTTGCTTTACATCACATATTTTAAAAATAATAAAAGCTGCACATCTAAAACTGCTGCACCGGCAATGAACTTATCGGTCATCAGTCGCTGGAGTCCCATCAGGGTGGTGTTCCTGACGCGTCTTCATTATACAGAAAACAACCAATCAAAATTCTTCCTGCTCGCTACACAAACAACCCGCCTGCTTTGAATCACTCCCGCCTCCGTGATCTTATTGGCTACTTCTAGTTCTGGCTGCGTAGCTGCGACTCGACCGGCTGACGCACACGTTGAAGCAGGAAAAGTCATCTTTGCCAACTCCGAAAGGAGGAACAGTTCCTGAAACAATCTCGTCTCTACGGACCAGACGATGAGGATACCCAGATACCCAGATACTCAGATATTCAAACTGTCAGATATTCAGATACCCAGATATTCAGATACTCAGATACCCAGATATCTAGATATCCAATTACCCAGATATCCAGATATTCAGATACCCAGATATCCAGATATTCAGATACCCAGATATCCAGATACCCAGATATTCAGATACCCAGATATTCAGATACCCAGATATCCAGATACCCAGATATTCAGATACCCAGATATCCAGCTATTCAGATACCCAGATATCCAGATATTCAGATACCCAGATATCCAGATATCCAGATATTCAGATACCCAGATATTCAGATATCCAGATACCCAGATATCCAGATACCCAGATATCCAGATATCCAGATACCCAGATATTCAGATACCCCCAGATACCCAGATATTCAGATATACCCCAGATACCCAGATCAGATACCCAGATACCCAGATATCCAGATATTCCAGATACCCAGATACCCAGATCCAGATACCCAGATATCCAGATATCCAGATATCCAGATATCCAGATACCCAGATATCCAGATATCCAGATACCCAGATACCCAGATATCCAGATACCCAGATACCCAGATATCCAGATATCCAGATACCCAGATATCCAGATATCCAGATACCCAGATACCCAGATCAGATACCCAGATATATACCCAGATATTCCAGATATCCAGATTACCCAGATACCCAGATATCCCAGATACCCAGATATCCAGATATCCCCCAGATACCCAGATATATCCAGATACCCAGATACCCAGATATTCAGATACCCAGATACCCAGATATACCCAGATATCCAGATATACCCAGATATTCCAGATATATACCCAGATATCCAGATATTCAGATATTCAGATACCCAGATACCCAGATCAGATACCCAGATATCCAGATATTCAGATACCCAGATATACCCAGATATTCAGATACCCAGATATATACCCAGATATACCCAGATATCCAGATATCCAGATATCCAGATACCCAGATACCCAGATATCCAGATATCCAGATACCCAGATACCCAGATATCCAGATATCCAGATATCCAGATCCAGATATATCCAGATACCCAGATATCCAGATATTCCAGATATCCAGATACCCAGATATCCAGATACCAGATACCCAGATATCCAGATATCCAGATATCCAGATACCCAGATATCCAGATATCCAGATACCCAGATATCCAGATACCCAGATATCCAGATACCCAGATATCCAGATACCCAGATATCCCAGATACCCAGATATTCAGATACCCAGATATCCAGATATCCAGATATATACCCAGATACCCAGATATCCAGATACCCAGATATCCAGATACCCAGATATCCAGATATTCAGATACCCAGATACCCAGATATCCAGATATCCAGATACCCAGATATCCAGATATCCAGATACCCAGATATCCAGATATTCAGATACCCAGATCCAGATACCCAGATATCCAGATATCCAGATATTCCAGATACCCAGATATCCAGATACCCAGATACCCAGATATCCAGATACCCAGATATCCAGATATCCAGATACCCAGATACCCCAGAGATATACCCCAGATATTCAGATACCCAGATATTCAGATATCCCAGATATCCAGATATCCAGATATCAGATCCAGATACCCAGATACCCAGATATCCAGATATCCAGATATCCAGATATATTCAGATACCCCAGAGATATCCAGATATCCAGATATACCCAGATATCCAGATACCCAGATATCCAGATATTCCAGATACCCAGATATCCAGATTATCCAGATATCCAGATATCCAGATACCCAGATATCTAGATATACAGATACCCAGATACCCAGATATCCAGATATTCAGATACCCAGATATTCAGATATCAGATACCCAGATATCCAGATATCCAGATACCCAGATACCCAGATATCCAGATATCCAGATATCCAGATATCCAGATATCCAGATATCCAGATATCCAGATACCCAGATACCCAGATACCCAGATACCCAGATACCCAGATATTCAGATACCCAGTCAGATACCCAGATATCCAGATACCCAGATACCCAGATATCCAGATATCCAGATATTCAGATACCCAGATATCCAGATATCCAGATATCCAGATATCCAGATACCCAGATATCCAGATATATCCAGATATACCCCAGATACCCAGATACCCAGATATTCAGATATCCAGATACCCAGATACCCAGATCCAGATACCCAGATATCCAGATATTCCAGATACCCAGATATATCCAGATATCCAGATACCCAGATATCCAGATATCCAGATATCCAGATACCCAGATACCCAGATATACCCAGATATACCCAGATACCCAGTATATCCCAGATATCCAGATATCCCAGATACCCAGATATCCCAGATACCCAGATACCCAGATCCAGATCCAGTCAGATACCCAGATACCCAGATATCCAGATATCCAGATACCCAGATACCCAGATACCCAGATACCCAGATATCCAGATACCCAGATATCCAGATATCCAGATATCCAGATATCCAGATCAGATACCCAGATATCCCAGATACCCAGATACCCAGATATACCCAGATATCCCATATCAGATCCAGATATCCAGATACCCAGATACCCAGATACCCAGATATCCAGATATCCAGATACCCAGATACCCAGATATCCAGATACCCAGATACCCAGATATCCAGATATCCAGATATCCAGATATCCAGATACCCAGATACCCAGATACCCAGATATCCAGATATCAGATACCCAGATATCCAGATACCCAGATACCCAGATACCCAGATACCCAGATATCCAGATATCCAGATATCCAGATATCCAGATATCCAGATACCCAGATATCCAGATATCCAGATATCCAGATACCCAGATATCCAGATATCCAGATATCCCAGATATCCAGATATCCCAGATACCCAGATACCCAGATACCCAGATATCCAGATACCCAGATATCCAGATATCCAGATACCCAGATATCAGATACCCAGATATCCAGATACCCAGATACCCAGATATCCAGATACCCAGATATCCAGATATCCAGATACCCAGATACCCAGATGACGTTGCCACCTGAGAACATCAAGTCATGAATGACTCGTCACTTCCTAAAATCACGTTCAGTCAACTTAGTCGAGTCCAGACGTTCTCAGCCTAAAACTGGAGGATTAAGGGTTGAAGTTTACATTGTGAATTTCCATTTAAAATAATTTTCTCTTTTCATCACAGAAATGAAAGTTGTTAAATTCTTGTTTTTGAACAGTAAATGACATCAATCAGCTCGGACGGTCAGTCACACCTCTAACCAGCGTTCAGGGACTGAAGAAAGACGTTCCTTCTGAATGTTCTCATCCTGAGACCCAACAAGGAAACTGAGCCGCGATCCGAGCTGACATCTGATTGGCTGGGAGACCTCCAACCAACGAAGTGAACGAAGCTGACTCATCTTCACCAACTGCGTCACTACTGAGCACCGACACATACCAACGTTAGACTAACGTTAGACAGCTCAGGCTCTGTCTCTTCTCCACCCGCTGATTCAAAACAGGATGTTGTGAGGCAGTATCATGTGACTTCCTGTGCTGGCTTTTAGAACAACTAAGAAGAACCAGACTATTTACAGGAGCCATTTCTTCATCCAGCGTAGATGATCCAAGCATAGACGTAAACGCTCGCTGATAAAGTTCTGTTGCAAGTATCAGAATCTGAGCAACATTAATCCCCAGACAAAATCATTAAGAGATTACTGATCGTAATTCACTTTACTTGTACAGCATCATTTCACGACAAAGTCATCTCGAGGTCAAACTGTTTTCCAGCTCAGTCCAGTTCACAGTAACTCATGAGTTCGTTCCAACTGCATCCAAACTTCTAATTTCACATACTACCAATTCATGAAAACAGGAACCCAACAGATTAATCAGTTCTTCACAATCCTCCCTCCTGAATAGCATGCGATGGAAGTGGAAAGAAAAAACCTGGATAACAATTTAAAAAAAAAAACAATCCGGAACCAGAACCAGAACCAGAACCAGAGAGGGCAGCCATCTGCCTTAATGTAAACACATATGAGTGAAGTTGTCCCTCAACTATCAGCTTTATCAAAGAGAAAAGTTTGAATCCTGAAGGCAGAGTCTAACTGGTTTGGTTCCAGTTCCATCCTACTGTAGGAACCAACAGGACGATCACAGGCAGCTGGGCCCTGAACAGCTTTATATGCAAGGGAATAAATCTGATTCTGAATTTAATGGGAAGCCAATGAAGTGAAGCCCAGATTAGACTAATATGACCACATCTCTTCTACTGATCCTCATTTTTTTTTTTTTTAGGATTTTACTAATTTTTAGAATTTTATGAAGGTGAAAGAAGGCAGTTCTAGAAACTTGGTTTGTGTGTTATTTATGTGTATAAAAGTACATTAACAATTATCCTGGTCTTTATGTCTTTAGCATCATCTAGACATGCAAAGAACATTTTATAGCAGCTAGTTTTTTTTTCTACTGTAGTTTCTTGTGCTGTTTTCCCTCCTTTTTTCTCTTTTCTTTCTGTATGTTTGCAGGCCAGAGTTTCCTGAGTTACATACTAACCTTCTGTTCCCTCCTCTGTCCATCCCAGCGTTTACCTCCACCTGTGTGTGTAGATGTGTTCGGGGCACCGACTAACATGCTGACTGGTGATCTAGTCCTCTGACCATCTCACCTCAGTGTTGCTGCCTACATCTGTTTATATAGTCATCTCTGTAGTTCATGTACTAACAATGAACCAGTCAGAATATACGTGCTGGAATTCTTAGAGCTAAAGCTAATGGATAATACCTATTTATAAATTTTGTCTAGTGTAGTGTTGCCAGGGTGTATGTGCTCTCCTCTCTCTGTCCTCCATCCTTTCTCTGCTCTCTTTTTCTTTCTTTACCCGGCTAGTCTTCAGCAGGAAGGTCCCTCCCCATATGATCCAGGTCCTGGTCAAGGTTTCTTCCTCAAAGTGAAGTTTTTCCTTGCCACTGTTTGGGTTAAAGTTTTTTTCCTCAGTTTTTTTTTTTTTACTTGCCATTATCCTTGATCAGGATTTAATATTATAATTTTAGTTAATGATATTTAATCGGGGGTCATGATCTGGGTCTCTGTAAAGCTCCTAGAGACAATTGACATTTTAACAGACGCTATACAAATAAAATTGAATTGAAGTGAATTGAATTAATGGAAGCAGGTATGGAGTAAAAAATTAGCGGCCCAAGTCCAGAACCACGAGGACCACTTCTGGTGTATGAAGAAGAGTATTCTTCATTTACACAAACAAATTGGAATCTATCAAATAAACCTGACTTAAACCAGGCTAATGTTGCTCCTTTAATCCAGGAAGCCAATGAAGGGAAGTTGAGACTGGAAAACTGTCATCGAACAGTCATTCTGGATCTAAAAGTAACAACATCCACAACTACTAAATGATTAGACGGTCTGATTCTGAAGAGTTCTGGTCCAACGACAACGTCCTCAGTCTGACCTGAGTTTAGTTACACGTGGCAGTTAGCTGAATGGTCCAAACTGGTTTCTGGGGTTACTGGGACCAGCCTCCACACTGACCTCACCTCTGGACCAAGGCCACGCCCATTCAGAGTGGAACTGCAGCTCAGCGAAGCTAAAACCACTAGAAGAAGAGTCTCAACAAACACCAGCGGGCAGTTTTCTGTAATTACATTCTTACTTAAACACTCAATAAATGTTCAGAGACGTGGAGAATGGCTGAATTTTTAAAAAGTAAAAATGATGTCTGATCATGTCGATGTTGTCATCCAGGTCAGGGTCATCCTTTAGCAATAACTGGAACTGCTTTTCCTGGTTCTTAAAGATGTCTGTCTTCCATCCAGAGTAGTTCATCAAGTCTAGTAAAGTGGTGGGCCCTTTCAGGCTTCTGAAACTCTAAAACTATGAAACTTGTATATTTGGGCATTTCCTGCAAAACACTGAAAGAAGAGATTATGTTGCTTAAAAATAGATCCCAAAGGCAGCCTGTTCAAAATGGTCCGGGGCCCAACATGGAGCCTTGCGGTGCCCCAAAAGAGAAACCTCACTGAACTGAAGAGAGAAACTCCCGTCAGTCAAACATTACTTGGACCAATAAAGAGCTGGACCCTGAAAAACCAGAAGACACCCATGTGGTTAACCCAGCATGCACTTCATTGGGTTGGGTATCCATGTTGATGGTATGGAATCAGACCCGTTAACATTTGCATTTCTGATCAGAATGAAATCTGTGACTGAAGATGAGCAGACAGTGCAAGTGAGGCCACATTTTGATGTGTGCTCAGATGATTCAGACAGAAGCGCATCTGGGAGGATGAAGTATTCTGGTCAGGTGGAAGCGGTGCAGGCAGGTGGTGTTAGAGGTGAGGGCCGGAGACAACGCAACGCACCACAAACACCGCCGGCACGGCTCAAATTCTGGAGGGAAACCGGGAGCCACGTGATGTCATCGACACGCAGACGAGAATAAGAAAACACAGGAAGCAATTCCCACAAAAAGGCTCATGCAAGATTACAGGGAGACCGCAAGATTTCCAAAACACTGGGAGGAAGGCAGACATACCGTTGGTCGGATGCCTGGCAAACGACACAGAAAATCTCTTTACTGGCGGCATAGACAACAGCTCTGAGGAGATAAGAGAGGTAACTGGTGTTACTGGGACTGCTGGTCACCCATCAGCCTGAGGGAGGTTTAACAGGAGTGAAAAAAAAAGAGGAAAAACAGGATGAAAAAAAAGAGAGCTGATGGGCTGTGTTCACATGGACAGAGAAGATCTGATTACTGACCACATTTAGAGGAAGACAGGAGTCTGATTGAGGCATTTTCATGACAACATGGTGCAGAGCAGCTGGGCCAGCAGCTGGACCAACACCTGGACCAGCAGCTGGACCAGCAGCTGGACCAGCAGCTGGACCAACACCTGGACCAGCAGCTGGACCAGCAGCTGGACCAACACTGGACCAACACCTGGACCAGCAGCTGGACCAGCAGCTGGACCAACACCTGGACCAGCAGCTGGACCAACACCTGGACCTTCACCTCATCAGGTTACAACCAACTCACAGGTCCACAGTCCTTTACAAACTAATTCTGCCATTCGGGACTGTCAGATAATTAGTTTTAGAACTACTATTCTTATTTCTCTCACTTATTTAATCCTAATTATTTTACGTTATTGTTCTTGTCAGAAAAATATTCAAGCATCATCCAAGCTGCCACATTAACTGTATATGCTTAGATATCTGAAGATTTGTTTCAATTTGTTTTAGATTTACATTTAGGTTATTTCTATTTATAACAATATTTTAAATAAAGTTTGAGTTTCCTATAAACAGCTGTTTATCAGCTAAACCATCTGAATAATATAAACTCTTATTATTATTAGTAACGCTGTAGATGTTTAAACTCCATCTAAGATCTCCGTTTGTCCTTGACCCTGACCCTCTGAAGTACCAGCGGTTCTGAACCTTCACCCGGGTCTGAACAGAACTCTGATCTGCTGTCTGATATCAGTCTGGGCCCTCCAGAGATCCACCTGCTAAAGAACAGACTAGAAGAAGCGCTGTGGTGTCACCTGCTGGAGGAACGCAGCAGCTGCATCTCCTGAGCTTCAACCCTGCAGCTCTGCTGCTGGTCAGACATGCAGCTGTTCACTAGATCAGGGGGCCACTGGAGGGCTACTGGAGGGGTACTGGAGGGCTACTGGAGGGCTGGTGGAGGGCTGGTGGAGGGTTGGTGGAGGGCCACTGGAGGGCTGGTGGAGGGCTACTGGAGGGCTGGAGGGCCACTGGAGGGCTACTGGAGGGGTACTGGAGGGCTGGTGGAGGGTTGGTGGAGGGCCACTGGAGGGCTGGTGGAGGGCTACTGGAGGGCTGGTGGAGGGCCACTGGAGGGCTGCTGGAGGGCTACTGGAGGGCTGGTGGAGGGTTGGTGGAGGGCCACTGGAGGGCTACTGGAGGGCTACTGGAGGGCTGGGGGCTGGTGGAGGGTTGGTGGAGGGCCACTGGAGGGCTGGTGGAGGGCTACTGGAGGGGGCTACTGGAGGGCTACTGGAGGGCTGGTGGAGGGTGGAGGGCTGGTGGAGGGCCACTGGAGGGCTACTGGAGGGAGGGCTGGTGGAGGGTTGGTGGAGGGCCACTGGAGGGCTGGTGGAGGGCTACTGGAGGGCTGGAGGGCTACTGGAGGGCTGGTGGAGGGCTACTGGAGGGCTGGTGGAGGGCCACTGGAGGGCTACTGGAGGGCCACTGGAGGGCTGGTGGAGGGTTGGTGGAGGGCCACTGGAGGGCTGGTGGAGGGCTGGTGGAGGGCTACTGGAGGGCTACTGGAGGGCTGGTGGAGGGCTACTGGAGGGCCACTGGAGGCCTACTGGAGGGCTACTGGAGGGCCACTGGAGGGCTACTGGAGGGTTAGTGGAGGGCTGGTGGAGGGCTACTGGAGGGGTGGTGGAGGACTACTGGAGGGCTACTGGAGGGTTAGTGGAGGGCCACTGGAGGGCTACTGGAGGGCTACTGGAGGGCCACTGGAGGGTTAGTGGAGGGCCACTGGAGAGCTACTGCAGGGCTGGTGTAGGGCTACTGGAGGGCTACTGGAGGGCTGGTGGAGGGCTGGTGGAGGGCTACTGGAGGGCTACTGGAGGGCTACTGGAGGGCCACTGGAGGGCCACTGGAGGGCTACTGGAGGGTTAGTGGAGGGTTGGTGGAGGGCTACTGGAGGGCTACTGGAGGGCTGGTGGAGGGCTACTGGAGGGCTACTGGAGGGCTACTGGTGGGCTGGTGGAGGGCTACTGGAGGGCTGGTGGAGGGCTACTGGAGGGCTACTGGAGGGCTGGTGGAGGGCTACTGGAGGGCTACTCCCGGAGGGCTGGTGGAGGGTTGGTGGAGGGCCACTGGAGGGCTGGTGGAGGGTGGGGCTGGAGGGGCTGGAGGGCCTACTGGAGGGCTACTGGAGGGCTGGTGGAGGGTTGGTGGAGGGCCACTGGAGGGCTGGTGGAGGGCTACTGGAGGGCTGGTGGAGGGCTGAGGGCTGTGGAGGGTACTGGAGGGCTGGGGAGGGCTGGTGGAGGGCCACTGGAGGGCTGGAGGGCTACTGGAGGGCTACTGGAGGGCTGGTGGAGGGTTGGTGGAGGGCCACTGGAGGGCTGGTGGAGGGCCACTGGAGGGCTACTGGAGGGCTGGTGGAGGGTTGGTGGAGGGCCACTGGAGGGCTACTGGAGGGCTGGTGGAGGGTTGGTGGAGGGCCACTGGAGGGCTGGTGGAGGGCCACTGGAGGGCTACTGGAGGGCTGGTGGAGGGCTAGGGCTGGAGGGCCACTGGAGGGCTACTGGAGGGCTACTGGAGGGCCACTGGAGGGCTGGTGGAGGGTTGGTGGAGGGCCACTGGAGGGCTGGAGGGCTACTGGAGGGCTGGCTGGAGGGGCGATGGAGGGCTACTGGAGGGCTACTGGAGGGCTGGTGGAGGGCTACTGGAGGGCCACTGGAGGCCTACTGGAGGGTTAGTGGAGGGTTGGTGGAGGGCTACTGGAGGGCCACTGGAGGGCCACTGGAGGGCTACTGGAGGGTTAGTGGAGGGCTGGTGGAGGGGCTTACTGAGGGGTGGGGGGACTACTGGAGGGCTACTGGAGGGGTTAGTGGAGGGCCACTGGAGGGCTGGAGGGCTACTGGAGGGCCACTGGAGGGTGGAGGGCCACTGGAGAGCTACTGCAGGGCTGGTGTAGGGCTACTGGAGGGCTACTGGAGGGCTGGTGGAGGGCTGGTGGAGGGCTACTGGAGGGCTACTGGAGGGCTACTGGAGGGCCACTGGAGGGCCACTGGAGGGCTACTGGAGGGTAGTGGAGGGTGGTGGAGGGCTACTGGAGGGCTACTGGAGGGGCTGTGGAGGGTGGAGGGCTACTGGAGGGCTACTGGTGGGCTGGTGGAGGGCTACTGGAGGGCTACTGGTGGGCTGGTGGAGGGCTACTGGAGGGCTACTGGAGGGCTACTGGTGGGCTGGTGGAGGGCTACTGGAGGGCTGGTGGAGGGCTACTGGAGGGCTCCTGGAGGGCTCCTGGAGGGCTCCTGGAGGGCTACTGGAGGGCCGGTGGAGGGCTACTGGAGGGTTGATGGAGGGCCAGTGGAGGGCTACTGGAGGGCTACTGGAGACTACTGGAGGGCTGGTGGAGGGGTGGTAGAGGGGTGGTGGAGGGATACTGGAGGGCTACTGGAGGGCTGGTGGAGGGCTACTGGAGGGCTGGTGGAGGAATACTGGAGGGCCAGTGGAGGGATACTGGAGGGCTGGTGGAGGAATACTGGAGGGCCAGTGGAGGGATACTGGAGGGCTACTGGAGTGCTGGTGGAGGGCTACTGGAGGGCTGGTGGAGGGTTGGTGGAGGACCACTGGAGGCGTGCCATGGTCATGGTCCACTAGGACTGGACTTGTCCACCCCTGAACCAGGTGTTAGGTTTTTGAAAGAAAAAAAAAATCTGTTTTCTTCTTGGCTTCATTCTTTAAATAAATAAATCATGTGGGCAGGACTGCATCCCCGCTCATGTTTAACTTAAGATACCTTTAACTCTGGGGTTTAAAATAAAAATGCACACCTGCAGATGATCGGCTCATCAATGACGGTGATTGACAGCACATGACTGCAGCTCTTTAACCTCATGGAAGCAGTGAGACACTTTTTTAGCTTCATTTTTGTTAAATAATGACACAGTGAGAAAAAATAATGTTATTCATCTGAGCTTGTTTCTGCTTATTACCCTCTACAATCAGATGTTTCCTTATTACACAAAAAAACCAAAGATTTAAAAAAAGTCTAGATATTTGACATATAAAATAAGATAAACCAAACTAAAGAAAAAAACAAAGGTTGGTTTCTGGTTTTCAGCTACAAAGACGAAGACGTACAAAGACATGAATTATTAGATACTCTGAGAGCACAAAGAAGCACAACATGCATCCGAACCCGAGCAGCCATGTGACCATGCTGATGTGGAAATCAATCAATCAATTAACCGTCATGGCAGATCATCAACAGCACGCCTGCATGCTCAGCCTTCACCGCAGCCAATCACAGCTGCCGGATCAGCACCGACATGGGGCCTTTCACTCAGGAAACATGACGGAAAAAAACTGAAACTGAATGAAATCACGACAGATTCAGTGTCCCAAGATCATCTGAAGTCTGAGAAGAGAAAAAGGAGGAAAAAAGAAGACGTGAAGCCAGGAAGAGGAAAAAAGAGAGAGAGTCTACGGAGTGCTCGAAGGCTGCTGGAGAGAAGCCACGCCCTGCGGTGAACGTACCGAACATGCCCATCTTGCAGGGCAGGCTGCCGGGGGACAGCGGCGGTTTTCGGTGGTGGTGGTGGTGGTGATTGCGGACGTAGTCCCGCAGGTTGGGGGCGCTACAGGACACCCCGAGGGCAGAGGCGCTGAAGAGGCCGGAGCAGAGTGAGCCTGTGTGAGGAGGAGGGGGGAGGAGGAGGAGGAGGAGCCGGGGGAGTGCAGGGGGGTGGAGTCATGTCACTTACACACCATGCACCTGTTCTGACACATGCACACGACCAGGTTTCACAAAGCCACCTAGAAACGGACAATCAACGTCCAGCAGTTGAGAGCACCTCATGATCCTGCTGGTTTTATGATGTAAAAACAGAAGAAGGTTCATCTGATCTTAGTTGTTAAGAAGATAAAAACTCAAATGTTTGAGGTCTGGACTTCTTTTGTTTTTCAGTCATCCTGATGTAGATCTGCAGCTGTGTTTGGGATCAAACCTGACATTTGAGCCTGAATACTGCAGAGGAGCTCATGGTCCTCATACATCACCCTCCACCATCAGGCTGATAGTGGGTGTTACAGGTAGGGGATGCACGATAACTATCGGGCCGATAACAGGAAATTATGACGTCATCCCGATAGGTCCGATATCATGACGAATATCCCCGATAACATATATTTCTGTCAACACAGCAGTGCCTCGCTCCCTCTGAGCCTTGAATGACCAGCAGTGAATGTTATGTTCAAGTAACGTCGGCATAATCAGAAAAATAATTACTCAATAAGGAAAATCAAGAATACCCCCTCATGCCAGAAAACAACTCGTTAACTCGGTAATAATTTTGGTAGTTGCGGACTTGAATTGATATTCGCAGTATTTTCCCACATGTTACACATAAAAAAAGAAAAAATAGAAAAGGCTGAAAGAACGACTAGCAAACGAGGGAACACCGGAATTTACGTTACACCTTGAATGCAGCATGCATTGTGCTGATCACAACAAACATGGCGTCGCGGAACTTCGTTTAAGTTTCAGAAGAAGATAGTTTGGTGGTTATTTGTGACGAATCCTCCGAGTGAATTCTACGAGGAGGGAAGCACAAGCTTTAATACGTAAAACCTGATCAGCCACCTACAACATAACAATCACTTCCATGGAGTTTTGAAATCGCGCTAACGTGAGCTAACGGAAGCTAATGCTAACATGTGCAAGCCAGCAGCAGTCTCTCCTCTCCCTAATCTCTCTCATCTAAAGCTTCCATGAGATTAAAAAATAAAAACTACTGAACCTCATTTACTTTAATTACAGTTATTATTTAAATGGAACCACAAGTCAAAATCCTTTAAATGTTAATCTTTTTCAGTTTGTAATTCTGATTCATGTATTTCCATCAGTTCAAGGAGCCTTTATTTTTTATATCAGTCAGTAATAAACCTTATTTAAGTTGATGTGAGATATCAAATAGGTTTGTTTGATAGCTTTATGAAAATGTTTGAGAGGCTTGACAATAGTTTTTCATTGGAAAAAATAAATATCTGTTTATATAAAAAGTCAAAACTATTTTTGATTTTGTTCATAGTATTGATGTAATGATCTTAGGTGTATATGTGTGTGTGTTATCGGTTATCGGTATCGGCCATTAGGAGCTGAAAGTTATCGGTTATCGAGCTGAAAGTTATCGGTTATCGGTTATCGGTTTTAAAAATACAGCTATCGTGCATCCCTAGATACAGGTGGAAGAAGAACATCACCCATGAGGTATCAAGGAGTCATTTGGAGGCGGCTATGATGCAAATGAATGTTGCTGTGCATTCATTCTCATCAAATCTGCCCTAACATCCACACTTCAAGTGTCTACTGAAACAGGTCTAGTGGTCTCGGTCAGTTGGGCTTAAAGGATCCACGGTGAAGGTCCACTTGACTGCAGGACACAGCTGCTCCAGCTGCCACAAGAAGAAGCAGTCAACAGATTGGAGGACCAGTCTGCAGCCAAAAGACCACGACCCTCAATCTGTTCAGGGACCCTCAGCCCACGGAGTCCTTAAGGAGAACTCAGAGCCCGTTGGTGTTATATATGGTTGACCCGTTGATGGACTACTGAGACAGCTGCCTCCAGACCAACCCAGAACCGCTCACAGCGGTCTTTCAGAGAAATTAACAGCATATCATAAGCGTCAGCACAGCAGAAGACATATCATCTTTAAACTAAAAATGCCTAAGTTCTGTACGGTCTTTATTCACAGTTCAGATGTCAAAACTAAGCAGCGAAAAGTGACAGCTACCCATTAGCTACATCCAGCAGACAACAGCTCCTCTACGTCCACTAGAGGCTACAGTTCCTCTACCGACCACTAGAGGCTGCAGTTCCTCTACCGACCGCTAGAGGCTGCAGTTCCTCTACCGACCACTAAAGGCTGCAGTTCCTCTACCGACCGCTAGAGACTGCAGTTCCTCTACCGACTACTAGAGGCTCCAGTTCCTCTACTGACCACTAGAGGCTGCGGTTCCTCTACTGACCACTAGAGGCTCCAGTTCCTCTACTGACCACTAGAGGCTCCAGTTCCTCTACCTGACCCACTAGAGGCTGCGGTTCCTCTACCGACCACTAGAGGCTCCAGTTCCTCTACCTCGACCTAGAGGCTGCAGTTCCTCTACGACCACTAGAGGCTGCGGTTCCTACTACTGACCACTAGAGGCCTGCAGTTCCTCTACCGACCACTAGAGGCTGCGGTTCCTCTAACCTGACCACTAGAGGCTGACCCAGAGGCTGCAGTTCCTCTACCGACCACTAGAGGCTGCAGTTCCTCTACCGACCACTAGAGGCTGCAGTTCCTCTCACTAGAGGTTCCCTCTACCGACCACTAGAGGCTGCGGTTCCTCTACCGACCACTAGAGGCTGCGGTTCCTCTCCGACCACTAGAGGGCTGCAGTTCCTCTACCGACCACTAGAGGCTGCGGTTCCTCTACGACCACTAGAGGCTGCAGTTCCTCTACTGACCACTAGAGGCTGCGGTTGGTTCCTCTACCGACCACTAGAGGCTGCGGTTCCTCTACCGACCACTAGAGGCTGCAGTTCCTCTACCGACCACTAGAGGCTGCGGTTCCTCTACTGACCACTAGAGGCTGAAAGAATCCAGGGAACATTGCAGGTTTGTTGTCTAAATCAGCTGTCCTATGTTCTATTATGTGATCACGGTTATCACTGGTGTCCAGAGACCACCTCATACAACAGAGCACTTTGTTTTCACATGTTGTTCACTGTCAACGAGTACTGATGATGTAATTCTACATCTGTCCTCAATCTCTGCATCACTCATTGTCAAGTGTTTCAAGACAGGTACCAAAGATGAAGCTGAGCAGATCTACTGTGTAGATCAGGGGCGGCCAAAGTCGGTCCTCGAGGGCCGCTGCCCCTGCAGGTTTTTGTATCTTTTCCTGCTTTAATCACGCTGCCAACCTTTGACCGCTTTTGAAATCTAATAACGTACACATTATTATGAAAAGACATCAGTTTTATGCAGCATTCATGACACTGCAGCAGATTTTTAGTGAGGAGGTGATTTATGTGTTACTTCATGTATTTAGGACCATGAACTTCTCCAGATGTGTCTGTCTGACAGCTAACCTGGGTCATGTGACTGGACAGTGATCCCAAACACAGAAGCAGATCTGCATGAATGAATAAGAAAAAAAACAAGGTTCTAGTCCCAGTCCAGACCTCAGAGGTCTGAGCTTTCATTTGCCTTCAAATATCATCTGATCTCAGTTGATATTTGTTTTATTTTTACACAAGAACAAAGGATTAAAAAGGGGGAGGGTGTAGTAGGAACCTGGGACCAAAGTCAAACATCCAAACTGTTAATTTAAGATTTCTGACGACCTCTCGCCTGCATAGTTCAGAGTCAGAATGGCGGGAAACGACAGGATCAAGGTTTTGGAATGACCTCAGAAATCAGATCTCAAACCAGTTTGTCTGAGCTTTTATTAGCCTGCTTTTACATAAAGACTGAAAAAGGGGGGGTAACCGGACCTGAGTGAAACATCCAGGCTTCATTAATTTAATATTTCTGTCAGCAGCTGGAACTGCGATGGAGACAAGTGACAATGATACTGATCCTATAACATCCGTCTCCTGCCTCTGTTTCATTAATAAACAGAGATGATTCCCTCTGTGGACACCCTCTCTTTATCCAGAGGGAATATAACATCTGAGGGGAAGCTGGCTGTGAACAAACCCCTCCTGATGACCTCTCGCCTGCATAGTTTGGAGTCTGATCCTGTTTGGCTGCTAATCTAAGCTGGTCTGAAAGCCATGTGACCATCAGAATGGAGAGGGGGAGGAGGCGATGGAAAGAACGTGGAAAGTTCTGCTGCAGGAAGAAATGAAGGAGAGACTGAAAGAGATATGGAGAGGTGGGAGGGTGTGGGGCTTTTGAAGAGGAGCGGTGATGACAGCTGAAAATAGATGTGGCACGAGGTCGGAGTATCTGGGGCACCAACACAAACAGACAGAAGATGCTCACCTAGACCACCAGCTGGCTTGATCTCCGGAGACTGTCGAGAACACGACTGGAAGAGTCGGTGGGACGCGCCGCCTTTGCAGGAGTGGGTGGGGGAGGTCTCAGAGAGGACCTGAGGTTGCCACAAAAACCAGAAGGTTAAAACTGACAGAGTTCTGCAACCAAATCAGGGAGCTGATGCCTCCCAGGACCTCAAAAGCATTAAACTGAAGACGTAGATGGAGGGCGAACAAGTTCAGGTGATTGAGGTTTAAGAGCAGCAGCACCAGACACGTGCACAGGTAGACTCCAGGTGGTGCTCAAGCTCCTCCCCATTTCACCTCCGACTGAGTCCTTCAGCAAAACGACTGCCGAGCAGCCATGTCACGACTTTATGACAAAAACTCACGACTTCGCGACAATAAAAACTAAATTTTATGACAATAACAGTTGATTTTTATCGCAAAAATTCACAACTTCACAACAAAATCTCACAACTTTGACAATAACCGACTATTTTACCACAATACTGATTTTACGACAAAAACTTTGCCTTAATGACGAAACGGACGATTTTACATCACAAACTAATGACTTTACAACAAAATCTCACAACTTTGACAATACTGAAAATTTTACAAGACTCACTATTTCATGACAAAAACTCACAACTTTACGAGAAAACACATGATTTTATGTTAAAAAAAACTCGACTTTACGACAAACACTCATGACTGACGAAAACTGATGATTTTCATCACAAAAACTGACGACTTTGACAAAAAACAAACAATTCTTCAACTTTACGACAAAAACTCACGACTTTAAGAGAAAACTGAACGACTTTATGAAAATAACAGACAATTTTTATCACAAAAATTCACAACTTTACAACAAAATCTCACAACTTTGACAATAACCGACGATTTTATCACAATACCGTCGACTTCATGACAAAACTGATGATTTTATGACAAAAACTCACAACTTTACAAGAAAACACATGATTTTATGTAAAAAAAAAACTCGACTTTACGACAAACACTCATGACTGACGAAAACTGATGATTTTCATCACAAAAACTGACGACTTTGACAAAAAACAAACAATTCTTCAACTTTACGACAAAAACTCACGACTTTAAGAGAAAACTGAACGACTTTATGAAAATAACAGACAATTTTTATCACAAAAATTCACAACTTTACAACAAAATCTCAACTTTGACAATAACCGACGATTTTATCACAATACCGACGACTTCATGACAAAACTGATGATTTTATGACAAAAACTCACAACTTTACAAGAAAACACATGATTTTATGTTAAAAAAACTCGCCTTTACGACAAACACTCATGACTGATGAAAATTGATGATTTTCATCACAAAAACTGACGACTTTGACAAAAAACAAACAATTCTTTAACTTTACGACAAAAACTCACGACTTTAAGAGAAAACTGAACGACTTTATGAAAATAACGGACGATTTTTATCACAAAAATTCACAACTTTACAACAAAATCTCACAACTTCGACAATACTGAAAATTTTACAAGACTCACTATTTCATGATAAAAACTCACAACTTTACGAGAAAACACACGATTTTATGTTTAAAAAACTCGACTTTACGACAAACAAACATGACTGACGAAAACTGATGATTTTCATCACAAAAACTGACGACTTTGACAAAAAACAAACAATTCTTCAACTTAACGACAAAAACTCACGACTTTAAGAGAAAACTGAACGACTTTATGACAATAACGGATGATTTTTATCACAAAAATTCACAACTTTACAACAAAATCTCACAACTTTGACAATAACAGACGATTTTATCACAATACCAATGACTTCATGACAAAACTGATGATTTTATGACAAAAACTCACAACTTTACGAGAAAACACATGATTTTATGCTAAAAAAACTCAACTTTACGACAAACACTCATGACTAATGAAAATTGATGATTTTCATCACAAAAACTGTCGACTTTGACAAAAAACAAACAATTCTTCAACTTTACGACAAAAACTCACGACTTTAAGAGAAAACTGAGCGACTTTATGACAATAACAGATGATTTTTTTCACAAAAATTCACGACTTTACAACAAAATCTCACAACTTTGACAATAACCAATGATTTTATCACAATACCGACGACTTTACGACAAAACTGATGATTCTATGACAAAAACTCTTGAATTTTGGACAAAAAACGGACAACTTTACGACAAAACTGACGTTTTTACAATAATACTCATGACTATGGCAAAAACTCTTGCCTTAACAAAAGAACTTTACAGCACAAACTAATGATTTTACGACATAATCCCACAACTTTGACAATAACTGATGATTTTACAGTGATGATTTTACCACAAAAACTGACGACTCTATGACAAAAAAACAATTCTTCAAAAATTGCAAATTTATAGCAGTTTTTATTTTTTTAAATTTCGATTTTTTTAAATGTGTGATGTTTAATAAAGAAAATCATGATTTGACCTTAAAAAGTCACAATTTTGCGAAATGTAATTTTAGGACACAAGTTTAAATTTAAACTAAATTTAAAATTTTCATGACTAAGTTGCAATTTTGTGTTAAAAAGTACCAATTTTGTGAAACTCTTGATTTTACAGAATGTTTTTTCAACAAAAATGTGCAATTCTACAAAACAGTGATTCCCAAAGTGTGGGCCGCAGTCCCCTGGTGGGCCTGTCGTGGGACTGCAGGTGGGCCGTGAGAGGTCATTAAAATTAAACAAATGTGTTTTAAATCTTCGATCTTTTTTAAATATGTTTTTAATTACTGTAAAATATTAATTACATGATTAAAAAACATTTAGAAGTAACAAAACAAACCAGTTTAGTGTTATTCTATTGTCATCTTAACTTAATATGACAAGTGTCACCTTATTTGTTGACCCCTCACATTAATATCCGATCATGGTTCCTTGTCCTGTATGTTGATCACAGTTGTGATTAAAGGTTTCGGTGGGCTGCGGAAATTTTTCACATTTCAAATTGGGCCTTGGTATTCTGAAGTTTGGGAATGGCTGCTACAAAAGTTATAATTCTACGACAAAATCGTGAAAAGGTTTTCATCAAAAAGTGGCTATTTTGTTTGAAATTTCATAATTTTATGACAAAGTTGTGATCTGAAGTCAAAAACGTGATTTTGCGACAAAAAGTTGTAATAGTTTGAAATTCAAAATTTTACAACATTTTCTGATTTTAATAAGTTTTAATTTTATGACAAAAAGTTGCAACAGTTAAAAAGCAACCATTTTGCAAAATACACAATTTTACACAAAATACTTTCTCACAAAAAAGGCAAATTTTTCTTAAATCTGCTGATTATCTCTGATTGTAGAAATAAATGACTAAAACAATTCGTTTTCATATTATATTATATTAAACTATATTATATTCTATTGTTATCCATCATAATCAGTCATTTCCCTCCTCTGCGGTTATGGACTGAGCACCTGTACACGAGCCTGGAGCAGCGCAACAGTCAAGTACCTCCATGGAACCCGTCTTGCGGTTGCGGATCATCGGGGACCTTCGCTGGATGTTAATTGGCTCAGAGACAGGAAGTGCCTGGTCCGTCTGGTCCTGGGAAAGGTCCTCCAGACTGCCCTGATTGGGCTTTTTGTCTTCATTCTGATTGGTCAGAGAAAGATCAAAAACCTGCTTGAACTGATCTCCATAAATACTCAGTTTGACTTTACATTAACCCAGAATGCATCATCCATCCATCTTTGATCCATTTAGTTGAGCCACGATCTGGGTCTCTCAGCTGGCTCCTCTTAAACTGATCCAGAATGCATCAAAAACTCTTCAATTCAATTTTATTTGTATAGCGTCTGTTACAACGTCAACTGTCTCTACAAGCTTTACAGAGACCCAGATCATGACCCCCCCGAGCAAATATCATTAACTTAAATCCTAATCAAGGATAATGGCAGGTAAAAAAACTCCACACAGAGGGAGAAAAAAAACCTTTAAGCCAAACAGTGGCAAGAAAAAACTCCACTTTAAGAGGAAGAAACCTTGTCCTGCCCCTGTCCTGACTAGTTACCAACGTAGTCAGGAGATCTTCACATGAGCAACAATGACAGAAAGTTTACATTTTTAAAGAGAAACATGGAAAAGTCTCCCATTGAATCACCACCTCACTGTAATGGAGGGTCTGGACACCTGAATGATGGGAGGAGTCATGTCTTCAGGGGTTTCTATGTAGCAACTGTTCCTGAGGGCCAACCCATCTACACTCAGACCCTCACCTGTGGTCATGAGTTATGAGTAGGATGACCTGAAGGATGACATCACAGATACAAGCAGCTGAAAGGAATTTCTCCTGCCGGCTGGTTGGACTTCAGTGATGGGGGGGGGAGAAGTTCAGAAATTCAAGAGAAACTTGAATAAAGTTGCTTCTCTTCCACATGGAGACCAGTCAGTTTAGGTGGTGCGAGCATCTGCTCATCATCTCTTCTGGACTCCCTGGGAAGGAGCTCCGGGAGAAGGTTCCCATGGTGGACCCAGGACATACCAGAGAGATTACATCTCTCTGAAGGTCAGGGAACATCTTGGCATTCCCCCAATAGAGCTGCAGGAGGTGGCTGTGGAGAGGGTGGAGTGGGCCCCCAGGACCAGAACCTGGTTCACTCAGTGGATGGATGGAAGAGGGAAAGATCAATGAACATCAGAGATCATTATTAGCTTGATAAACCCTGACCCCCCCTTTTTGAGCAAAACGCCTAAAATGACATACTCAAATTAAAATGATTGTAACTTCTAAACTGTTCTGTCCACATGGATGCATTAAAGTGTTCCATAAAGAAGACACTCTGTAGTTTCTTATAAAACTGTCAGGAACACTCTAGGTGATACAGAGACAGAGTAATGGAACTCTGAAGTCAGTAAAAAATTTAAAATTTTGTTCCGCCTGAAATAAAAAATGACTTTCAGGATGAATAATAGTCTGAATATTCATCTGAAATGGTAAATGACACTATGAGGCTGTAGGCACACTATAACTGAACATGTGTTTCAAATTTGAAGAAGATAGCACAACATATGACCATTTTACAGTGGTCTTTTCATTAAAAAATCTAGGCGCAGCTCCAAAAAGGCCTTTGGAGACTCCAAATGAACACATGGTAACCAGAATGATATTCTGAGACAATAGGTACTTTTTCCTTTACATTTTGGTATTTTTCATCAGTTTGAGTTAAAATAGTCACAAATTTGCCATTTTTAAATTTACAACTAGTTTTTGGTATTACCATAAACCACATACTAACGTACATAACTGTGTAAAAACCACCAATTCATAATATATTTGATGACTACAAATATATATGACTACATGTGGAGCATATATACTTTTTAAAATATATGTTACAGTTAAGGTTTTGAGGTTATGAAGGCTCAATTGCATGAAGGTCAAGCAGGGAGGAGGCAGGAATAATGTTCACTGTCTGAAGAGTCCTCAAAAATCTTCTCCAGTGCCTCCTGGACACTAAAACGTGGTTTTGACTTACTTTGAGCCATTTAACCGTAAAGTAAGTTATCTTATTTTATGTGAGTTATTTTGTTGCTTGCATCGCTGAGCGCTCTGCGTAAATGCGCATAGGCACGACTGGAGGAGCGCACCGTTACGCGCAGGCATAAAACGGCTCAGATAGAGTCGAATTACACATGCAATACGTCATTGGAAAGGTTGATCTATGCTCTAAAAGGCGGAAATGACGAATCTAAGGTCCGCCTTGTAGCTGTCAATCAAATGCATTGCAAAGAGAGTCACCGGAAATTCGAACGAAGCCATCTTTGTTTCGGGAAGATGATTCCTCTGCTTGAAAAACTACGATTGGCAATCAAACAAAACTTTTTTACACTTCTAATATGGTACTGAATTGCAAAAAAGTGCTTTAGTTACAAGTAATAACATTTATTGACACTAAATCTCAATAAATGATTACGAGAATTCAACCGTACATGAAGAACCAAGCTTGTTCAGGGCATTTCTCAGCAACCAAAAATCGCTCGAGTGAGCATCTCTCTGTTTATAGACAAGCTAAGCCTCTGTCAACAAACAGGGACCGGATTCAACCCGTTTCGCCGCGTTTTCTGGGACTTTTACCGACGAAAACCGGTAAGTGCCGACTTTCACGACTTTCGGCTTTTATGTCTTTAGGCACCTCTTGTGCAAGATATATAAGAGATGAAAGAAAAACGGTATTATCTTTGCAAAGAGGAGACTCTGCAGAGTTAAATGATACCAAACACAGCTATGACAGATGAAGTGATCGTTCTGTATGAGTCATTCTTAGACAAAATTATTACACAACGAGGACGCCGGCGTCCTCGTCGGGTTTATCAGGTTAAAGCACTCAGGTTCTCACACCTCTGAGGAGGCAGGCCGGAAACCGAAGCCCACGGGGACGTTGTCCTCATCGTCGCAGCCTTTAACTCCTGGACTGAAGTGAAGCTCCACGTGGAAACGCTCCTCAGAGGAGGGGTCCTGCAGACCAGAACAGCCATGAAGCAGACCCCTGAACACAGAATCGGCGCAGCAGAAGAACGACGCTGACCTTGATGTTGTCCTCGTACAGCATGATGACGATCTGCGTCATGTAGTTGAGTTCGGTCACGGCGCTCAGGTAGTCCATGGCCTGCTTCCACTGCTGGTCCTTCTCCTCCTGATGAAGGACATGAAAACCCCGTGAGTGCACGTTCACGCTGAAGCACCGTCACCGGCGTCCTGGTGAATCTGGCTTCAGACCGGAACGTACGTCCAGGAGGCCTCCGTAGCGGAACATGCTGAGCAGGGAGTGCACGTGGCTCTCGCTGGTGAAGTAAAGACGAGTGCGCACGTGGCGACCGGGAGACATGACGCCCCGAGAATACCTGAAGACCAGCGGACAGGAAACCACGTGTGAGATGAAGCGTCGCAGAACAGACCTGGAAGGAACCTGAACGTGGAGGAGAGGCGGCGTTCTCACAGGGGGTGGAGCTTGTTGACGGCCTCGTCCTCGTGGGTCCTCTGCAGGTCCAGCTGGATCTTCTTCATCAGAGGAACGCAGTACGCCTGAGCGATGTCCAGCTTCTCTGCTCGGCTGATGCCGTACTCCTGAACGGGATGAGACAGACAAACCAGAGAGCTTCTTCGTGTTTTTATTCCCTTAATTCAGCCGATATAAACACCGTTTCTCGTACAGGTGACACTACCGCGTACCGGGGCGACCCCGTTAATCCGTCTGTTGATACGCTACAGTGATCCCTCGCTAGGGATGCACATGGTTAACCGTTTAACCGTTAACTGTTAACAGTAACTCTAACTGATTAATACTAACGGTCAATTTAGTTTTTAAGCTATGTAATTCAATCAACTCATGGGGGCGTGTCGACAGGTGCAACAGGCCTCTGATTGGTCAATTCTACATCCGCGTAGAAAAGAGCGCGTCATCGAAAAAATGAGGAAGTACCCACATTCATGGATTCATGGAGGGAGATAGCGATGAATGTGGGTCTGGATACGGCCGAGACGGTGAGGAAGTGGAAAAACGCAAGAGATAAGTTTAGTAAGTTTAGCTAGTTCGTGATTGTCACTCTTGCGTTGAGGCGTGTAATCATGCTCTGGGTCTCTGTAAAGCGCCTAGAGACAATTGTCATTGTAACAGACGCTATATAAATAAAATTGAATTGAATTGAATTGAATAACATAGCGGATACCGCGCTAGTATAAATCAAAAGTGACGGCGGCATCTCTGCGACAAGCTGACGGCGACACATTGCCGCCAGAATATACACGGGGAAGCGTCCGCACGCGTCCACGACAACGCGCGCAACATCGCCGCAGCCAACCCTCCTGGACTTATCGGTTAACGGTTATTAATCGTAAAATGGCGTTGGGTAATGGTCATGAAAAAAAATCCAAAATGTGCATCCCTATCCCTCGCCAATTCACGCTTTAAGTTCCGCGGTTTTAGTTAATCGTGGATTTTTCAAAAATATATAATATTTTTTAAAAAAATTTTTTTAAAAATATAGCGGAAACATCACAAGATGTTGTGTATGTTCTCTCACAGTGAAGAAATGTTGTGAGCCAGCTTGGCCCCTTTAAGAAGGTGGCCTTATGGGTAATGGTGTGGCCTTGTGGGTAATGTAGTGTGTGTCGTGGGACGGCAGAATGAAAACGGGGTTAGATGAAAAGTGTAGTTAGCATCAACAGCAGCCCAGCGTGTATAGATTTACATTCTCTGTTAACCGACAGGAGCCCAACAATACAACCTGTGTGATGTTACAAGTTCCTGCAGTGACAGAATAAAGTTCCCGTTCCATGCAGAGAAAAACCAGACTTTTTCTTTTGTTGTTGTTAGCGTGTTAGCTGCTAATTACGAGCCAAAAATAGCACAATAGCAGCGGTTTCTTTACTACGGTTCAGAGACCAGAGGCTGTGAAGGTAACAGAAAGACCACAGTTGAGCCTTTGTCTTGTTTCGCTGCAGTGCCTCGCTACTTTTTTGCGGTTTTTAAACATATTTTAAACACATTATTTAGGCTCGGGGGGCTCCGGCTCCAGTTCGCGGATTTTGAATTTACGCGGGGGGCGCCGGTTCCCCATTAACCGCGAAAAATAAGGGATGACTGTATGTGGCAAAACTATATATAACTGCAACTTTATGCCTATAAATAAGAACATTTTATCAGCAATTCATGAGTTTTTGCAAAATCACAACTTTTTGACATAAAATTGCAACTTTATGTCCTAAAATCAGAGATTTTTGTTGAAAAATGATAATTTTCACAAAATTAGTACTTTTTGGATGCCAAATCATGACATTTTATAGTAAAATCTTGACTTTTGTGGAACTGCATATTTTGTTGTAAAATTGGCTAAAGCCTTTAACAGGAAGACAATAAGAATTTAAACTGGAACCAGTTTAAACTGGAACCAGTTACAACTGGAAACAGTTTAAACTGGAACCAGTTACAACTGGAACCAGTTACAACTGGAAACAGTTAAAACTGCCAACAGTTTTAACTGGAAACCGTTACAAATGGAACCAGTTTTAACTGGAAACAGTTACAACTGGAAGCAGTTTAAACTGCTACTGCTACACAAAAAAAAAAACGACTGTTTAATGAACCAACACTTCACCAGCCGTCTTCTCTTTCAGCGTCACTAAATCTGGTTTGTTGATGATGTAATTACTTCTCCTTAAATCAGTTTAAAGACTGTTCTTAAACATCCTGAAGGCAGTAACCTCATCCGCCGGATGCCCATCCTGACGCAACCAGGATTCAAACCTCCCAGCAGCACCACCGCTAAGCCACAGACGGTCAGAAGACACACAGTGCGTTTACATGGGAAGTTTAATTCCTCTTTAATTCAGAATTAAAGTTAAATCAGAATAAAAGTTACCATGTAAACACCTAATTCCATATGAAAATGTCAATTCCGAATTAAACTTAATTCCGAAGTAAGTGGCTGGTTTATTCCCATTTTAATTCCGAATAAAATAATTCCATGGTCATGTTTACACTCATTCCTGTTTAAATGAATTCCCGTCTTTCTGCGCATGCTAGTTCTCTTGCCCGTCTGTCGCGATGACGCTTATATTCCGCGCTGGGCTTGTTTTCAAAACAAAGTTTTAAAATGGCAGCACGCAGTAAACAGTGTTTAAGAGCAGAGACGATTTATTTAATAAATAGCTTGGAGGAACTGGAAATAATTAAAAGAACAGATGGCAGGAAACAAAAAAATTGTGAGCTTTTCAAAGTTGTAGCGGCCTAGGTTAAATGAAGGAGGTTTCACAGATAGAGACGCCACCCAGGTCAAAAATAAGTGGAATGTTGTTGCTAACCGAGTTGTTACTAAGTTTGTTTTCTTCCGGTAGATGTAAAGACGTCCCCCCCCCCCCCCCATCCAATCAGAACCCTTCCCAACCCCCAGACCTAAAGCGGAGTTGGATAAAGCCGAACAAACGTGTTTTCCATGTAAACCTCAATTCGGAATTACTATTTCCATGTA
The DNA here is from genome assembly GCA_018398805.1 of Hirundichthys speculiger. Taxonomy (NCBI): domain Eukaryota; kingdom Metazoa; phylum Chordata; class Actinopteri; order Beloniformes; family Exocoetidae; genus Hirundichthys; species Hirundichthys speculiger. The sequence continues at coordinate 164,226 of JAGFBZ010001299.1, read as the reverse complement.
AACTCGAAGGAAAATAGTTTAATTCGGAATTATTTAATTCGGAATTATTAATTCCGGATTAAAGAACATCATGTAACCGCAGCCACAGAAGCCTGCATCCTGGCGGCGAGGGTTTTAGTTGTGTCCAACCTGTGGGATGACGATGTCGGCGAGGGCCCGGGACAGCCGGAACAGCTCCAGCGTCTCCTCCAGTCCCAGCGAGGCGTTGTGCTGCGAGTCGTATTTGATGCAGTCGTAGATGTCGGGGATCTTGCTGATGTCGTAGCGGCCGTTCTTCATGCGGAAGTCTCTCTCCAGCTTGGACCACCGCTGCAGCATCAGCTCCAGCGTCTCGCTGTGGTAAAGCTGCAAATCTGAGAGAGAGAGAAACAGGAAGACGGGTCTTTAATCGATGCGTCTCAGAACCGAGCACAGACATCACAGCTGAGGCAGCAGGGCCAGTTCTGCTCTACCTGAGGACTTTGGGTCCTCCAGTCTCTTCCGGATCTGTGAGTTCAGGTTCTGGATGAGTGCGTACACCTTGTCGCAGGTTCTGACTGGGTTCTCGATGAGCTTCATGGAGTTCACCAGTGATGGACTTCCTGTTGGGGCCAACTGGGACATGAAGGGAGCACGCAAGACCACAACGTGAATAAACTTATCAGCCAGCACATTACAGCTCTGTGGATAATAAGATCATTCCAGCTGGACAGGTACCTTCTGGAAGTCCTCCTGCAGGAACTCCTGGTCCTTCTGCATGATCTCGTGCAGCCCGGCCTTCACCTTCTGCTGGCAGTCGGTCAGAGAGTCGCTGTCGCTGTCCAGCAGCCCGTTCATGTTGGCGCTCTTCACCATCTGGACCAGGATGGGGGTCAGCTCCCCCTCCAGAGCCAGAAGCCCCTGCTCACAAACCAGAGAGTCACGAGAGAAGCTCCACGAACAGCAGAAGAACTTAGAAGTTCCAAAAAAAAAAGAACTATTTTTCTCAACAGTTTCTCTGTAATTCTACCAAATCATTAGATTAAACAACTTAAACTGCAGTAAAAGTTATTCAAGGTTCTAGTTTCAGGAATCTAACTGCTGGAACCAGGATGTTTGTGTCCAGCTGTCTGGACCCTGACTGGACCCCGACTGGACCTTATCTGGACCCCGACTGGACCCCGACTGGACCTTATCTGAACCCCAACTGGACCTTATCTGGACCCCGACTGGACCCCGACTGAACCCCGATTGAACCCCGTCTGGAGCCCTTCTGGACCTTATCTGAACCCCGACTGGACCCCATCTCAACCCTGACTGGACCCCGACTGGACCTTATCTGAACCCCGACTGGACCTTATCTGAACCCCGACTGGACCTTATCTGAACCCCGACTGGACCCCGACTGAACCCCATCTGGAGCCCTTCTGGACCTTATCTGAACCCCATCTGGACCCCGACTGGACCATGACTGGACCCCGTCTGGAGCCCTTCTGGACCTTATCTGAACCCCATCTGGACCCTGTCTGGACCCCGACTGGACCTTATCTGAACCCCGTCTGGACCCCGTCTGGACCCTGACTGGACCCCGACTGGACCTTATCTGAACCCCGACTGGACCCCGTCTCAACCCTGACTGGACCCCGACTGGACCTTATCTGAACCCCGTCTGGACCCCGTCTCAACCCTGACTGGACCCCGACTGGACCCCGTCTGGTATCATATTATACAGTATAATAGTATAATACAGCTGCAGTACTATTTGTTTAATTCAGTTAATTCATTCCTACAAACATGAAAAATCAAAAGCAATCGCTGGTTGCGAAATTGTGAATTTTGCAGGATTGAGACATCTGGTTGAAAAACTGAAGCTTTTGTCACATATTCCTGAAGTTTTCACAAAACTGCAAGTGAGGAAAAGTCTACCTGTGCAGGTACCTGCAGTCTACCTGTGCAGGTACCTGCAGTCTACCTGTGCAGGTACCTGCATGAAACCACTGACTCTTACATAAATAAGGGGGCGGTCTGTGATTGGCTAGTGCCCAGCTGTGAATTAGGACCTAACGGATGGTAATCATTCATGTTTTAAAGACAACACATCCCGTCGTGCCGTTAACGACCTCAACGGTCTCAGTGTTACTTTGGCAAACGCTGCAGCCGTCATCTGGACCCGGCCTTCGTCGGAGGCGTAGATCTTCAGGTCGTGGCGGTAAGTGCTGTGGAGGCGCAGGAGGCCGCAGCCTGGAAACCCAGCGTAGTCACCTGGAAGATGGTACACAGAGGCGGGCACAGCCCTGAGCACATCCTGTACCAACACTTTCAAGAGTCTGAGGTATTTTTATAGATGAGAGAGGAAAAATAATGCTTTGATTGCACCCAGGAGTAACAGAAGATTTCCATTAAGCGTCAAACTTGCAGCACCTGAGCAGGTGCAACGTCACTTTCAGTTCAAGTGCATCATCCTTTTGGCTCGTTTCACTTAAACGTGAATGCCATAGTTTCAGATGTGAATTAAATGAAGTGAAAGTGAAGCAAATACGGAGGAACAAATCCCCAAAATCAAAGAGATCAGATGTTTCGGATCAGTGCTTTGAAGGAGAAGCCCGTTCTCTGAACATGCTCATGAACATGAACCGACGCACGAGTGGTTGCAGACTAACTACAGATCAAATCACACTGATGCTTCATGCATTTCTGCCAGACACCAAAGGACAGTCATGTACAGAAGTTAGGACATCCTCCTTGAATCCAAGGGGTTTTTTTTTAATGTAAAAAAAGTATTAAATAAATCATCTGATCATCATGGGTCTTAGACTTAGAAGAACCACAGCCTGAACTTCTCCCCCTCTAGAATAACTCTAATAAAGCAGTTCATGGTTCCCTGAATGGCTGCGAGGTGTCCAGGTCTCCAAGATGAGCTCCTCCCCCAGTCGCTGCTGGACTTTCCTCCTCCCTGTGGACCAGCCCTGGGTGGAGCTGGGGGAGGAGCTCACCTGAAGCACCTGAAGCCAAGATGAGATGGCCAACTGTGAGAGTCCTCATCACCTTTAAAAGCGTCCTGACTAGAGATGCACATGGTTAACCGTTTAACCGTTAACCGATAACAGTAACTCTAACTGATTTAATACTAGCGGTCAATTTAGTTTTTAAAGGTGGGGTAGGTGATCTTTTTTTGCAGCACTTTTTACAATATTGCCTGAAAACCTTTTCACATTCCCATTGCACCCACTGAAATAAAATGTTTGCAAAAAAGACTAAATGTTTTGGTCCGGTCTAGAGGGTATAATCAGAGAAAAACCAGGAGACGCTCGTTTATGTCCAGGAGACGTTCATTTATGTCCAGGAGACGTTCACTTATGTCCAGGAGGCGTTCATTTATGTCCAGGAGACGTTCACTTATGTCCAGGAGGCGTTCATTTATGTCCAGGAGACGTTCACTTATGTCCAGAGGCGTTCATTTATGTCCAGGAGACGTTCACTTATGTCCAGGAGGCGTTCACTTATGTCCAGGAGGCGTTTATTTATGTCCAGGAGGCGTTCATTTATGTCCAGGAGACGTTTCATTTATGTCCAGGAACGTTCATTTATGTCAGGAATTTATGTCCAGGAGACGTTCACTTATGTCCAGTAGGCGTTACTTTGTCCAGAGGGTTACACATTATGAACGTTCACTTTTGTCCAGGAGACTTTCGTTTATGTCCAGGAAACGTTTATTTATGTCCAGGAGACATTTATTTATGTCCAGGAGATGTTCATTTATGTCCAGGAGACGTTCACTTATGTCCAGGAGACGTTTATTTATGTCCAGGAGACGTTCATTTATGTCCAGGAGACGTTCACTTATGTCCAGGAGACGTTCACTTATGTCCAGTTTATGTCCAGGAGGCGTTCACTTATGTCCAGGAGACGTTATTTATGTCCAGGAGACGTTATTTATGTCCAGGAGATGTTCATTTATGTCCAGGAGACGTTCTTTTTCCAGGAGGTTATTTATGTCCAGGAGACGTGTATTTATGTCCAGGAGACGTTCCAGAGACGTTCACTTATGTCCAGGAGACGTTCACTTATGTCCAGGAGGCGTTCACTTATGTCCAGGAGGCGTGTCCAGGAGGCGTTCACTTATGTCCACGAGACGTTTATGTGTCCAGGAGACATTTATGTCCAGGAGATGTTCATTTATGTCCAGGAGGCGTTCACTTATGTCCAGGAGACGTTTATTTATGTCCAGGAGACGTGTATTTATGTCCAGGAGAGTTCATTTATGTCCAGGATTTTATGTCCAGGAGACGTTATTTATGTCCAGGACGTATTAGTCAGGAGATGTTCATTTATGTCCAGGAGACGTTCACTTATGTCCAAGAGGCGTTCATTTATGTCCAGGAGACGTTCACTTATGTCCAGGAGGCGTTCACTTATGTCCAGGAGGCGTTTATTTATGTCCAGGAGGCGTTCATTTATGTCCAGGAGACGTTCATTTATGTCCAGGAGACGTTCACTTATGTCCAGGAGATGTTCATTTATGTCCAGGAGACGTTCACTTACGTCCAGGAGGCGTTCACTTGTGTCCAGGAGACGTTCACTTATGTCCAGGAGGCGTTCACTTATGTCCAGGAGGCGTTCACTTATGTCCAGGAGACGTTTATTTATGTCCAGGAAACGTTTATTTATGTCCAGGAGACATTTATTTATGTCCAGGAGATGTTCATTTATGTCCAGGAGACGTTCACTTATGTCCAGGAGACGTTTATTTATGTCCAGGAGACGTTCATTTATGTCCAGGAGACGTTCACTTATGTCCAGGAGACGTTCACTTATGTCCAGGAGGCGTTCACTTATGTCCAGGAGACGTTTATTTATGTCCAGGAGACGTTTATTTATGTCCAGGAGACGTGTATTTATGTCCAGGAGATGTTCATTTATGTCCAGGAGACGTTCATTTATGTCCAGGAGACGTGTATTTATGTCCAGGAGACGTTCATTTATGTCCAGGAGACGTTCACTTATGTCCAGGAGACGTTCACTTATGTCCAGGAGGCGTTCACTTATGTCCAGGAGGCGTTCACTTATGTCCAGGAGACGTTTATTTATGTCCAGGAGACGTGTATTTATGTCCAGGAGATGTTCATTTATGTCCAGGAGGCGTTCATTATGTCCAGGAGACGTTTATTTATGTCCAGGAGATGTTCATTTATGTCCAGGAGATGTTCATTTATGTCCAGGAGACGTTCATTTATGTCCAGGAGATGTTCATTTATGAGTAGAGTAGAGTAACTTTATTAATCCCAAAGGAAATTACAGAATTACGAAAATTACGAATTTGTCCAGGAGACATTCATTTATGTCCAGGAGACTTTCGTTTATGTCCAGGAGACGTACATTTATGTCCAGGAGACGTTCCTTTATGTCCAGGAGACGTTCGTTTATGTCCAGGAGATGTTCGTTTATGTCCAGGAGACGTTCATTTATGTCCACGCTCCTCTTCTAACCTGCTTGCTTTTCTTCTGAAGTATTAGTTAGTTAGAGTTTGTTAGTTAGTCCAGCAGGTGGGTTCCTCCTGGTTGGTTTCTTTAACTGCTGTTCTCTAGGTCCAGTGTCTCAGCTTCACCTCCACTTATTTTCTGAAAGCAAGTCTTTGGTAGTTTTCTATTTTGTTTTAAACTTGGAGTATTTTATCTTGTGGCAAAACCTTCTAAGTCTTTCCTTCAATATATTGTTTGGTTATTGAGAAAAACTCCATTAAATGCTTCTTAACCTTAAACACTTGGATCCATAGCTGCTCTTCTTATCTGAACAAACTGCTCTAAACTCTATAAACTGAATATACTGAATATATTCCACCTGCTGCTCTTTGCACTTCTGATTAGATACTAAACTGTATTTTATTTCCTTGTACTCTGCACGTGTAGTGATAAAGTCAAATCTAATCTAACCCTTTGTCCCCAGCAGAGCAGGTCTGAGGTGGTCCTGCTGGTCCCCTCCAACATGCTTCTGGTCTCTGGTCTCTGGTCTCGTCTGTCCAGAGGACGTTGCTTCAGAAGTCAGCTGGTTTGTTCAGATCCAGTTCAGTGATCACCTGACCTTATAAGGAGACTTTATAAGGAGGGGCCCCATCGCCTCCCCTTATCAGAGAAGGTTTCTACTTCTACCCGGGCCTGCATGTCTTCAGCGTCCCCACATGGGGCACCAGAACTGGACGGTAGCGGTTTCACGGTGGAACGCAGAAGACCGAGATGGTAGTTAATTTAATAAGGTCATCCAGGTCTGCACAAGACTGTTAATGATCCAATCATTCACCTGAATCAGGTGTCCTGAAGCAAGGAAACATCTAAGACTGGCAGGACTACCGGGCCTCCAGGACTGGATTTGTCCACCCCTGCTGTAGACCTCACATGGTTTACCATCTTTCTCTTCTTCAGAGAAGCAGCTTCAGCGATGTTGTCTTCTTTTAAACATCTGGACCTAAACATCTACAGTGACGTCACATGGGGCACCAAAACATTTGCTTTTATTCTTTCTCAGTGTTGAAAGATCAACTCCAAATAGTCTGGAAATGGTTTTAAAACCCTTTCCAGCAACAGTTGCTTCTCTAAGACCATTGCTGATGTCGTTCCCTTTTAGCACCACGTTAAAAGTTACATCATGAGTGGATTTTAGTTGTTGTTTTTTTTTAACTAAAGAAGATAAATAATACTAATAAAAAGGACTGAAAGAGAAGTCTGAACTTGTGAACATGACTGTATTGTGTTTTCATGCTCTGACATCTGGAACTTCAAAGCTCTAATTCAGGCCAAAGTAAACTGGATTTAAGTGAACAAGATCTTTAAAAAAAAAATGCAGCTGGATTAGTGTGAGATGATCCGTGGAAGCAGGACAATCCCTGATCATTTTACCTGCCTCTACCGTAGCTGTGGTGGATCACCTGGAGAACACAAAAACCACCACACAACCAGTCCACAGCAACCTCAGACCAACGGAACGAGCCGCCGGCGAGATTAACCAAAATCACGGAGACATGAGGACAGATCAGAGGACGTTAGTGGGTGGAGGCGAGGCTGCAGGCGGAGGCGACCAGGAGACCCTTCTCTTACCAAAGTCAATAGGGGATTCACAGCCAAGGGACCGGCGATTACCAGCTAGTAGTTTACACATCGCAACAACAGAGAAGAGAGGAGTTAACTGACAGAAGAGGTACGAAACAGTGAGTAGAAACAGCACAAGGGCCTTCTTTTCAAAGAAAAAGAGACAACACAGGGACAGGTGGCATCTCATTACTGCTTATTGACCTTTTCGACTTAAAAATTGTGGACATGCGCCCCCTAGTGGCCCCGCCATAACTGGAGTGTGCGGTGCTCCACCTAGTAACCCAAACACAGCAGCGTGGAGCATCTGTTACTGATAACGCAGACATGTCTTGGATTGATGATGTTAGGCAGTGGCCTCCAGTTACAGATGAAGGTAGTTTATCGCTGTTTTTAATGATTGGTTATGGAAATATCATGATCTATTCCCATAATCAAACACTAAAAACTGTGGGAATACGTGAAAAATGCAACGCTGGCTATAACTAACGTCAACAAGCCATAAAGATTATGCTACTGTAACGTTAACGCTAGCGGTAAAATAGGCTATGTGTTAATGTTATATTTAATTTATTTTATCATTCTCCTAATTCATTCATTCATTCATTGATTTATAGGCTTGTGCTAGTGCCGAGGGCTACAGTAGCGTCATCCTGCTGTTCTTTCGGCCAGAATCGTCCGGGTCTCTCAGCGAGACTATGAGTAGTACGAGATTGAATGTTAACGAAAACTCGAAAATTGTTGGCACAGTTTATGACGGAACATGTATTCCCACTCGACCGACTCGACATTATAAAAATATATATATTTGTAGAAAGAGAAAAACACTGGTTAATCTGTAGCACACTCCAGCAATGGCGGACGGGGTACTTCCGGGGGGCTGGACCGAAAAGGTCTATAGTGGAGCTTCAGGTGCTTCGAGCAGTTCATGCATTTTAAAACGACGACAGAAGAAAGAAAAGCTCAGAAGATCACGAATGAGTGATAAACTTAGTTAAAGGTCAGCAGAAGAGAAAACCTTCACATGACTGACAGGGTTTATCCATTTCACTCTGATTTAGAAGGTCAGATGCTCAGTTGGAGATTAAAACCACACTAAGACAAAACTAAGATGGTTTGGTGAGCGGTCCTGTGATGTGAGTCCATCAGAGTGGAGAACATGCATCTACTGGTACAAAGAGATTAACAGTCTGGAACCTACAGACAGAATATTTCTGAATACGTTTTGATGGACAGCCAACGGGACCGCCCAGTTGTTGGTGACATCACAACCTTAAAGCTGAATAACTGAGAGGAGAACATCCAAGAAAACATCTGCTGAACTTCACAGCTGTGATTTATGAAATTTCAGGATGGAAACGAGCTATTTTATACCATTATTTGTTTATGACAAAAATACTATTACCACAGAAAATATGTAAAAAAAAAAAAAAAAAAAAAAAAAATGTTTCTAAATTTGTGATTTTAGAGGAAAGTTTTGTTAATTTTACAACATAGATGTAATTCTACAAGCCAAAATGTTGTGACTGAAATTTGCATTTTACAACAATTTACAATTTTTAGGATGAAAAGACATGACTTTGTCAAAAAAGTACATTAAGCAATTTAGTCTTGATTTCATGTCAAAAAGTTACCATTTTGAAAAATTTGTGACTTTATGACAAAAATGTGGAATTTTATGCAGAATAGTAGCACTAATGTCAAAAAGTTCCAAATTCTACAAAGTCATGATTTTCACCAAAAAGAATTTGTCAAAACGCTGTGATTCTTTTCTTTTTGATGGTTATTAACCATAAAAATAAATAAATAAATAAAATGTGTTGCAAAAGGTGATTTTACTAAATGTGATATAAGTTTTGTCATTTTTACAATAAAAATGTGCAGTTCTAAAATTTAAAAAATAAATTTTAGACAAATAGCTGAGAACTTCTTTACAAAAAAAATATGTGAGTCTCTAAAATTTGCAATTTTACAATAAAAAGTATATATTTTTTGTAATAAAAGTCTGGTCCCAGCAGAGCTCCGCTGGTCCTGGTTCCAGTTCCGCTGGTCCTGGTCCCAGCTCTGCTGGTCCTGGTCCCAGCTCTGCTGGTCCTTGTTCCAGCTCTGCTGGTTCTGGTTCCAGCTCTGCTGGTCCTTGTTCCAGCTCTGCTGGTTCTGGTCCCAGCTCCGCTGTTCCTGGTTCCAGCTCCGTTGGTCCTGGTTCCAGCTCTGCTAGCGCTGGTTCCAGCTCCGCTAGTTCTGGTTCTAGCTCTGCTGTTCCTTCTTTCAGCTCCACCGGTCCTGGTTCCAGCTCCGCTAGTTCTGGTTTCAGCTCTGCTGTTCCTGGTTTCAGCTCCATTGGTCCTGGTTCCAGCTCCACTGGTCCTGGTTCCAGCTCCGCTAGTTCTGGTTCCAGTTCCGTTGGTCCTGGTTCCAGCTCTGCTAGCCCTGGTTCCAGCTCCGCTAGTTCTGGTTCTAGCTCTGCTGTTCCTTCTTTCAGCTCCACTGGTCCTGGTTCCAGCTCCGCTAGTTCTGGTTCCAGCTCTACTGATCCTGGTTTCAGCTCCACTGGTCCTGGTTCCAGCTCCACTGGTCCTGGTTCCAGCTCCACTGGTCCTGGTTCCAGCTCCGCTAGTTCTGGTTCCAGCTCTGCTGGTCCTGGTTCAGGCTCCACTGGTCCTGGTTCCAGCTCCGCTAGTTCTGGTTCCAGCTCTGCTGGTCCTGGTTTCAGCTCCTCCGGTCCTGGTTTCAGCTCTGGCAGCACTTGTTTTCAGATGTTGTTTTAGCAGCAGCACTTGAAATCAGGATGTGCGGACAGACGTGTTTAGAATTAATGTAAAGTGGTATTGAGTTGGTCATGGTGTCCCTCAGGGTTCTGGACTTGGACCACTACTTTTCACTCCATACACATTTCCATTAGCTGCTCTAAAATGTTTATTGCTTATGGAGATGATGCTCTACTAAACCTACATGACATAAAGACCTGGATGACTGCTAACGTTACCAAACTCAGATCAGACTGAGGTTGTCTTTGTACCCGCGACTGTTCATTTACCGACTCTGATGGATGGTTACGTTTGACAAGGATTTGACAAAACATGAAACATTCTTCAACATGAAATATGTTAACTGATAGTAAAGATAGGCCATCATCTGACACTGCGTTCTATTAGTTAAAGTGTGTGTACCTTGACCTCCAGGGTACATGCAGCGGAAGGCCCGGCCCAGCTCCTCAGCCTGAACACGGCCGGCCGGCGTCAGCTCCCCACCCCACTTCAGAACCAGCAGCAGAGACGGACCATCCTTCTTACAGTCTGGAACAGCAGCGGGACGGTTTGTTGATCAAGAATCAGACAGAAATAGAAGTTAACTAACGGAGCGGGGCATTTTCCAAAAAAACTTTTCATGGGAACTGATGAGGAATTTAATAAATGTTCCAATTTGGAACCAGATGCTGTAGGTGGCACCACTGTAGCTAGCCTCTTAAACTACCAAATGAAAGTGTTGGCTAACATTTAGCATAGGTAATTTACTGGCTAGCTCACTAATGTTTAGAGAGGAGGTATATGACAAGCGCTTTCTGCCCGTGTTACATTCTGGAAAGATGTCGCCATATTGGAAGGACACAAATTTTAGCATATCTGATGTAGCACCATGGTAACTAGAATCGACAACCACCTACAGAATAACTAGATTTTAAAATAAAATGTTAACTAGCGCACGCTTAGCATGTCTGATATAAGCTCGTTAGCATCATAATATCTAGCCTCCTCCCTCAAAGAAATAGTGTTTACTAGCTTAGACATCTTTACTATGGAACCAGCTACTAGTTTGGGTTCAGGAGGCTGACACCACCTCCATCTTTAAAACTTAACTGAACACATTTCTGTTTAGTAAAGCCTATAATTAGGGTGAATTCCAATTCCCCCCTTAACCCTCAATCTCAAACATTCACACTCCCGTGAAGTGCAAGTGCTGTCCCGATTCTTAGAACGTCAAGTTGAGGGACAAGTTGGAGGGCTGTATTGCCCTCAATATTGAGATTCTCCGGCACAAATAAGGAAATAAGGACTACCTCAAGACATTATCAAAAAGGTTGCCGCTGAAAAAAGCGAGCTTCGAATGTAAGTATTTTCGTAGTTACTAAAGATATAAATGTTACGAGACCATCTTATTGTCTTTGTCATATATATATATATATATATATATATATATATATATATATATATATATATATATATATATATATATATATATATATATATATATATATATATATATATATATCCACGTTCAAAGAAGTTTTTCTCTGCTCAGGAGTAACATTCCTCTCAGAAAGGTGATCTCCTCTACCCAAAGAACAAAAGGGGGGAGATGGAAAAAATCTCTCATCAGAATCACATGAACCTCCCCCCAGTCATTAACCAACCCCCACAGCCCTCCACATCTGGCCATAAAACGAGGAGATAGATAACATCACCATGAAATTCCAACCGAGAAGTAATGGCCCCTTTTTAACACCAACAACCAAGGAACTGATCCAAAAATCGTGAATAACCATGACAACTTTAATCCAAAACCTTTTAGCATCTACATAACTCTTGGCCTGATCCGGCCCAATACTGCAGCCAAAGCAGTACGTTGATGACTAAAACATTAAGTGCCCTAGCCCAAAGGAGGATGGAGCAACAGCTCCCCCACGTGGCCAGGGGAGTGCCAACGGATCAGCGCATGGAAAAAGGCGTAGACAACTGGATTGCCAAAAGAAATTAAGTTCCTTCTAAATAGAAGAGTTATAACTGTGAATAAAAACAATAAGAAAAAATAAACAAAAGAAAGAAAAAACTTTGTCAAATTGACAAAACGGTGGCAGATACATACGTGTATATATATATATATATATATATATATATATATATATATATATATATATATATATATATATATATATATATATACAGTCATGGAAAAAATTATTAGACCACCCTTGTTTTCTTCAGTTTCTTGTTCATTTTAATGCCTGGTACAACTAAAGGTACATTTGTTTGGACAAACATAATGATAACCACAAAGATTGCTCATAAGATATCAGCTCTTAAATAAAACTCTTACCATTTTCCATAGTTTTCTTGATTATAACCTAAATCACTTAAGTTTTTACATCAATATCTATGGCGTTGTACTGCCAAAAACACTGCTTTTATGCATTCAGTGTTTTCTTTTCTGTCTGTTTTAGTCACATGATGACGTTTAGTGGTACCAGGTATTAAAATGAACAAGAAAGTGAAGAAAAAATGGTGGTCTAATAATTTGTTCCATGACTGTATATATATATATATATAATATATATATATATATATATATATATATATATATATATATATATATATATATATATATATATAAATATATATATAAAATGTTTGTTCTTCTACTTCTTCGCCATCGTCGTCTTCTTGACAGACTGGACATAGCTTTGGTGTAAGCCCCCCCCACCCCACAGTCTGAAGACGTAACTGCACTCAAGGGGTGTCCCATTTCTAAGTCACAAGATAGACCTTACACTTAATTTCGAGGGCCAAAGATTGCGGGTTAAGGGAGGAATTGGAATTGGCCCTTAGTCTCATTAATGGTGTGTTAGGGCCAGTAGTCATAGCCACAGTTACAGGAATGGCTGAAGACCAAACTAGAGCAGGCTGGTCTGAAACATAGCCTCATCATAGCTATGCTGCTATAGGTCTACGCTGCAGGGAGACATCAACATGATCCACTGACTGGTGTCCTCACCCCTCTACTCTCCCCTCCTTTCCTCTTCTCCCTTCAGCTGTATCCATAGTTAATTAGGAGCACCTTATTAATGGAACTGAGCTCATTATTCTTGTAGTTTTTTGTGCTGTCCCATGCCCCCTTTTTCTTTCTGTATCTGTTTTCGGTCCAGAGTTACATACTAACCATCTGAACATGCTGACATTTTCTAAATTCCCCCAAAATGTTTTCTCAGTATATTAATCCAAGACCTCAATGTTTCATTGAGTCTGGAGCCACTATCATCCAGAATATCAGGAGACATGAGCGATGTCGTCATGATGATGTTACGGTCTCTGTCTTCAGGCCTTTTTAATCCTTCATGTCCTCCAGTTTTAGGGATGCGTCTGCTCTTGGTACCATGAACATGCATGTATGTGTCATTTTCAGCCTCAAGAAGCTCAGTTTAGTAAAGAATCTTAACAAAGTCACTACAAACTGCTGCAATCAATCACTTGACCAACAACAAGGCAGGAAGCTCATTGTGACATCATGTGAAAACTATTAAGTTTCAAAACTCAAGATTTCTGGAAAGTCACAATTTTACAAATAAAAGAATAATAACAAAAAAGTTACAAACAAATAAATAAATAAATACTGATGAAAGCTAATTCTCGTTAAGGCCTGTGTGTTGATTCGTACCTTCTTCTTCGCTGGAAGCTTTGGGTTTGCCGTTTCGCAGGTAGGTCAGCTGGACCTTCCTGTTGATACCTGAGAAATGACCATACCTGCAGGTACAAACACAGTTTATTTTTATCTTCAAGCTTGTTTAAACGTGAAACACCTGTCTAAAGTCAGTTGTATTTTGACATCAACATGAACTTCTTCACACAAACACACCACTATGACCCATTGCGCTCTGTTAGCAGGCAGTTTAATGATCATTCAGAAACTCATCAGGGCTGAGTTAAACGTGTGAAGGCCTGTGGCTCCGGCGGAGCTTCAGACATGGATTTAGCTTGTAACTGAATATGAGTGAGATGGAAGGATTGAATGCTTGCAGCCGTCAATCAATTTAAGCTGCGCGAGGAATTCGGCACATCCTGTTGACGACTGACAGATGATGGTCGAGCAAACGAACATGCAGCCAAACAAAGACACCGGAGGAGTGAGGAAATGACGTCAGAGAACATGAGGAGGTCTGAGGAGCTCAGCCACAAATAAATTAATTAATTAATTAAAAAATTATTATCAGGATTTCGGAGGGTTTTATGTCTTAAAACATGTATTAAAACATGTCCACACGCGTGGACTCCAGGTGGTGCACGGGTGGACTCCAGGTGGTGCAGGGGTGGACTCCAGGTGGTGCAGGGGTGGACTCCAGGTGGATCAGGGGTGGACTCCAGGTGGTGCACGGTGGACTCCAGGTGGTGCACGGGTGGACTCCAGGTGGTGCACGGGTAGACTCCAGGTGGAGCAGGGGTGGACTCCAGGTGGTGCAGGGGTGGACTCCAGGTGGAGCACGGGTGAACTCCAGGTGGTGCAGGGGTGGACTCCAGGTGCACGGGTAGGCTGCAGGTGGTGCACAGGTAGACTCCAGGTGATGCTCAAGCACCTCCCCCTTGTGTCATTTCAGCAGAACGACTTTTCAGCAGCTGTTTCACCATCAAAAGCAGCAGCCTGACGTCAAAAAGTCCAGTCGGGATTTTACAACTAAGTTTGGGATTTTTATAAAAATGAAAAAAAGGTACAAATTTAAAAAAGATACAATATGATGACAAAAAGTGAAAACTTTGTGATTTTACAACAAAAATTAATCAAAGACTTTTCATTTTGCGAGTGTTGATTTTTTTAACACAATTTTACAACAAAAGTTGGAATTTTGTTAAATTTCTGACTTTGAAGACAAAATCATGATCAGAATCATGACAGAATCAAAAAGTAATTTTTTGTCAAATTTGAGTTTCTAGATTAAGTCAGCTTCAAGTCAAAAAGTTGAAATATTGAGTTTAAAAACAATTTTTCAAGGTTGTAATTTTTCCACGAAAATACATGTTAAAAACAGCAATTTTATGATAAAAAGTTAGTCATTTTGGTCAAAAATCTCAATGTTGTAAAATTTGTGATTTTCATTTCTATTAAATGTCTAATAAAAAAAAATGTCCTTTTTATATCTGACATTTTATGGAACTCACAATTTTACATCAGAAAAGTCAATATCTTATGAGAAAAAGGTGGAAGAAGCAGGAAGTTCATCTGGAGTCCAGCTGATATGTGGTGAGAATGACGTGCACAGCGAAACGTGCACAGCAGAACATGCACTTATCTTCACACAAATGGTGAAAGCGTGTATGTGTTAATAGCTGAAGATGAGTGGATGTTAAAGAACATGATCCAGTAAATGTCCACAATATCAGGAACATCTACCAGGTTTTACTGCCGTCTGTCATTTGATCAGGATCACCACAGTGGAAAGATGTTTAGCAGGATGGTTCTGGGATCCACATGTGTTTGGACAAACCTCAGTCGTCCCACATCCATTCAATCTGTTATTTTTGTTCTTTAAGTTATTTTACCAAATTAAGATTTGTTTCCTCTGCCAAAAACTCACATTTACAGTAATGTGAAAATACAAGTGCTTCCTGTTTTAATGGACAAAATAAAATATTGTGTGTCATCCAAGGAAGTGTAGTTGTAGCTCATGCTAACTTCTTCACTTAGCTCCTGCTAATGAGTATACCTAGCTCACCCCGAGACCTCATAGTAGCTTGTGCTAACATCTAACGTTAGCTCATGCTCGGTTCTTAGTTTATCAGACCAGCAGATTTCAGGAACCACATCATGTGGTTCTGGTTCAAGTCAAGACCCAGCTACTGCTAACACCTACTAATGGAAGCTACTGCTAACAGCTACTGCTTTCACCTACTGCTGGAAGCTACTGCTGAAAGATACAGCTAAAAGCCAATGCTAACAGCTACTACTAGCACCTACTGCTAACCCCTACTCCTGGAAGCTACTGCTAATACCTATTGCTGTATGCTACTGCTAACACCTACTCCTAAAAGCTACTGCTAACACCTACTCCTGAAAGCTACTGCTAACACCTACTACTGGAAGCTACTGCTAACAGCTACTGCTAGCATCTACTGCTAGCAAATATTGCTAAGAGCTAGGTTTAGAGCATGACTGTAACTACGGTTTTCTAATAATTCATACATTCATTCCAGCGTTAACGTCCTTAAACTTTTATGGTTCAGACTGGACGGACGTGTCAGAGGGAAGTTTGTCGTTTCCTGATGATGTGGACAGAGAAGAGCAGGCAGAGATAAAGGAGGAAGAAGGTTCGTACTGAGTGTCATTCAGGCTGGATTCCCTTTTGGAGGAAGAGGAGGAGGAAAGACGGATGGGCCGAGGAAGAGGAGGATGGAGGGAAGAGAAGAGAAAACACAGAGTTAGAGTCAGGAAAGGCGGGAGGTAGCGTTGCCATGGTGAACACCAGGGGTGCATCATAAATTAAAGTAAATTAAATTAATGAAATCAAATGTTTAAATGATTAAATGTTTGTTGATTTGTCAAGTCTGCGACATGATTTTGATTTGATTCAGGAGCTGGTGATTGATAGACAGGATGAAGTATTGAAGGAACCCGATCCCTTTAATTCTCATCAAATCAAAGTAATCAGCTAAATATAATTAAGAGTTGCCTCATTACTACTGATTAGCATTGATTCCGTATTTCTCGTATTTGATTCTACTTCTGACCCCGTCAATAATGTCAGTATGTTTTTCTCTTTTTCTCTGCAGAATTCAACATTTTTGCTGTTAAAATAATAAATTTATGTTGCAGAATTGCTTTTTGATGTAAAAACTGCTAGTTTGGACACAATTTTTAAACCCTCCCCAAAAAAAATCATACCAACTACAAAAAAATCCCCTTAAAAGGAAAGATGATTGGCTGACATCAGTTAAGAGCCCGCCCCTTTGGAGCTCCTTAGCCCCGCCCACTTTTTTTTTCCTGGAGATGTCAATCCAAACTTTAAACATGTATCTAAATTTGCTAAATTTGTGGTTTTGTCCAAAAATCCCACATTTAAACATGACAAAATAACTTTATGTGGTAAAATTGCAACTTTTGAGGATTTCTGAGTTTTTGCTGTAAAACGTTTATTTTTGTGACATTTTCATCTTGTATCACTGCTATGGGAGCGCTGTGGACCGTCGTGGCTCGGTGGACGGTTACACCCCTGGTGAACACGTGAGTGGGTCTGACTCAACGCTGGCGAGACGATGAAGATGAACCGCAGACTGAAACAGAGTCTGCTGGTTAATGATGGCGGCAGGAAACGGACGGTGACGACGATGGCGCGTCAACATTTACTCACATTTCCAGGACGGTCTTGAGTTGCTCCAGTTTGGACTTCTTCTCCTCGATCTCGCAGTCATTGTGTTGACCCAGTTCAACCAGCAGCAGGCGGGCGATGTCCAGAACCTCCTGGAAACACAGCAGACTCATCTGAGTTCAGTGAACCTGCAGAAGTCCTGACTGAGCATCACCTGCTGGCAGCTGGAGGGAGTTTGAGAGGACTAGAAACTTTTCCTAATGAGGCTCACGTTGAGATCCTGCACTAACATGATGTTGAGTTTATGTGTTATCAGACATCTACACTGCAGGCTGAGTTGCTGGACTGAGCCAGATATCTAGTACTAGAAGTAGATCAGTAACTGGTCGAACCGGTGCTCAGCATCAGTTGATACCTGTAACTCAGGTAGAAAGACAAAAATCATAAAAATCCAAATCAATCTTATACATACCTGGAGCTGTTTGGGCTTTTTTAGCTTCAGTTTGCCAGTTTTGTATCCTCCGTACTTTTCAAACAATTCAAAGAATCTAAGAAATAAAAAAAGAAAAAAAATACAAGATTAAAGAACCATAGATGAAGTAAAGAGAGGTGCAAGATGTTAAAATGTCTATGAAATACATGTTTACAGAATGGACTGATTTGAATATACAGACTCCATTATAATATAACCAAGTTATTCTTATCTAATTACTCATCTCCAGTTACTACATCTTACAATTGGATCAATACTTCAATATTCATGATAAAATGGGCAAGAAGCAGAAGCCACTAGGAGGAAACAATACCAGCAAGAACCAGTATCGCTAGCAGCAAGAACCAGTATCGCCAGCTGCAAGAACCAGTATCGCCAGCTGCAAGAACCGGTATCGACAGCAGCAAGAACCAGTATCGACAGCAGCAAGAACCAGTATCGCCAGCTCCAAGAACCGGTATCGACAGCAGCAAGAACCAGTATCGCCAGCAGCAAGAAGCAGTATCAACAGCAGCAAGAACCATTATCGACACCAGTAAGAGCCAGTATCGACAACAGCAAGAACCAGTATCAACAGCAGCAGAACCAATCGAAGCAGTATAGCAGCAAGAACCAGTATCACAGCAGCAAGAACCAGTATCAGAGCAAGAACCAGTATCAGCAGAACAAGACACCAGTAAGAACCAGTATCGACAGCAGCAAGAACCAGTATGACACAGCAAGAACCAATGCAGCAAGAACCAGTATCAACAGCAGCAAGAATCAGTATCAACAGCAGCAAGAACCATTATCGACACCAGTAAGAGCCAGTATCGACAACAGCAAGAACCAGTATCAACAGCAGCAAGAACCATTATCGACACCAGTAAGAACCAGTATCGACAGCAGCAAGAACCAGTATCAACAGCAGCAAGAACCATTATTGACACCAGTAAGAACCAGTATCGACAGCAGCAAGAACCAGTATCAACAGCAGCAAGAACCATTATCAACACCAGTAAGAACCAGTATCGACAGCAGCAAGAACCAGTATCGACAGCAGCAAGAACCATTATCGACACCAGTAAGAGCCAGTATCGACAACAGCAAGAACCAGTATCAACAGCAGCAAGAACCAGTATCAACAGCAGCAAGAACCATTATCAACACCAGTAAGAACCAGTATCGACACCAGTAAGAACCAGTATCGATACCAGTAAGAACCAGTATCAATAGCAGCAAGAACCACAATTGACATCAACGAGTATTAGAATCAATATGAAGAAATATCAATATCAGAAATGATCAGTATGGACATAAGGCAGCATCAGTCTCTGTATCAGCGAGTATCAATGTCAGCAAATAATCAGCAAGTATGTATCTGACATGAAGACGAATAAATACTGATATCAGGAAACATCAGTATCAATATCAGCAGATATGTTAAGGACGTCGCAACATCGGTCAATAGTGATCAGAGCTGATTGATTTTCCTGTTTTTGTCTGTAAAGCAGCTCCAGGGTTCTTCAGTGACGTGAAGATGACAGTTGAACATCAGACCACCAACTAAACTAACTGAAGTCAGGAGAAGATCCAGTTTACTTTCACACATCGTTTCTGTTGTAAAACAGATCAGCTGACAGGATTTACTCCTCACAGTAGTGCTGGGCGATATGGAAAAAAATCATATATCACGATATGGACTATTTTATATCACGATAACGATATATATCACGATATACCATAATAAAGTATGTTTTCAGTTATTCTCTGAAAAGTTTGACAAAAATTTCATTGCTTACTTTTCAACTTTATTTTGAAAGGACATTTAGCTGAACTTTCACAAACATACATTTTAGTGCAGCAAAAACAGGTAGGTACAGAGGTACAGTAGCTTTCACATTTTTTTAAAGTGCACAACAGTTTCTGAGAGGAAAAACACATTTTTGCACTGAAGTTCAGCTATAAAAAATAAACAAATTATTTTTTAACTTTCTGAAATCTGTAACCTTGTAGTGCAAAGTTTGCAAACCAATATAAAGTGTCTAAAGTAAACATCAGGGTTGAAGAGAACTCTGTTTAAGGCATTAACCATGAATAAAAGTGCAAACATAAAAGGCTACTTTGTAGAAGTAGATATGATTCTATCAAATTTATTGTTGCAGGTTATTTAATTACATATTTGCTGTAATAATTTATAAAATTAGGTTAGAAATGATAGAAACGATAGAAGAGAAATGGCACGATACACACTTTTCTATCGTCCTCACGATATGTATCGTCATATCGCCCAGCACTACCTCAGAGGTAAAAATAAATGATAGGACACTTACAGAGGATGTCGGACCTCCATCTTCATCTTCTGCTTTGGCGTTCGGTCTCCGTGTCGGATGATGGCGATCACGCAGCGCAGCTCCATCCTGAAAGAACCAGGGAACATCAGTGACACCGTCGGGACAGAGGAGACCACATCCCTCCACCACTGGGCTTCAGCGGGTCTGAGGTGTTTCTGCTGGTCTCCTTCAAACATGCTTCGAGTCTCTGGTCTCATCTGTCCAGAGGACATTGATCCAGAACTCTGCTGGTTTGTTCCGAAGCAGTTTAGTGAACCTCAGTCCAGCTTCCATGTTCTTCTTTCTCCTGGAAACTCTCCCAGACACCTGCTCCTGGTTCAGTCTTCTTCTCATTCAGTGCGTTTACATGGGAAGTTTAATTCCTCTTTAATTCAGAATTAAAAGTTAAAATCCGAATAAAAGTTACCATGTAAACACTTAATTCCATATGAAAATGTCAATTCCGAATTAAACTTAATTCCGAAGTAAGTGGCTGGTTTATTCCCATTTTAATTCCGAATAAAATAATTCTGCGGTCATGTTTACACTCATTCCTCTTTAAATTAATTCCCGTCTTTCTGCGCATGCTAGTTCTCTTGCCCGTCTGTCGCGATGACGCTTATATTCCGCGCTGAGCTTGTTTTCAAAACAAAGTTTTAAAATGGCAGCACGCAGTAAATGGTGGTCAAGAGCCGAGACGATTTATTTAATAAATAGCTTGGAGGAACTGGAAATAATTAAAAGAACAGATGGCAGGAAACATAAAAATTGTGAGCTTTTCAAAGTTGTAGCGGCTAGGTTAAATGAAGGAGGTTTCACAGATAGAGACGCCACCCAGGTCAAAAATAAGTAAAATGTTGTTGCTAACCGAGTTGTTGCTAAGTTTGTTTTCTTTCAGTAGATGTAAAGACGTCCGCCCCCCCCATCCAATCAGAACCCTTCCCAGCCCCCAGACCTTAAGCGGAATTGGATAAAGCCGAACAAACGTGTTTTCCATGTAAACCTCAATTCGGAATTACTATTTCCATGTAAACACGAAGGAAAATTGTTTAATTCGGAATTATTTAATTCGGAAATATTAATTCCGAATTAAAAAACTTCATGTAACCGCAGCCAATGCTGCATACTTAGCTGTGGTTAGCATGTGGCTAACTTTGCTTCATTTACAATGCTGCTTACTTAGCTGTAGTTAGCATGTAGCTATTATGTGAATTATACATGCATAAATGTCTCAGTGAAGTTACCGATATGGTATCACAATTTATCATGACAGAAATGCAATAGCTTGAACTGAATTTAGCCTGAATCTGATGTGCAGTAATGACTGCTTCTCTAAGACCATTGCTGATGTCTTTCCCTTTTTGCATTGTGTAAGTACACTATAGAAGGTTCCAGACCTGCAAAACATCTGTTTTTATAGAGGATCGGCTCATAGATGGTGATGATGATCATCTTCACCACCTATTAAATCCTATGAAGCAGTAAGACGCGGGTCGTATTTCTTCTTTGTTGATAAAGTTTTCTCCCGTTTCTGCGTACGTACATGGTTCCTGAGGTGGTCGGGACGATGGGGATGTCCTCGGCCTCCATGGGGATGGACCAGGGGATGTGGAACTGGGGGGCCAACTCCCTCATGATCATGTTCCTGTTCAGACAGGAAGACTGTTAGACCACCGCACGATCAGCTCCTGAAACGTTTTTTCAGTAAGAGAAGTTCACTAACAGAAACGTGTGACTTTAAGACTTAAAGTTGCAATTATATGAAATTCACAATTTTTCTACATGTAGTTGTAATTCCTGTCAAAAAGCTGCAGTGTTCTACAGTAAAATGTCACATTTATACGATAAAAGCTTCAGTTTCTCAACAAAAAGTCACAGATTTCAAAATTCACAGTTTGACGACAAAAGGTTTTTTAAAATTTTGTTTAGCCGCCCACTGGTGAGTGAGTGAGTGAGTGAGTGAGTGAGTGAGTGAGTGTGAGTGAGTGAGTGAGTGAGTGAGTGAGTGAGTGAGTGAGTGAGTGAGTGAGTGAGTGAGTGAGTGAGTGAGTGAGTGAGTGAGTGAGTGAGTGAGTGAGTGAGTGAGTGAGTGATGAGTGAGTGAGTGAGTGAATGAAGTGAATGAGTGAATGAGTGAGTGAGTGAGTGAGTGAGTGAGTGAGTGAGTGAGTGTGAGTGAGTGAGTGAGTGAATGAAGTGAATGAGTGAATGAATGAGTGAGTGAGTGAGTGAGTGAGTGAGTGAGTGAGTGAGTGAATGAGTGAATGATGAATGCGTAGTGAATGAGTGAGTGAGTGAGTGAGTGAGTGAGTGAGTGAGCGAGCGAGCGAACGAATAAGCGAATGAATGAGTGAATGAATCAATAAAGTGAGTGAATGAGTGAGTGAGTGAGTGAGTGAGTGAATGAATGAATGAATGAATGAATGAGTAAATGAGTGAGTGAGTGAGTGAGTGAGTGAGTGAGTGAGTGAGTGAGTGAGTGAATGAATGAATGAGTGAGTGAGTGAGCGATCGAGCGAACGAACAAGCGAATGAATGAGTGAATGAATGAATAAATGAGTGAGTGAGTGAGTGAGTGAGTGAGTGAGTGAGTGAGAATGAGTGAGTGATGAGTGAATGAAGTGAATGAATGAGTGATGAATGATGTGATGATGAATGATGAGTGAATGAATGAATGAGTGAGTGAGTGAGTGAGTGAGTGAGTGAGTGAGTGAGCGAGCGAGTGAGTGAGTGAGTGAGTGAGTGAGTGAGTGAGTGAGTGTGAGTGAGTGAGTGAGTGAGTGAGTGAGTGAGTGAGTGAGTGAGTGAGTGAGTGAGTGAGTGAGTGAGTGAGTGAGTGAGTGAGTGAGTGAGTGAATGAATGAATGAATGAATGAATGAATGAATGAATGAATGAATGAATGAATGAATGAGTGAATGAATGAATAAGAGACTGTTGTAAAGTGGTCTGAGGACACCATGATGGCGCCTAGACAGCAGTCCATTCATCATTTAACGATAACAGACCCCAATAACTGTGGAAATAAATGACTAACAGGAGAACACCAAGTGTTGGAAAAATGGTGTCCACCGGGTGGCAGCACCAGTCCAAACCGGTCCAAAGCAGTCCTTACCGCTACATTTGAGGGTTTTTTGTGTGCTTTTTTTTATCTGGTTTTGAAGCGACCATGTGAACTCCACTGATTCAGTGTGAGATTGAAGAAATCAAGAAACTCTATAGTTTCAACACCGACTGAGACCAGCGGTGTCCTGCATGCTTTTACTGGGATAACTGAAGGAAGACACAAAAGAGAAAGACTTGTCTGCAGCCCCGGAAGAAGGTCCTGTCCTCTTATGTTCTGCAGTCGTCGGGTTGACCTTATTAAACATTAGTACTGCAGCTATATTATATGATATTATCATCCAGCTTTGGTTTGTTCTGGTAGAAGAACCAGACCAACGCTCATCAGTGAAAAAAAGACGGCGTTAGAGGTCCAAGACAACAGGAAGACGTGACCACGGAGCAGCTCACATGTTTAGTTTCTGATTGTTAGAATCTCTAAATTCTGGTAGATGACCAGTTTAGACACAATGAACCAAAGATATCTCATCTTTTTGCTCTTCATCATCATTTCATTTTAATATTCATCCATTTTTGTTCTTCCTTTCTAACTAACTCAAGACACGCAGCAAAGAGTTGGACGGGCCGGGAGTCGAACCCGTGACCACTGTAGCCTCTGGATATGGGCCACCTGCCCTAACCACTGCACCACTGGGCAGCATCTTTCTTTCTTTATTCCCTCCTGCCGTCCATGTTTCCTCCAGAAATCCTTCAGATTCCTTCCTGAACCTTCTTCATGTTTCCAGCAGTGGTCCTCATCCAGAGCCCTGTGGTTCTCCTCAGTTAGTACAGTCCTTGTTTCCGTGGTGACAGTCCTGAGTCTTTATCTTCAGACTTGCTTCCTTTACACTGTCCCAACTCTTTCTGACTCATGGTTGTAGATCTACTCTGGTCTACCCTCTAGTTTCTACTCTGGTTAAGTTCAAGTACAGGACTATCACCTACCCAAGGACCTTGGCGCAGTCATCGTAGTATTTCATGGAGTTTTTGACGAAGCTGAAGCCGTTCACGTCACAGACGTAGGAGTGGCCGTTGGCTCTCAGCAGGTCGAAGCCGCATACTGTTTGCTAAAGAAAAAAACAGAAATCACTCAAAGACTTTAGCGACGTAGAGATCAGACTTTTCCTTCAACTCCACTTCTGAGCTGTAAATAAGCACCTGAAGGAGCATAGCGTTGTCGCGCGGCTAACTTTACTAAGAGACCGCTGAGACTGATTCTGGGTTATTTGGTCTGGAGGGTTCTGGTTTCAAATTCAAAGCTTAGTTTGGTCTGTTTTTGTTATCGCAGAGCGAACTGTCGCTCCTGGAACAGTATAATTTTGTCGCAGTATAAAGTTCACAGACCGAGGAGATGACGGAGACAACTTCCAGCTTTAATCGTCATCTGACCAGAGTTCAGCCAGATATTTAATCATTACTATTATAAATTGCCCATAATATTAATCAGCACCAGTAGAGGGCAGTATTGGCTGAGCAGTGACAGCCTGTTGTGCTTCTTCACAGCAGAAGTTCAGGAGATACCAACAGCTTCAAGACTGTTTTTGTGTTTTAAAAGCTGACAGCTGGATTGGACTCCACTTTGGACTAGGACTCTGGTTTTTCTTTGATGATCTGGACTCAACTCAGACTCAGAGTCTGCTGACTCGACTGCAGTTTGAGGGTTTACCTTGAAGGCCAGGCAGACCTTGCGGGCCACCAGTTTCTCCATGGCAGTCAGCATCACGGGGTAACGGATCTCCTTCCCCTCGCTGTCCCGCTCCACCTTCCCATCCAGCGCCGGAGACTTCCTGGCCTCGGCGTGGGCGTAGTCTGGACCCACTGTGTAAACCTTTGGTGTTGACAGAAAGCACACGGTCAGAAAACGTCTCAGAACCGGGCAGACCCGGTATTCCCGCAGTACCGATGATATCAAAAAAACGTATCGTTATATTATCATTGGCAGACACGTGCAAATACTGTTGGAAAATAGTATAAGAACACAGAAGTGTCCATGAAACGTTCATGTAGAGGATTTGTCTCCTGGTTGACTGTAACTGGTCAGTGAGGAACATCGTTACTAGGGGGATAACTATCGGGCCGATAACAGGAAATTATGACGTCATCCCGATAACTCCGATATCACGACGAATAGCCCCGATAACATATATATTTTTGTCAACACAGCAGTGTCTCGCTCCCTCTGAGCCTTGAATGACCGGCAGTGAATGTTATGTTCAAGTGACGTCGGCATAATCAGAAAACGATTACTCAATCAGGAAAATCAAGAATACCCCCTCATGCCAGAAAACAACTCGTTAACTTGGTCATAATTTTGGTAGTTGCTGACTTGAATCGATATTCGCAGTATTCTTCCACATGTTACACATAAAAAAAGAAAAAAATAGAAAAGGCTGAAAGAACGACTAGCAAACGAGGAAACACCAGAATTTACATTACACCTTGAATGCAGCCTGCATTGTGCTGATCACAACAAATATGGCGGCGCGGAACATCATTGAAGTTTCAGAAGAAGATAGTTTGGTGGTTATTTGTGACGAATCCTCCGAGTGAATTCTACGAGGAGGGAAGCACAAGCTTTAATACGTAAAACCTGATCAGCCACCTACAACATAACAATCGCTTCCATGGAGTTTTGAAATCGCGCTAACGGAAGCTAATGCTAACTGGCTCAATCCAGCAGCAGTCTCTCCTCTCCCTCATTCCTCTCATCTAAAGCTTCCATGAGATTAAAAAATAAAAACTACTGAACCTCATTTACTTCAATTAAAGGTATTAATTTAAATGGAACCACAAGCCAAAATCCTTTAAATGTTAATCTGTTTCAGTTAGTAATTCTGATGCATGTATTTCCATCAGTTCAAGGAGCCTTTATTTTTTATATCAGTCAGTAATGAACCTTATTTAAGTTGATGTGAGATATCAAATAGGTTTGTTTGATAGATTTAAGAAAATGTTTGAGAGGCTTGCCAATAGTTTTTCATTGTAAAAAATAAATATCTGTTCATTTAAAAAGTCAAAACTATTTTTGGTTTTGTTCATAGTATTGATGTAATGATCTTAGGTATATGTGTGTGTTATCGGTTATTGGTATCGGCCGTTAGGAGCTGAAAGTTAACGGTATCGGTTTTAAAAAACAGTTATCGTGCATCTCTAATCGTTACCTTCACGTCGGTCCCATCAGTGGGCATGAACTCCTCGTAGATGTATGATCCCGTCTTCCGAACACTGGTTTCCGGCGAGTACACACTGCTGCGACTTCCTATCTGCACAAAGACCAGCAGAGACGGGTCAAACTACAGCTGGAGGTCCACGCTCAGGTTCCTGGAACGACTCTGGGTCCACTGTTTTGGTGTTGGATGAGGGCGTAGATGGCTGTGTTTCTCAGTTACCTTCCTGAAGAGTCTCTGGCTGCCTCCTCCAGCAGATGTCGGGTAATAGATGTAGACGTTGTGGTCCTCTGCAGACACCGGTTTCTCCACAAAAGGTTTGGGGAACACCTCCCCGTTCACCTCCACGTGGTCCTCCCCCTCCACCAGGTTACACTCTGGAGAGAGTTCAGTTCCACTTGGTGAGCCACAACTTTGTCAGAAAAATTATGAATTCTCCAAAAGTCCTGGCTTTTGACAAAATAAACAATCTTAACTTTTTGTCGTAAAATCTCCACTTTTGTAGAATTGGTTGTTTTTGTTGGAAAACAACTTCAAAATCTCAACTTTTTTTTTTTTTTTTTTTTGGCACTAGTGGCCTTTATTCACAGTGAAGACATGGAGCAAAGGGTCGCCGGGAGTCGAACCCACGACCGCTGCATTGAGGACTGTAGCCTCTCTTTATGGGCCCAAACCACTGCACCACTGGAACGCTCAAAATCTCATCTTTTTGATGTCAGACTTTCTGCTGAACGGTCCATTCTGCAGGAAACACACCTTCCCAGTCAGAGGTCAAAGGGGGAGGAGCTTGAGCACCAGCTGGAGTCTACCTGTGCAGGTGCTCACTTCATGTCCTTGACCAGACTGGTCTTTAAACGATGACGGAGGAAGCTCACCTTCAGGGTTGTCCGGGTCTCTGTTTAACACGGCGTAGCGAGGCAGGTCGATGCCCTCCTCCTGAAGGATCCGATAAACGTCCCTCCTGAGAATCAAACATCGTCAGAGACGAACTCCGAGACCACCAGGACAGTTGATGAGGACAAGTTAAAGACGACGTGAGACAACGGAAGCCATGCTGCGTGAATGTCACCAACACTCCACCCTCAAACGGAGGAAACAAGTTACAGGTACAAACTAGTCAAGTCTCTGCGACTTTGTCTCCATGACGCCCAAATCTCCACCTGTCCAGGTGTTCTCCACCTGCTCCCTACTCTGCCTACAGCCCTGCTGTCCTCACGCATGTCCTCCTGACCTCATCAATCCCACGGTTCCTGCAGCCTGTCATAGTTTTTCTGTAAATCTACATGAGATGTTTGAAAATCACCCCCGTGTCATTTCCGTGTCAGCCTCAGCTCGGAGGGTGTCCGTCTGCTGGGACCGTACCTGTCCTGGATGAAGTACTGCATGTTGAGGTCGTTGATGAGCAGCGGGTTTCTGAGCTTGACGTATTCCACAGCTTTGTCAAGAGGAAAACCTGGAAATAAAGAGGAACATCTTACACGAGATGTACACCAGTCCTCCTCCTTCAAATCCAACCGTAGGGGGTGCTATAGTCTCCATTAGGGGTGCACGATAACTATCGGGCCGATAACAGGAAATTTTGACGTCATCCCGATAGGTCCGATATCACGACGAATAGCCCCAATAACATATATTTCTGTCAACACAGCAGTGCCTCGCCCCCTCTGAGTCTTGAATGACCAGCAGTGAATGTTACGTTCAAGTGACGTCGGCATAATCAGAAAAACGATTACTCAAACAGGAAAATCAAGAATACCCCCTCATGCCAGAAAACAACTCGTTAACTCGGTCATAATTTTGGTAGTTGCTGACTTGAATTGATATTCGCAGTATTTTCCCTCGTTAAAAAAACGAAAAAAAATAGAAAAGGCTGAAATAACGACTAGCAAACGAGGGAACGTGGGAATTTATATTACACCTTGAATGCAGCCTGCAGCACAGCGTACTGATCACAACAAACATGGCGGCGTGGAACTTCGTTAAAGTTTCAGAAGAAGATAGTTTGGTGGTTATTTGTGACGAATCCTCCGAGTGAATTCTACGAGGAGGGAAGCACAAGCTTTAATACGTAAAACCTGATCAGCCACCTACAACATAACAATCGCTTCCATGGAGTTTTGAAATCGCGCTAATGTGAGCTAACGGAAGCTAATGCTAACGTGCGCTAGCCAGCAGCAGTCTCTCTTCTCCTCTCCCTCATTCCTCTCATCTAAAGCTTCCACGAGATTAAAAAATAAAAAACTACTGAACCTCATTTACTTGAATTAAAGGTATTAATTTAAATGGAACCACAAGCCAAAATCCTTTAAATGTTAATCTTTTTCAGTTAGTAATTTTGATGCATGTATTTCCATCAGTTCAAGGAGCCTTTATTTTTTTTATATCAGTCAGTAATGAACCTTATTTAAGTTAATGTGAGATATCAAATAGGTTTGTTTGATAGCTTTAAGAAAATGTTTTAGAGGCTTGCCAATAGTTTTTCATTGTAAAAAATAAATATCTGTTCATTTAAAAAGTCAAAACAATTTTTGATGTTGTTCGTAGTGTTGATTTAATGATCTTAGATAGATATGTGTGTTATCGGTTATCGGTATCGGCCTTTAGGAGCTGAAAGTTATCGGTTATCGGTATCGGTTTTAAAAAACAGTTATCGTGCATCCCTAGTCTTCACATCAAATACATCAAGACCTGTTTAATGTAGAAAAGCCAAGTTTGTTACAATCATGCTTGGACTCACTGACATCATATCCTAAAGGACCAACTGACACGCCAGCAGCCAATCAGGTTTGTGGGTTTTTGTCCTGTAACTGGCGTTACAATTATCAAAACTAGACTCTGTTCACATTCAGACTGTAGGAGTTCAGAAATCACAGATCCCTGATATGTAGAACAATCTCTTTTCCAGGAAGCTCAGACAGCTGCACTGGAAACTGTTTCAGGGTCAAGTCAGGGCTCTTTACTTCTTCATCAGCTGAGTCTGAAGACAATTTTGCATTTGGAGGGCTTCTGTCTTGAATCAAAACCTCATCGTCAAAGAAGCCGTCTTTGGTCAAAGATCAACCTCATCTAGAGAAGGCAGGGACAACAAATCACCAAATCAACAGCTTGGTGGAAGCTGAGACAAAGATAACACTGAGAAGGTCCTGGATGTCCAATGAAGACAACAGCAGAATGTTCTATGTTGAGTAGAGATTTGGACTTGTTTTCTTGGTGATGCTGGACTCGTTAGGGAACGATCTAAGAAGAATGATCGATCTACTGGCATGGCCGCACAGAAGGTTCTCACTAGACGGTAAGCCTCCTTCATTAAGCTACACTCGTTGGCAACGGCCTCATGGTGGTTGGTGCCAGAGCTCCTCAGTAGACAGGACCTTCCCTCCATGATGCTGTTCTCGTCTGGGAAAGGTGAGTCTCGAGGCCACAGTCTCTCACTGGATCGTAAAGTCCCTTTGTGATGCTGCCCTTGTTGGGAATGACCTCAGGGATCTGGTGTCATCGCTGCACTTAGAAGTTTCTTTAGAAGGTATTTTTCCTTTCTGACACTGAATTTGTCAGGAATGGCCTCTAAGCAAAAGCAACTGCTCTCAGGTTTTTTGTTTTAGACGTCACAGCAGAAGATCTTGGCACTGGGTTTGTTTTTATCTTGATACATCAGATGCCCTTCCTGACCCAAGCCTGAGTGTCCTAAAAGCCAAACGGGGACAATCTGGGGTTCAGCATCCTGCCCAAGGACTCTTTGGTACGTGGCGGGGATTGAACAAGTGACCTTCCAGGTCTACCCAGTGTTCCAGAGCCAACCCCTACTAGGGTTGCGCGCGATTAGTCATCTAAACGATTAAACGTCCGCTCAGTCGTTTAAACCAGTTTGTGTTTTATTCATGTACAAGGTCGCTTAACTGTCATACAGCCGCCCGCCACTAGTTGGGGCTACAGAGCCGTCAGACAGCAGTTCCCCCTCTCCGCGGTAATGCTCGAGTAGACTGGAGTTTTAAAACGGCACGGTGGGAAGATAGTCTCGCAAAACCAGTGCGGTTTGGCGGTACTTTAATCTAGAAAATGAAAACAAGGTGGTATGTAGACTGTCAGAAACAACTAGCATACAATCACTCGACTGGAGCAATGCGCAACCACATTCGACTCAAGCATTTGGATGTTAATCTGCACGAGACGACGGCTGCTGATGCTAGCGGTGCTGATGCTAGCGGTGCTAGCCACACTCAGGCCGATTTGACATTGTTTACCCGGAGACGTGTTCTCCCGTCCGGTCTGAGAGGATAACGCAGCTCATCACGATAATGACTTCGCAAGATATGCTTCCACTTAACTTTGTGGAAGGTAAAGCTAATGGAATATGTTGAGCCCGAAAACCGAAAACACCGTGCCGGGACGCAAACTGATAACTTCCAGGCTGGAGCGCATCTTTTTTTTAGACTAGTCGACTAGTCTTAATTAAAATTTTTGTTTAGTCGAAGGAGAAATTAGTCGCCAGGAACATCCCTAACCCCTACGTGTTGGGAATGGCCTCTGTGTTAGTTTATTTTAACCTTCATCTCTAAATCATCTCCAAACATCAACATGGCGGGAACGTACCTGCAGGGTAAAACACAGCCTGGGTGAAGTTCGTACAGCAACAACTGTGATCTGGAGAATTTGAAATACCAGACCACACCCCCCCACCCACACCCCCACGCCAGGACAAGTCTTCTCACCTTTGGAATGGAAGGAGATGAGGCAGTCGCAGAGCGGCCACTTGTCCACGGGTTCTTCCAGGATCACCTCCTCTGGAAAGACGACCACGTCGATGTAGTCGAACTTACAGAGTCGCTCCAAGATCTGAGTCATAGGCTTGGATTTGGACTTCTTCATCATCGCACAAATGCCCACAACGATCTGCCGCTCTGCCGGCTGGTGGAGAGGAGGAGAAGTTACCACGGAGACAGCTGCTGATGGATGAGGCTGATGTGAACTGGAAGCTGAGCTGCAGCTACTCTTCCTACATGGATTTTATCAAAGCCAGCTTTACTGACACAAGCTCTTCTTTTTTTTGGGAGGTTGAGATGTTAAACAGCATCAGAACACAGAAGAATCCCCGTAACTAAACTTCTGACAGTAGATGTTCTGGAGGTGCCTGCTACCATTCATGCTCTGGTGCCGTCCACCAGATAAGGGACTGGTTTGGTTCTCGGTACCACCAACCCCGAGTTTAGGCTCCGTAGTTCGTAGTTGGTTAGTTCGACTCGTGGAAACGTACTTTAGAGCAGGGATGTCAAACTCATCACCATGGTTACTGGCAAAGAGACGGTTATTTATACTGACCTTCACAAAAACAAAACTGAATCAAAAAATGTTTTGTTTTGTTTTTTTTAATAAAATTGCAACTTTCTGAACTAAAAATCATTTTACAAAACTGCAACTTTCTGACAAAAACTTTCAACTTTTTGTTGGAACTGCACATTTTTACAGTAAAAATTACAATTTTCTTTTTTAAGTAGAACTGCTGCTTTTCCTGGTAAACAAACTCTAACCCTCTATGGTCTCCTGGTTGCTCCACAGTCCCCTGGCTCATCTACAGTCCCCTGGCTCATCTACGGTCCCCTGGCTCATCTACGGTCCCCTGGATGGTCTAGGGACCCCTGGATGCTCTATGGTCTTGCCGATCTACAGTCCCCTGGCTCATCTATGGTCTCATGGATGCTCTAGGGGGCCCTGGATGCTCTATGGTCTCGCCGATCTACAGTCCCCTGGCTCATCTATGGTCCCCTGGATGCTCTAGGGGGCCCTGGATGTTCTACGATCTCACCGATCTACAGTCCCCTGGCTCATCTATGGTCCCCTGGACGCTCTACAGTCCCCTGGCTCATCTATGGTCCCCCTGATGGTCTAGGGACCCCTGGATGCTCTATGGTCTTGCCGATCTACAGTCCCCTGGCTCATCTATGGTCCCCTGGATGCTCTAGGGGGCCCTGGATGCTCTATGGTCTCGCCGATCTACAGTCCCCTGGCTCATCTATGGTCCCCTGGATGCTCTAAGATCTCGCCGATCTACAGTCCCCTGGCTCATCTATGGTCCCCTGGATGCTCTAGGGGCCCTGGATGCTCTACGGTCTCGCCGATCTACAGTCCCCTGTCTCATCTATGGTCCCCTGGATGCTCTAGGGACCCCTGGATGCTCTATGGTCTCGCCAATCTACAGTCCCCTGTCTCATCTATGGTCCCCTGGATGGTCTACAGTCCCCTGTCTCATCTACGGTCCCTTGGATGCTCTACGGGCCCCTGGCTGTTCTCACCTCACTCATTCCAGTTTGTGATGCTGAACGAACGGTTGCACCAACATCCCTTCAACAGGTTTTTTCAGCCACAGATATACGGTTGTCTTGGTGTGTTGTCTCAGCACCACCAGTGGTGGTCTGGATTTGGTCCATGTGTTGAGGGTTTGACACACGTGGGTTCATCAGATTACGGCCGTCACTTACCGACTCGTCCTCCTCGTCCTCCATGTCCTCCTCCTGGAACGCGTTGTTCTTCATACCAGCTTCCATTTGGCCCATGTCCTGCTCATCGTCCTCAGAGCCAATCACAAACCGAGGAACGTCTCTGCAACTCCGCTCGTGTCCTTTCACTGGTCCCAGTCCGGTCCGGGGCTCGGACATCACCGATCCTGCCGTAACATGGCTGCGTCAGGAGGCCCCGCCCAGCAGGAGGTTCAGAAGGCAGGAAGAAACACCTGAGACCAGGTGACGGAGCAGGAGGTCGGAATGAGTCCTAAGCTGGAAGCTTCTGTTCCCTCAACGTTCAGACACCAGTATACTGCACTGGGAGGAAAGCAAGAACAGAAAATTTAGCAACTGGTTCTAAACATTTCTTCTAGAAGATCCTGAACACACAGATCTGACAAAAGAAAAAAAAAAGGAAAAAAGCAACTCTCCATTTATGAAATGAAAGTTAACAGGTTCATATCAACAGCCCAAAAGAAAAGCTGCAGTTTGAGTCTGATGAGCGTCCTGATACCAAGAACGGACAACACAATCACACGATGATGCACCGACATGAAATTCACAGGTTTAATAAAGTCCTGGTTTTATACACGGTATTTATCTTCCAATAACTTTGCATTGGATTTGCACGTGAGTAGTGCTGGGCAATATGACGATACATATCGTGGGGACGATAGAAAAGTGTGTATCGTCCCATTTCTCTTCTATCGTTTCTATCGTTTCTAACCTAATTTTATCAATTATTACAGCAAATATGTAATTAAATAACCTGCAACGATAAATATGATAGAATCATATCTACTTCTACAAAGTAGCCTTTTATGTTTGCACTTTTATTCATGGTTAATGCCTTAAACAGAGTTCTCTTCAACCCTGATGTTTACTTTAGACACTTTATATTGGTTTGCAAACTTTGCACTACAAGGTTACAGATTTCAGAAAGTTGAAAAATAATTTGTGTTTATTTTTTATAGCTGAACTTCAGTGCAAAAATGTGTTTTTCCTCTCAGAAACTGTTGTGCACTTTAAAAAAAATGTGAAAGCTACTGTACCTCTGTACCTACCTGTTTTTGCTGCACTAAAATGTATGTTTGTGACAGTTCAGCTAAATGTCCTTTCAAAATAAAGTTGAAAAGTAAGCAAAGAAATTTTTGTCAAACTTTTCAGAGAATAAGTGAAAACATACTTTTATTATGGTATATCGAGATATATGATTTTTTTTCCATATCGCCCAGCACTACACGTGAGCGTGCGTGCCTTTTAGGCAACAGGCCACTGCATGTCAACGTCCACTCACCTCCTCTCACAGTGACCAGCTGATCACACTTTGGCCGGTTGGCTGCATCTCATAGATGCAGAAAAAAAAAAAAAAAACAAGCGAGCATGGCCAGCGGTAGCGGAGAAATTGGGAAAAAACCGGTCTGGGAGCATTTTGATCACCAGTTGTGCGTCTTGGTGCTAGGCTTGGGCAGTATTACGGTAATACTGTATACTTCTGGTATTTAAAAGTAGCAGCGGTATCAGTTTCAATACTGTCATAAAAAAATACAATGAATGAT
The DNA here is from genome assembly GCA_018398805.1 of Hirundichthys speculiger. Lineage (NCBI taxonomy): Eukaryota > Metazoa > Chordata > Actinopteri > Beloniformes > Exocoetidae > Hirundichthys > Hirundichthys speculiger. Next base: position 129,998 of record JAGFBZ010001299.1, on the reverse strand, counting down.
TTCTGTAATTTAAAGTTTAGTTTCTCTCCTGTATCGCTGTGTGTACTGCTTTATTTTACCGTTTATTCATGTTCGCTCGCAGCTGATCACGGTTTGACTCGTCCTGTTAAGGTACTGACGATGAAAACAACACTTCCTGAGTTTGCTGCTTCAAAATAAAAGCTTCCAATGAAACTAATAATGTTGGACTTTTATGTTGAAGAATTTATAGGAAGTGAAACGTTCAGCATCAGACACTTTACTATAAAGGCAGCTGCAGGCAGAGAGAGGAGCTGGAGCAGAGAAGGAACAGTTAGAACTACAGTGAAAAGCAAGAAATACACAAATAAATAACAACTGTAGTTGAGCCAACTTTATATTGAAGTCCTGAACTGCTGTTTCGAGGTAAACTCGCCTTTTTTTTCAGGCGTAAAGCCCCGCGGCGGCGCACATAATGGGGACGGCTGTTTTGACGCGCGACACAAAAGAGCGGTACCGTGAGCCACCTGTACCGTTGCAGCCCTACTGATTTTATATCAAAAAGTTGCTATCTCTCCAAAGTCAATATTTTACCACATAAAGTTACAATATTAAGTGAAAAATTTGCAACATTTGTCCTAAAAGTTGAGAATATTTGCAAAACTGCATCTTTTTGTTGTAGAAAAGCTTAATTTTGTCATAAATTCTCCCATTTTTCAAAACTGACATAAAAAATAAAACATTTTGTTGTTAAAGTCCAACTTTGACATAAAATTATTCTAGTTCTAAAAATCAAATCTTTGAGTATTTTTCTTCATATTTCATTTTTTTCTGTAAAACAATGTAATTTACAAAAATTCTTTTTGACAAAATTTTTTTCAACTTTTGTAGAAACTTTTATAAAATTGCGATCTTTGTAAAACTGTAAACATCTCAAATTTCACAAAAGTTTTTTGAGTTAAATATCTGAATTTACAAAATTGCAGCTTGTTGACAGAAAGTTTTTGCTGAATAAATGCAACTTTTGTAAAATTGGAAAAAAAAAGCTTTAATTATAAAATAGTCTCGCAAACGGGAAATGTTTTATTCCTACATGTTTTATTTCTATATTTGCTCTCGTGGTCTTTATTCACAGTGACAGACAGGAAATCAGGGGCGGGGCAGACCTGCAGCAGAGGCTCAGAGGCCGGGAATCGAACCTGTGACCTCTGCGGGACTGGAGCCTCGGTCCATGAGACCACTGAGCTACCGGCCTGTAAATCTTTATTTTTCAGCTCGTAGTGACGGTAGAACATCTGCTCTACAGTCGCTCTGCCTAAACGACTCATCAATCCAGAGGTCAGAGGGGGCGGAGCTTAGCGCCACCTGGAGTCTACCTGTCCCTGGTCTACAGGGTCTATCAGACACACAGAGACCCCTCCTCTCTGTCCCTGTGACAAACACTTCCCGTCCAAACGTGGCTCCCCAGAATAACCGCGTCTCTCGTGCCAGACAGGAACTGAGCGGTGGCGTCGGTGGTGTCAGGTTACAGAGACTCCCTCCAAAGATAACTCATCACCACGACCCTCCGAGGCGACGACAGGCCACACTAAACCAGGACGAGGCCCGCCTCACTCGACCGGGGTGGAAGCACGCTGACAGAGATCAAGTCATAAATAAATGCCTCTAACCGCTGATCCCGAGTTTACTCAGAGAAGGTCACGACCGGGACACGGACTTTAACGTCCTCCAGCTGCTGGCCAGGAAACCTGACAAACACCTGCTGGGGAGAACTTCACACCACCGGCAGCACGGGTCCCCACAGACCGCCGTCTACCCGCCAGACCCTCCGGACCCCTCAGACCCCTCAGAGCCCCGTCCCACTGAAATAACTCCACGTCTGCAGGCGGGGCCGCGCTGCCTGGAGGAGGATAAAACCGTCTCAGCTTTCACCGACACCTGCGTTATCACCTCTGACGCCAGTCGTATCAGAGCGTCCTATCAGAGCCCAGATAACATTCAGAGCAACGAGCAAAGGTGACGTGGAGCGTGTTCACGGCTGTTCACCGAAACTGTCCAGAGGTCAGTCCGAGCCAGGACGAGATGCTGCTGCTGCCACCGTAGGACTGGAGGAAACCCGCTACCGAGGGCTGAGCATCGGTCGCATCGACCGATCGACGGGATTGAGCCGATCGACGGCCTTAAACCAGTCAACGGGATTGGACCGATCGACGGGATTGAACCAATCGACGGGATTTAACCGATCGATGAGATTAAACCAGTCAACGGGATTGGACCAATGGACAGGATTAAACCAATCGACAGGATTGAGCCGATCGACGGGAATAAACCAGTCAACGGGATTGGACCAATCGACTGGATTAAACCAATCGACAGGATTGGACCAATCGACAGGATTAAACCAATCGACAGGATTGGACCAATCGACAGGATTAAACCAATCGACGGGATTAAACCAATCGACAGGATTGAGCCGATCGACGGAAATAAACCAGTCAACGGGATTGGACCAATCGACTGGATTAAACCAATCGACAGGATTGGACCAATCGACAGGATTAAACCAATCGACAGGATTGGACCAATCGACAGGATTAAACCAATCGACGGGATTAAACCAATCAACAGGATTGAGCCGATCGACGGGATTAAACCACTCAACGGGATTGGACCGATCAGCAGGACTGAACCAATCGACGGGATGGAACCGATCGACGGGATTGAACCGATTGACGGGATTGGACTGATTGACGGGACTGGACCGATCGATGGGATTGGACCGATCGGCAGTACTGAGCCAATCGACAGGATTAAACCGGTCGACGGGATTGAACCGCTCGACGGGATTGAACCGGTCGACAGGATTGAACCGATCGGCAGGATTGAGCCAATCGACGGGATTAAACCGGTCAACGGGATTGAACCAATCGACGGGATTGAACCGATCGACGGGATTGAACCGATCAACGGGATTGGACCGATCGACAGGATTGAACCAGTCAATGGGATTGGACCTATCGACAGGATTGAACCGGTCGACGGGATTGAACCGATCGGCAGGATTAAACCGATCGATGTGATTGGACCGATCGACGGGATTGGACTGGTCGACAGGACTGGACCGGTCGACAGGATTAAGCCGATCAACCGGATTAAACCAGTCGTCGGGATTAAACCGATTGACGGGATTGAACCGATCGACAGGATTGAACCAGTCAATGGGATTGGACCGATCGACAGGATTGAACCGGTCGACGGGATTGAACCGGTCGACAGGATTAAGCCGATCGATGTGATTGGACCAATCGACAGGACTGGACCGATTGACGGGATTGGACCGATCGACAGGATTGAACCGGTCGACGGGATTGAACCGGTCGACAGGATTAAGCCGATCGATGTGATTGGACCAATCGACAGGACTGGACCGATTGACGGGATTGGACCTATCTGCTGGATTGAACCGATCGGCAGGATTGAACCGATCAACGGGATCAACCTGAATTATTCCAGACGTCGTAGCGACACAACAGTTTCACAAAATCCACAATTTCGTAACAAAGTTGTAATTATGCATCACAACTTTGCAAAATTTGAGATTTTGATATAAATTTGATTTCTTACAACAAAAATGTGCAAACCTGTGAAACTGTGATGATATAAAATTCACAATTTAAGAGAAATTTGTAATTTTATGTCCAAAAGTTGCAGTTTTTATCAAATTAGATATTTTACAGCTAAAACTATCATTGTTTGGATGAAAAGATGTGATTTTGTAAAATTCCTGATTTTAAGTAAAAATGTTACTAAAATAAGAAAAAAAAACCTACTTTTTTTTGTTAAAAAAACTAAATCCCACAGCTGAGAAAATGACTGCGTCACCACAGATCTTTAAATGTTACACATACATGACTTTCAAATGTTCACAATGATCGTCAGTCGTCACACATTCAGTCTTCAGGCGTCTCGCTTCATTTCAAGAGGTGAACGATAATTAACCTGTAAATTAAAGTTTTAAACAGCAGTCATACCAGGAACCTGCAGGGACTTTTCTTCACGACTTTCTTCTTCCAGAAGAATCATTTCATCTGCAGATCAGTCCAATAACACGTCTGTCTGGTCGAGGAAAGTAACCAATCACAACAGAGTGAGCAGGGAGCAGTGGGAGGGTCACTGGAGCACATGAGAAATGAAGGATTGAGGCTGCAGGATCCAGCAGACCCAAACATGTGGAGGTAAAACATGAGCCTCTGTGGTCACCTGACAGTCCAGGTCCAATAAAAGGCTTTAAACCTTTGAGAGCTCCGCCTCCACCATTAACACAAGGAGGGGCCATCATTAATCCTAATTATCTAACGGCTTCTTCCTGACGGGATATCAAAGAAGAACCACGGCAACCGACCGTGGAGTCACTTATCTATCAGCCACGTTCATTTATGACTCTCCAATCAACACGCAGCCGCTGCAGACACCTGCACAGGTGGGGCTCAAGCTCCGCCCCCTTTTGATATCCGACTGGATGAGTGTCTACTTTTGATCAACTACTTTATCGTTAAAAGTGACAGTCTGACGTTAACAACATATTATTTCCAAGAAAAAGAAAAGAGAACATTTTAAAAGAAAAAGTTTGGAATTATTTTTCAGAAAATTACAATTTTGTAAATTTTCTGATTTTGGAACCAAAAACAAGTTGTGATTTGATGTGAAGAAGTCCTTATACTGAATTTCCCCGGTGAGGGATTAATAAAGTACTATTCTATTCTAGTCTGCGAGATTTTATGACTTTTATGACAAAATGACAAAACAAAACATCAAAAGTTATGTTTATTATTATAGATTATATTGCAGAATTCACGGTTTTACAAAAAAAGATTTAATTTAATGTTAAAATGCCACAAGTTTAGAAAATTCTTGATTTTACAACAATAACTTCCTTTTTACAACAAAGAGTTGCAATATTGTAGAATTCAAAATTTGTTTAAAAATCACAATTTTTTTCCGTAAAAGTGATATTTTTATATTTAAGTCAAAATTTGGTGAAATTTTTGATTTTACGACAAAATGTGACTATTGGACACAATGTCAGTTTTATGTTAAAAAGTTGCAATATTAAGTTAAAAAGTTATGATTTTACAACAGAAATGTGAGATTCTACAAAAGTTACAATATGATGTCATGAAGTTGGGACAAATATATATTTACACTAAAGCTGGGTTATAAGATAATTTGGGAATTAACAATTTAAAAAATTAAGAGTTTAGGATGCAGAGTTGTAATTTTATGTCAAAATTTTACAGCATTAAGTTATTTTTAGTTACATTTTACAAATTAATTCTGTCCTATTACAGTAAGTTTAAAACAAGAGTTGCAATGAAACTAACTTTAACTCACATTAATTCTACCAAATCTTTCCAGACAAGTTAAATACAGTGATCCCTTGCCACTTCGCGGTTTAAGTTCCGCGGTTTTAGTTATTCGCGATTTTTTTTTCAGAAATATATAATATAATTTTTTTTTTTTAATTTAAAAATCGCGGAAACATCACAGGATGTTGGGCGCGTTCTCTCACAGTGAAGAAATGCTGTGAGCCAGCCTGGCCCCTTTAAGAAGGTAGCCTTATGGGTAATGGTGTGGCCTTATGGGTAATGTAGTGTGTGTGTCGTGGGACGGCAGAATGAAAACGGGGTTAGATGAAAAGTGTAGTGAGCATCAACAGCAGCCCAGCGTGTATAGATTTACATTCTCTGTTAACCGACAGGAGCCCAACAATACAACCTGTGTGATGTTACAAGTTCCTGCAGTGACACAATAAAGTTCCCGTTCCATTCAGAGAAAACCAGACTTTTTGTTTTGTTGTTGTTAGCGTGTTAGCTGCTAATTACGAGCCAAAAATAGCACAATACCAGCGGTTTGTTTACTACGGTTCAGAGACCAGAGGCTGTGAAGGTAACAGAAAGACCACAGTTGAGCCTTTGTCTTGTTTCGCTACTTTTTTGTGGTTTTTAAACATATTTTAAACACATTATTGAGGCTCGGGGGGCTCCGGCTTCAGTTCGCGGATTTTGATTTCCCCGGGGGGGGGGCAGGTCCCCATTAACTAGGGATGTTCCTGGCGACTAATTTCCCTGTCGACTAAATGAAAATTTTAATTAAGACTAGTCGACTAGTCTAAAAAAAAAAAGGAAAACACTCAGAAAACAGTGAAAATGTAGCACGATTTATTAAAACATCGAAACAGAATTTGAAACATTGTCCCAAAAAATATTGTGTGTAATCGTGTCGAGCTGCGTTATCCTCTCAGACCGGACGAGAGAACACCGTCTCCGGGTAAACAATGTCAAATCGGCCTGAGTGTGGCTAGCACCGCTAGCATCAGCACCGCTAGCATCAGCACCGCTAGCATCAGCACCGCTAGCATCAGCACCGCTAGCATCAGCAGCCGTCGTCTCGTGCAGATTAACATCCAAATGCTTGAGTCGAATGTGGTTGCGCATCGCTCCAGTCGAGTGATTGTATGCTAGTTGTTTCTGACACAGTCTACATACTACCTTGTTTTCATTTTCTAGATTAAAGTACCGCCAAACCGCGCTGGTTTTGCGAGACTATCTTCCCACCGTGCCGTTTTAAAACTCCAGTCTACTCGAGCGTTGCCGTGGAGAGGGGGGCTGCTGTCTGACGGCTCTGTAGCTCCGACTAGTGGCGGGCGGCTGTATGACAGTTAAGCGGCCTTGTACATGAATAAAACACAAACTAGTTTAAACGACTAATATTTCTGGTGCCGACTAGTAAGTGGGCGGACGTTTAATCGTTTAGACGACTAATCGCGTGCATCCCTACCATTAACCGCAAAAAATAAGGCATCACTCTCGTTTAAATCATTTCCCAACATTTCCAGGATGACAAACAGGACCACCGGCTGTCTGCTCAGGTAGACCGGGACCGGTCCGGAACTGGCCCAGGACTGGCCCGGACTTTCCTAAACCGGGGCCCCCCAGATAGACTCATTTATGGGCCCCGGGCCCCATAAAAGGCAGGAACGGCCCTGCTGCTGAGCTGGAGCGGAACACCAACTAACACTTTACACGTGGAAAATTTCAATCAGGACTCGCTCAACGTGTCACTGTGAACATAAAAATAAAGTCCCGGTGTCTCCCGGTGTCTCCCGGTTCCCAGACCTGCTGGTTTGGTTCCGTTTCATCAGATAATCGGACGTTTACAGGTGACTTTCATTTAAACCTGTACAGAAGTCAGGCTCGTTTCCCATCATGCCGTTCAGGAAGCGGCTTTCTGGGAACATTTATCAGACAAATCCCACTTATCCGGTTCAGAGGAGCCACAGCTCCACCGGCAAGAGTCGCGGAAACATCGGGAAGACGACACACGGAGGTGAAGAGGACTTACCGGCGGAAACCGGCTGGAGGGTCCGTCTGCTCCTCACTTCCTTGTTGTTGTCTGAAGGCTGGAGGACCAGAGTCGGTTTTAGATTAATCTACAGCGAAGTTAAAGACGTTCAAGAGTAAAAGTTACGTTCAGGTCATCCCTCTGATCAGCTGCTGCTTCCTTCCTTTTTTTTTTTTCTTCACTTTGTTCTCAAGACCGAAAGTTTGGTTTTTGAAAGCCGCGTCATCACTGCCATCTGGCGGCCGCGGAGTTAAATTACAAGACTGCAGGATTTTATTATAAAACCGCCACGCCACCGCCATCTAGCAACACAGTCAGTGTTTATTTTTTATTTATTTATTTATTTATATAAAAAATTTTTGAACCATGACATCACGACCAACGACCTCACTGCCATTATTTTTTTTTAAATTAATTTTCAAAGACGCCGTCACTGCCATCTAGTGGCAGAACAGCACAGCAACCTTTTTTTTAATTAAAAAAAAGCCATGTCATCACTGTCATCTAGTGTACATACAAGTTCATTACAGTATTACAAAAAACATGTAAAATCACAAATAAATAATATTAAATCATAGAAAAAAATAAAAGAAATACTTTTTATTCAGAGGTGAATAAAGTATATAATAAAGACTTCCATTCTAGCTGTCTTTTTTTTTTTTTTTCCAGATGTCACTTCAGTCCAGATGTTACTTCCAGGATTTCTGAATCCTGCTGCTCTGATCTCTTAAGTCACTCTGACTGGAGATAAATTAATCAACAGTTATTGATTATCTTCTGTGTTTATTTTCTTATTTTCATTAACCTGCATTTAAATGTTTCCAAACAAATTCTAATTTTCATCCCGATCATCATCATCATCATCATCATCTTCGCTCCGTCCAGGTTCTAATCATAAAGGTGAAGCATGTGTGTGATTGATGCCAGATGTTTGTGTTCACGTGTCTCTCCAGGTTTATTCCAGATGTTGAGGTGACAAAAATACTGATTCTTCACTGTTTTTTTGTTTTTGTTTTTTTTTTTTTACCAAAGATACATTTACAATTTAAATTCCATTCAAATTTCTTCATTAAAAATATTTTTACTGGATCAGATTTCTAATTTAAATGAGGTCTTCTGACGTCACTGAGCAGCAACTTTTCAACTTTAATGTTCTCACTAGAGCTGGGCGATACTGGAAATTTTGGTATCGATGCGATACCAAGTAAATACAGGGCCAGATACCGATACCGATACCGATACCGATACAGATACCAATACCAATACCGATACCAATACCAATACCGATACCAATACCGATACAGATACCAATACCGATACCGATAACCAATACCGATACCGATACCAATACCAATACTGATACCGATACCGATACCGTATCGGATACGATACCGATACTTTTTCATATTAAGCTTAATCTATCATGAACTTTTGTTAAAACCAATGATTGAATTTCGTCAAACTTTATGTCTTCAACATTTTTGTGTAAATATTCCTTGGAGTAGAATTTCTGTTCGTAATATTTTTTTTTCTAGTCCACCTTTTAAATTATATCTTTCAATATTTGTGTAATTTTTTTTTGCACTGTGTCCACTTTCCCATTGCTTTACTCTATAAATGTCCCCGTCGTGGGATAAATAAAGGATTATCTAATGTTATTTTATCTTAAATAACACCTTTTAATGGGATTCGTGACATGTACTGGGTTATTTCAAGGTCTTAACTATATTTTATTAATTTGGCTTAAATGTGACTTAAGTAACATGTACTTTAAAGTTAATATGAGTTGATGATGAAGATGATCACTCTTATCTACCTGGATTCTCTCTGTTGGAAAGGAAAAAAAAGAAAAGAAAAAAAAGCTTTAGTATCGATCTTTTTACATGAGTATCGTTCGATATCAATACCATAGTTGGTATGGATATTATCGATATTCGGATCGATCCGCCCACCTCTAGTTCTCACAGCTGAACTAGAGATGCGCGGTTGAACCGCGCACCCGCGGGCGGAGCGGATAATCCGCATATCGGGCGGATGACTCGTCAAAAAATAATACTTTAATTAAATTCGGGCGGGTTGCGGTTGAAGCACTCAAATAATAATAATAAGAAAAAATATTTTACATATTATTAAAAAGGATGGCGGGTCGGTTCGGTTTTGAAAATTGGTGAAAAAACGTTCCTGCAAATGGATAGCGGGCGGATAGAGATTTTAAGAAGCGGTTGCGGGTTAAAATATACGTCATCCGCGCATCTCTAAACTGAACGTAGGCTGAAGACGGTTTGTGCTGGTTAGAAGCCCGGCTCAGGCCCGAGCCTCAGTCACATTTCCATGACGTCACAGATCCCTCTGTGTCCCTCTGAGCCGGTCCCAGAGTCCGGACCGGTCCCAGCCAGGAGTCTGGAAACCAGTCAAGGACGTGCGGAGCGTCTGTGCGCCGTCGTGGCAGGTCTGAGAGCAGGAATAAGGAAGCAGTGTTCCCCAAAACCCAGAACCCAGCCCCCCCCCCCCACCACCACCACCACCACCACACGGCCACGCGCAAAAAAACACCCTGAAACACATGACATCGAGTTTTCAAAAGATGCCTCTGTGGATGTGAGTCTGTCCTGGTCTGAGGGTTCAGACGGCCGCGACGCTTCAGGAAACATCCAGATCACGATGCGTCAGGAACCAACAGCAGCAGCAGCACGTCAGACTCAGAGCCAGGTGAACGAGTTCACCCATCCCTCCGTCTGACTGCTCGTTCTCTCTTTCCTCCACCGATCAGGTAGACTCCAGGTGGCGCTGAAGCACCTGGATTTGTGATTTTATACCAAAAAGTTGGATTTTTTTGTGATTTGAGTCACGATGTTGTAAAAAATCTGTAGATGCTGCAGTTCCTCTACCGACCACTAGAGGCTGTAGTTCCTCTACAGACCACTAGAGGCTGCAGTTCCTCTACCGACCACTAGAGGCTGCAGTTCCTCTACTGACCACTAGAGACTGCAGTTCCTCTACCGACCACTAGAGGCTGCAGTTCCTCTACCGACCACTAGAGCTGCTAGAGTTCCTCTACCGACCACTAGAAGCTGTTTTCCTCTACCGACCACTAGAGCTGCAGTTCCTCTACGACCACTAGAGGCTGCAGTTCCTCTACTTACAACTAGAGGCTGCAGTTCCTCTACTGACCACTAGAGGCTGCAGTTCCTCTTCAGACCACTAAAGGCTGCAGTTCCTCTACTGACCACTAGAGACTGCAGTTCCTCTACCGACCACTAGAGGCTGCAGTTCCTCTACTTACAACTAGAGGCTGCAGTTCCTCTACTGACCACTAGAGGCTGCAGTTCCTCTTCAGACCACTAAAGGCTGCAGTTCCTCTACCGACCACTAGAGACTGCAGTTCCTCTACCGACCACTAGAGGCTGCTGTTCCTCTACCGACCACTAGAGGCTGCAGTTCCTCTACTGACCACTAGAGGCTGCAGTTCCTATACTGAACACTAGAGGCTGCTGTTCCTCTACAGACCACTAGAGGCTGCAGTTACTATACTGACCACTACAGGGTGCAGTTCCTCTTCAGACCACTAGAGGCTGCAGTTCCTCTACTGACCACTAGAGGCTGCAGTTCCTCTACTGACCACTAGAGGCTGCAGTTCCTTTACCGACCACTAGAGACTGCGGTTCCTCTACCGATCACTAGAGGCTGCAGTTCCTCTACCGACCACTAGAGGCTGCAGTTCCTCTACCGACCACGAGAGGCTGTAGTTCCTCTACAGAGCACTAGAGGCTGCAGTTCCTCTACAGACCACTAGAGGCTGTAGTTCCTCTACCGACCACTAGAGGCTGCAGTTCCTCTAAAGACCACTAGAGGCTGTAGTTCCTCTACAGACCACTAGAGGCTGCAGTTCCAACATGACCACTAGAGGCTGCAGTTCCTATACTGACCACTAGAGGCTGCGGCTCCTCTACCGACCACTAGAGGCTGCAGTTCCTCTACCGACCACTAGAGGCTGCGGTTCCACTACTGACCACTAGAGGCTGCAGTTCCTCTACTGACAACTAAAGGCTGCGGTTCCTCTACCGACCACTAGAGGCTGCAGTTCCTCTACCGACCACTAGAGGCTGCCGTTCCTCTACTCACCACTAGAGGCTGTTCCTCTACTGACCACTAGAGGCTGCGGTTCTCTACGACCAACTAAAGGCTGCGGTTCCTCTACCGACCACTAAGGCTGCAGTTCCTCTACCGACCACTAGAGGCCGCAGTTCCTCTACCGACCACTAGAGGCCGCAGTTCCTTTACTAACCACTATAGGCTGTAGTTCCTCTACCGACCACTAGAGGCTGCGGTTCCTCTACTGACCAATAGAGGCTGCAGTTCCTCTACCGACCACTAGAGGCTGCAGTTCCTCTACTGATCACTAGAGGCTGCAGTTCCTCCACTGACCACTAGAGGCTGTAGTTCCTCTACTGACCACTAGAGGCTGCAGTTCCTCTACCAACCACTAGAGGCTGCAGTTCCTCTACCGACCACTAGAGGCTGTAGTTCCTCTACTGACCACTAGAGACTGCAGTTCCTCTACAGACCACTAGAGGCTTCAGTTCCTCTACAGACCACTAGAGGTTGCGGTTCCTCTACCGACCACTAGAGGCTGTAGTTCCTCTACTGACCACTAGAGGCTGCAGTTCCTCTACCAACCACTAGAGGCTGCAGTTCCTCTACCGACCACTAGAGGCTGTAGTTCCTCTGCTGACCACTAGAGACTGCAGTTCCTCTACAGACCACTAGAGGCTTCAGTTCCTCTACAGACCACTAGAGGTTGCGGTTCCTCTACCGACCACTAGAGGCTGCAGTTCCTCTACTGACCACTAGAGGCTGCAGTTCCTCTATCGACCACTAGAGACTGCAGTTCCTCTACTGACCACTACAGGCTGCAGTTCCTCTATCGACCACTAGAGACTGCAGTTCCTCTACCGACCACTACAGGCTGCAGTTCCTCTACCGACCACTAGAGGCTGCGGTTCCTCTACTGACCACTAGAGGCTGCAGTTCCTCTACCGACCACTAGAGGCTGCAGTTCCTCTACTGATCACTAGAGGCTGCAGTTACTATACTGACCACTAGAGGCTGCAGTTCCTCTTCAGACCACTAGAGGCTGCAGTTCCTCTACTGACCACTAGAGGCTGCAGTTCCTCTACTGACCACTAGAGGCTGCAGTTCCTTTACTGACCACTAGAGACTGCAGTTCCACTACAGACCACTAGAGGCTTCAGTTCCTCTACAGACCACTAGAGGTTGCGGTTCCTCTACCGACCACTAGAGGCTGCAGTTCCTCTACTGACCACTAGAGGCTGCAGTTCCTCTATCGACCACTAGAGACTGCAGTTCCTCTACCGACCACTCCACTACACTACAGGCTGCAGTTCCTCTACCGACCACTAGAGGCTGCGGTTCCTCTACTGACCACTAGAGGCTGCAGTTCCTCTACTGACCACTAGAGGCTGCATTTCCACTACTGACGACTAGAGGCTGCAGTTCCTCTACCGACTAGAGGCTGCGGTTCACTACTACGAGGCTGCGGTTCCTCTCTACCGACCACTAGAGGCTGCCGTTCCTCTACTCAACACTAGAGGCTGTTCCTCTACTGACCACTAGAGGCTGCGGTTCCTCTACCGACAACTAAAGGCTGCAGTTCCTCTACTGACCACTAGAGGCTGCAGTTCCTCTACCGACCACTATAAGCCGCAGTTCGTCTACCGACCACTAGAGGCCGCAGTTCCTCTACTGACTAGTAGAGGCTTCAATTTCTCACCTGACCACTAGAGGCTGCAGTTCCTCTACTGACCACTAGAGGCTGCAGTTCCTCTACTGACCACTAGAGGCTCCATCAGTGAGTCAGTCCTCTTTGACCTTCAAGTTAAAATGTCTAACTTTACAGTAAAAATAAACAAATTTACAGTCTGGTCCACAGTTTTTGTCTCCATTGATAGATCTTTGATGACTGGACACCAGAATAGAATAGAATGTTATTATTGTTATGTGTTCAACAAAATTAAATGTTCTAACACTTTTCTATTGACAGTCACTCAGCTGGTGACTTGAAGGCTACAGCAGTAAGTTTTATTAACCTGCAGGTGACTGCAGGTGTCCTAACCCGATTAACAGTGGTAAACTTCAAGTCTTTTCCAAACCTTAGGCATTTTTTTTTTTTTTTTTTTTTATTAGTCATGATCAGAATTAACAATTCTCTTGTGGATCAATACACCAGACTATGAGACCTTTAAACCTGCTGGTATTGTAGGTGAATTTCACTTTTGAGTCTCTGAGGAAGGTCTCAGGTCTTCACAAATTAAACATGAATCTTATTTGTTGAGTGAAGAATAACTTATTTATTCTGACATACTGCATATCAGAGTAGCTCAGTCCTGACAGGTTGGTTGGAACACGTTTGGTTCCAGATTAAATGTTTCATTAAAACAAAAAAACTACTATGAATTATTATGACAAATGATCGATCATGGAACCTCCATGTTAAAGTCTCCTCTGCCTAAATTCACACTGAGGCTCTCAAAACCCTTAATGTTCAGGAAGTTCTCGTTGGCCAGTGTTTCTGAAGGCACATAAGTTAAAGAAACAGAGGTGGAGCGTTTTCAGATGTTGATTGTTCCTGCAACGTTCCTGCAACATTCCACCAAAGTTCAAGTAATGTTTCTGTAATGTTCCTGCAATGTTCCCGCAATTATCCAGGAAAGTTCCTCTAACATTCCAGAAATCTTCCTGCAATGTTCCTGCAACATTCCAGCAAAGTTCAAGCAAAGTTTCTGTAATGTACCTGCAACATTCCAGCAAAGTTCAAGCAATGTTTCCGTAATGTTCCTGCAATGTTCCCGCAATTATCCAGGAAAGTTCCTCTAACATTCCAGCAATCTTCATGCAACATTCTGCAACATTCCAGCAAAGTTCCAGTAACATTCCAGCAATGTTCCAGCAATGTTCCCGCAATTATCCAGCAAAGTTCAAGCAATGTTCCTGCAATGTTCCTGCAACATTTCAGCAAAGTTCAAGCAATGTTTCCGTAATGTTCCTGCAATATTCCAGCAAAGTTCAAACAATCTTCTTGCAATGTACCTGCAACATTCCAGCAAAGTTCAAGCAATGTTTCCGTAATGTTCCTGCAATGTTCCCGCAATTATCCAGGAAAGTTCCTCTAACATTCCAGCAATCTTCATGCAACGTTCCTGCAACATTCCAGCAAAGTTCCAGTAATATTCCAGCAATGTTCCTGCAACATTCCAGCAAAGTTCAAACAATGTTCCTGCAATGTTCTAGCAAAGTTCCTGTAACATTCCAGCAAAGTTCAAGCAAAGTTTCTGTAATGTACCTGCAACATTCCAGCAAAGTTCAAGCAATGTTTCAGTAATGTTCCCGCAATTATCCAGCAAAGTTCAAGCAATGTTCCTGCAACGTTCCTGCAACATTTCAGCAAAGTTCAAGCAATGTTTCTGTAACGTTCCTGCAACATTTCAGCAAAGTTCAAGCAATGTTTCTGTAACGTTCCTGCAACATTTCAGCAAAGTTCAAGCAATGTTCCTGCAATGTTCCTGCAACATTTCAGCAAAGTTCAAACAATGTTCCTGTAATGTTCCTGCAATATTCCAGCATAGTTCAAACAATGTTCCTGCAATGTTCCTGCAACATTTCAGCAAAGTTCAAACAATGTTCCTGTAATGTTCCTGCAATATTCCAGCATAGTTCAAACAATGTTCCTGCAATGTTCCTGCAACATTTCAGCAAAGTTCAAACAATGTTCCTGTAATGTTCCTGCAACATTTCAGCAAAGTTCAAACAATGTTCCTGTAATGTTCCTGCAATATTCCAGCAAAGTTCAAACAATGTTCCTGCAATGTTCCTGCAACATTTCAGCATAGTTCAAACAATGTTCCTGCAATGTTCCTGCAACATTTCAGCAAAGTTCAAACAATGTTCCTGTAATGTTCCTGCAACATTTCAGCAAAGTTCAAACAATGTTCCTGTAATGTTCCTGCAACATTCCAGCAAAGTTCAAACAATGTTCCTGCAATGTTCTAGCAAAGTTCCTGTAACATTCCAGCAATGTTCCTGTAATTTTCCTGCAACATTCCAGCAAAGTTCAAACAATGTTCCTGCAATGTTCCTGCAACATTCCAGCAAAGTTCAAGCAATGTTCCTGCAATGTTCCTGCAAAGTTCCTGCAACATTCCAGCAAAGTTTCTGTTATGTTCCTGCAATGTTCCTGCAACATTTCAGCAAAGTTCAAGCAATGTTCCTGCAAAGTTTCTGTAACATTCCAGCAATGTTCCTGCAACATTCCAGCAAAGTTCAAACAATGTTCCTGCAATGTTCCTGCAACATTCCAGCAATGTTCAAGCAATGTTCCTGCACATTTCCAGCAAAGTTCCTCTAACATTCTAGCAATGTTCCTATAATGTTCCTGCAACATTTCAGCAAAGTTCAAACAATGTTCCTGTAATGTTCCTGCAACATTTCAGCAAAGTTCAAACAATGTTCCTGTAATGTTCCTGCAACATTCCAGCAAAGTTCAAACAATGTTCCTGCAATGTTCTAGCAAAGTTCCTGTAACATTCCAGCAATGTTCCTGTAATTTTCCTGCAACATTCCAGCAAAGTTCAAACAATGTTCCTGCAATGTTCCTGCAACATTTCAGCAAAGTTCAAGCAATGTTCCTGCAATGTTCCAGCAAAGTTCCTCTAACATTCTAGCAATGTTCCTATAATGTTTCTGTAACATTCCAGCAATGTTCCAGCAAAGTTCCTGCAACATTCCAGCAAAGTTTCTGTTATGTTCCTGCAACATTCCAGCAAAGTTCAAACAATGTTCCTGCAATGTTCCTGCAACATTTCAGCAAAGTTCAAGCAATGTTCCTGCAATGTTCCAGCAAAGTTTCTGTAACATTCCAGCAATGTTCCTGCAACATTCCAGCAAAGTTCAAACAATGTTCCTGCAATGTTCCTGCAACATTCCAGCAATGTTCAAGCAATGTTCCTGCACTGTTCCAGCAAAGTTCCTCTAACATTCTAGCAATGTTCCTATAATGTTCCTGCAACATTCCAGCAAAGTTCAAACAATGTTCCTGCAATGTTCTAGCAAAGTTCTTGTAACATTCCAGCAATGTTCCTGTAATTTTCCTGTAACATTCCAGCAAAGTTTCTGTAATGTTCCTGCAACATTCTAGCAAAGTTCAAACAATGTTCCTGCAATGTTCCTGCAACATTTCAGCAAAGTTCAAGCAATGTTCCTGCAATGTTCCAGCAAAGTTTCTGTAACATTCCAGCAATGTTCCTGCAACATTCCAGCAAAGTTCAAACAATGTTCCTGCAATGTTCCTGCAACATTCCAGCAATGTTCAAGCAATGTTCCTGCACTGTTCCAGCAAAGTTCCTCTAACATTCTAGCAATGTTCCTATAATGTTTCTGTAACATTCCAGCAATGTTCCTGCAACATTCCAGCAAAGTTCAAGCAATGTTCCTGCAATGTTCCAGCAAAGTTCCTGCAACATTCCAGCAAAGTTTCTGTAATGTGCCTGCAACATTCCAGCAAAGTTCAAACAATGTTCCTTCAATGTTCCAGCATAGTTCAAACAATGTTCCTGCAATGTTCCTGCAACATTTCAGCAAAGTTCAAGCAATGTTCCTGCAATGTTCCTGTAACATTTCAGCAAAGTTCAAGCAATGTACCTGCAATGTTCCAGCAAAGTTCCTGTAACCTTCCAGCAATGTTCCTGTAATGTTCCTGTAACATTCCAGCAAAGTTTCTGTAATGTTCCTGCAACATTCCAGCAAAGTTCAAACAATGTTCCTGCAATGTTCCTGCAACATTCCAGCAAAGTTCAAGCAATGTTCCTGCAATGTTCCAGCAAAGTTCCTGCAACATTCCAGCAAAGTTTCTGTAATGTTCCTGCAACATTCCAGCAAAGTTCAAACAATGTTCCTGCAATGTTCCTGAAACATTTCAGCAAAGTTCAAGCAATGTTCCTGCAATGTTCCAGCAAAGTTTCTGTAACATTCCAGCAATGTTCCTGCAACATTCCAGCAAAGTTCAAACAATGTTCCTGCAATGTTCCTGCAACATTCCAGCAATGTTCAAACAATGTTCCTGCAATGTTCCAGCAAAGTTCCTGTAACATTCCAGCAAAGTTTCTGTAATGTTCCTGCAACATTCCAGCAAAGTTCAAACAATGTTCCTGCAATGTTCCTGCAACATTTCAGCAAAGTTCAAGCAATGTTCCTGCAATGTTCCAGCAAAGTTTCTGTAACATTCCAGCAATGTTCCTGCAACATTCCAGCAAAGTTCAAACAATGTTCCTGCAATGTTCCTGCAACATTCCAGCAATGTTCAAACAATGTTCCTGCAATGTTCCAGCAAAGTTCCTGCAACATTCCAGCAAAGTTTCTTTAATGTTCCTGCAACATTCCAGCAAAGTTCAAACAATGTTCCTGCAATGTTCCTGAAACATTTCAGCAAAGTTCAAGCAATGTTCCTGCAACATTCCAGCAAAGTTTCTGTAACATTCCAGCAATGTTCCTGCAACATTCCAGCAAAGTTCAAACAATGTTCCTGCAATGTTCCTGCAACATTCCAGCAATGTTCAAACAATGTTCCTGCAATGTTCCAGCAAAGTTCCTGTAACATTCCAGCAAAGTTTCTGTAATGTTCCTGCAACATTCCAGCAAAGTTCAAACAATGTTCCTGCAATGTTCCTGCAACATTTCAGCAAAGTTCAAGCAATTTTTCCCGCAATGTTCCAGCAAAGTTTCTGTAACATTCCAGCAATGTTCCTGTTCCTGCAACATTCCAGCAAAGTTCAAACAATGTTCCTGCAATGTTCCTGCAACATTCCAGCAATGTTCAAGCAATGTTCCTGCACTGTTCCAGCAAAGTTCCTCTAACATTCTAGCAATGTTCCTATAATGTTCCTGCAACATTCCAGCAAAGTTCAAACAATGTTCCTGCAATGTTCTAGCAAAGTTCCTGTAACATTCCAGCAATGTTCCTGTAATTTTCCTGTAACATTACAGCAAAGTTTCTGTAATGTTCCTGCAACATTCTAGCAAAGTTCAAACAATGTTCCTGCAATGTTCTAGCAAAGTTCCTGTAACATTCCAGCAATGTTCCTGTAATTTTCCTGTAACATTCCAGCAAAGTTTCTGTAATGTTCCTGCAACATTCCAGCAAAGTTCAAACAATGTTCCTGCAATGTTCTAGCAAAGTTCCTGTAACATTCCAGCAATGTTCCTGTAATTTTCCTGTAACATTCCAGCAAAGTTTCTGTAATGTTCCTGCAACATTCTAGCAAAGTTCAAACAATGTTCCTGCAATGTTCCTGCAACATTCCAGCAATGTTCAAGCAATGTTCCTGCAATGTTCCTGCAACATTCCAGCAATGTTCAAGCAATGTTCCTGCACTGTTCCTGCAACATTCCAGCAAAGTTCAAGCAATGTTCCTGCAATGTTCCAGCAAAGTTCCTGCAACATTCCAGCAAAGTTTCTGTAATGTTCCTGCAACATTCCAGCAATGTTCAAGCAATGTTCCTGCACTGTTCCAGCAAAGTTCCTCTAACATTCTAGCAATGTTCCTATAATGTTCCTGCAACATTCCAGCAAAGTTCAAACAATGTTCCTGCAATGTTCTAGCAAAGTTCCTGTAACATTCCAGCAATGTTCCTGTAATTTTCCTGTAACATTCCAGCAAAGTTTCTGTAATGTTCCTGCAACATTCTAGCAAAGTTCAAACAATGTTCCTGCATTGTTCCTGCAACATTTCAGCAAAGTTCAAGCAATGTTCCTGCAATGTTCCAGCAAAGTTTCTGTAACATTCCAGCAATGTTCCTGCAACATTCCAGCAAAGTTCAAACAATGTTCCTGCAATGTTCCTGCAACATTCCAGCAATGTTCAAGCAATGTTCCTGCACTGTTCCAGCAAAGTTCCTCTAACATTCTAGCAATGTTCCTATAATGTTTCTGTAACATTCCAGCAATGTTCCAGCAATGTTACTGCAACATTCCAGCAAAGTTCAAACAATGTTCCTGCAATGTTCCTGCAACATTCCAGCAAAGTTCAAGCAATGTTCCTGCAATGTTCCAGCAAAGTTCCTCCAACATTCCAGCAAAGTTTCTGTAATGTTCCTGCAACATTCCAGCAAAGTTCAAACAATGTTCCTTCAATGTTCCAGCAAAGTTCAAACAATGTTCCTGCAATGTTCCTGCAACATTTCAGCAAAGTTCAAGCAATGTTCCTGCAATGTTCCTGTAACATTCCAGCAAAGTTCAAGCAATGTACCTGCAATGTTCCAGCAGCAAAGTTTTCCTGCAACATTCCAGCAATGTTCCTGTAATGTTCCTGTAACATTCCAGCAAAGTTTCTGTAATGTTCCTGCAACATTCCAGCAAAGTTCAAACAATGTTCCTGCAATGTTCCTGCAACATTCCAGCAAAGTTCAAGCAATGTTCCTGCAATGTTCCAGCAAAGTTCCTGCAACATTCCAGCAAAGGTTCTGTAATGTTCCTGCAACATTCCAGCAAAGTTCAAACAATGTTCCTGCAATGTTCCTGCAACATTTCAGCAAAGTTCAAGCAATGTTCCTGCAATGTTCCAGCAAAGTTTCTGTAACATTCTAGCAATGTTCCTATAATGTACCTGCAACATTTCAGCAAAGTTCAAACAATGTTCCTGCAATGTTCCTGCAACATTCCAGCAATGTTCAAGCAATGTTCCTGCACTGTTCCAGCAAAGTTCCTCTAACATTCTAGCAATGTTCCTATAATGTTCCTGCAACATTCCAGCAAAGTTCAAACAATGTTCCTGCAATGTTCTAGCAAAGTTCCTGTAACATTCCAGCAATGTTCCTGTAATTTTCCTGTAACATTCCAGCAAAGTTTCTGTAATGTTCCTGCAACATTCTAGCAAAGTTCAAACAATGTTCCTGCAATGTTCCTGCAACATTCCAGCAAAGTTCAAACAATGTTCCTGCAATGTTCCTGCAACATTCCAGCAATGTTCAAGCAATGTTCCTGCACTGTTCCTGCAACATTCCAGCAAAGTTCAAGCAATGTTCCTGCAATGTTCCAGCAAAGTTCCTGCAACATTCCAGCAAAGTTTCTGTAATGTTCCTGCAACATTCCAGCAAAGTTCAAACAATGTTCCTTCAATGTTCCAGCAAAGTTCAAACAATGTTCCTGCAATGTTCCTGCAACATTTCAGCAAAGTTCAAGCAATGTTCCTGCAATGTTCCTGTAACATTCCAGCAAAGTTCAAGCAATGTACCTGCAATGTTCCAGCAAAGTTCCTCTAACATTCCAGCAAAGTTCCTATAATGTTCCTGTAACAATCCAGCAAAGTTCAAGCAATGTACCTGCAATGTTCCAGCAAAGTTCCTGTAACATTCCAGCAATGTTCCTGTAATGTTCCTGTAACATTCCAGCAAAGTTTCTGTAATGTTCCTGCAACATTCCAGCAAAGTTCAAACAATGTTCCTGCAATGTTCCTGCAACATTCCAGCAAAGTTCAAGCAATGTTCCTGCAACATTCCAGCAAAGTTCCTGTAACATTCCAGCAAAGTTTCTGTAATGTTCCTGCAACATTCCAGCAAAGTTCAAACAATGTTCCTGCAATGTTCCTGCAACATTCCAGCAAAGTTCAAGCAATGTTCCTGCAATGTTCCTGTAACATTCCAGCAAAGTTCAAGCAATGTACCTGCAATGTTCCTGCAACATTCCAGCAAAGTTCAAGCAATGTTCCTGCAATGTTCCTGCAACATTCCAGCAAAGTTCAAGCAATGTTCCTGCAACATTCCAGCAAAGTTCCTGTAACATTCCAGCAAAGTTTCTGTAATGTTCCTGCAACATTCCAGCAAAGTTCAAACAATGTTCCTGCAATGTTCCTGCAACATTCCAGCAAAGTTCAAGCAATGTTCCTGCAATGTTCCTCCAACATTCCAGCAAAGTTTCTGTAATGTTCCTGCAACATTCCAGCAAAGTTCAAACAATGTTCCTTCAATGTTCCAGCAAAGTTCAAACAATGTTCCTGCAATGTTCCTGCAACATTTCAGCAAAGTTCAAGCAATGTTCCTGCAATGTTCCTGTAACATTCCAGCAAAGTTCAAGCAATGTACCTGCAATGTTCCAGCAAAGTTCCTGCAACATTCCAGCAATGTTCCTGTAATGTTCCTGTAACATTCCAGCAAAGTTTCTGTAATGTTCCTGCAACATTCCAGCAAAGTTCAAACAATGTTCCTGCAATGTTCCTGCAACATTCCAGCAATGTTCCTGCAATGTTCCAGCAAAGTTCCTGCAACATTCCAGCAAAGTTTCTGTAATGTTCCTGCAACATTCCAGCAAAGTTCAAACAATGTTCCTGCAATGTTCCTGCAACATTTCAGCAAAGTTCAAGCAATGTTCCTGCAATGTTCCAGCAAAGTTTCTGTAACATTCCAGCAATGTACCTGCAACATTTCAGCAAAGTTCAAACAATGTTCCTGCAATGTTCCTGCAACATTCCAGCAATGTTCAAGCAATGTTCCTGCACTGTTCCAGCAAAGTTCCTCTAACATTCTAGCAATGTTCCTATAATGTTCCTGCAACATTCCAGCAAAGTTCAAACAATGTTCCTGCAATGTTCTAGCAAAGTTCCTGTAACATTCCAGCAATGTTCCTGTAATGTTCCTGCAACATTCCAGCAAAGTTCAAACAATGTTCCTTCAATGTTCCAGCAAAGTTCAAACAATGTTCCTGCAATGTTCCTGCAACATTTCAGCAAAGTTCAAGCAATGTTCCTGCAATGTTCATGTAACATTCCAGCAAAGTTCAAACAATGTTCCTGCAATTATCCTGCAAAGTTCAAACAATGTTCCTGCAATGTTCCAGCAAAGTTCAAACAATGTTCCTGCAATGTTCCTGTAACATTCCAGCAATGTCCCTGCAACATTCCAGCAAAGTTCAAACAATGTTCCTGCAATGTTCCTGCAAAGTTCAAACAATGTTCCTGCAATGTTCCAGCAAAGTTCAAACAATGTTCCTGCAATGTTCCTTTAACATTCCAGCAATGTTCCTGCAACATTCCAGCAAAGTTCAAACAATGTTCCTGCAATGTTCCTGTAACATTCCAGCAATGTTCCAGCAATGTTCTTGCAACATTCCAGCAAAGTTCAAACAATGTTCCTGCAATGTTCCAGCAAAGTTCAAACAATGTGCCTGCAATGTTCCTGCAACATTCCAGCAATGTTCAAGCAATGTTCCTGCACTGTTCCAGCAAAGTTCCTCTAACATTCTAGCAATGTTCCTATAATGTTCCTGCAACATTCCAGCAAAGTTCAAACAATGTTCCTGCAATGTTCTAGCAAAGTTCCTGTAACATTCCAGCAATGTTCCTGTAATTTTCCTGTAACATTCCAGCAAAGTTTCTGTAATGTTCCTGCGACATTCTAGCAAAGTTCAAACAATGTTCCTGCAATGTTCCTGCAACATTCCAGCAAAGTTCAAACAATGTTCCTGCAATGTTCCTGCAACATTCCAGCAATGTTCAAGCAATGTTCCTGCACTGTTCCAGCAAAGTTCCTCTAACATTCTAGCAATGTTCCTATAATGTTCCTGCAACATTCCAGCAAAGTTCAAACAATGTTCCTGCAATGTTCTAGCAAAGTTCCTGTAACATTCCAGCAATGTTCCTGTAATTTTCCTGTAACATTCCAGCAAAGTTTCTGCAATGTTCCTGCAATGTTCCTGCAACATTCCAGCAAAGTTCAAACAATGTTCCTGCAACATTTCAGCAAAGTTCAAGCAATGTTCCTGCAATGTTCCAGCAAAGTTTCTGTAACATTCCAGCAATGTTCCTGCAACATTCCAGCAAAGTTCAAACAATGTTCCTGCAATGTTCCTGCAACATTCCAGCAATGTTCAAGCAATGTTCCTGCACTGTTCCTGCAACATTCCAGCAAAGTTCAAGCAATGTTCCTGCAATGTTCCAGCAAAGTTCCTGCAACATTCCAGCAAAGTTCAAACAATGTTCCTTCAATGTTCCAGCAAAGTTCAAACAATGTTCCTGCAATGTTCCTGCAACATTTCAGCAAAGTTCAAGCAATGTTCCTGCAATGTTCCTGTAACATTCCAGCAATGTTCAAGCAGTGTTCCTGCACTGTTCCAGCAAAGTTCCTCTAACATTCTAGCAATGTTCCTATAATGTTACTGCAACATTCCAGCAAAGTTCAAACAATGTTCCTGCAATGTTCCTGCAACATTCCAGCAAAGTTCAAGCAATGTTCCTGCAACATTCCAGCAAAGTTTCTGTAATGTTCCTGCAACATTCCAGCAAAGTTCAAACAAGTTCCTTCCTTCCAGCAATGTTCAACAATTTCCTGCAATGTTCCTGCAACATTTCAGCAAAGTTCAAGCAATGTTCCTGCAATGTTCATGTAACATTCCAGCAAAGTTCAAACAATGTTCCTGCAATGTTCCTGCAAAGTTCAAACAATGTTCCTGCAATGTTCCAGCAAAGTTCAAACAATGTTCCTGCAATGTTCCTGTAACATTCCAGCAATGTCCCTGCAACATTCCAGCAAAGTTCAAACAATGTTCCTGCAATGTTCCTGCAAAGTTCAAACAATGTTCCTGCAATGTTCCAGCAAAGTTCAAACAATGTTCCTGCAATGTTCCTTTAACATTCCAGCAATGTTCCTGCAACATTCCAGCAAAGTTCAAACAATGTTCCTGCAATGTTCCTGTAACATTCCAGCAATGTTCCAGCAATGTTCTTGCAACATTCCAGCAAAGTTCAAACAATGTTCCTGCAATGTTCCAGCAAAGTTCAAACAATGTGCCTGCAATGTTCCTGCAACTTTTCAGCAAAGTTCAAGCAATGTTCCTGCAATGTTCCTGTAACATTCCAGCAATGTTCCTGCAATATTCCAGCAAAGTTCAAACAATGTTCCTGCAACATTCCAGCAATGTTCAAACAATGTTCCTGCAATGTTCCTGTAACATTCCAGCAATGTTCCAGCAATGTTCCTGCAACATTCCAGCAAAGTTCAAACAATGTTCCTGCAACATTCGGGCAAAGTTCAAGCAATGTTCCTGCAACATTCCAGCAAAGTTCAAACAATGTTCCTGCAACATTCCAGCAATGTTCCAGCAATGTTCCTGCAACATTCCAGCAAAGTTCAAACAATGTTCCTGCAATGTTCCTGCAACATTCCAGCAAAGTTCCTGCAACATTCCAGCAAAGTTCAAGCAATGTTTTTATAACATTCCAGTAATGTTCCTGCAACATTCCAGCAAAGTTCAAACAATGTTCCTGCAATGTTCCTGCAACATTCCAGCAAAGTTCAAGCAAAGTTTCTGTAATGTTCCAGTAATTTTGGAACAGGTCTGTTTGCAAAGAATTTTAGTTTTCTGGTCTTGAATTGACAAATGCTGAAATTAATGAAATATATATTTGGCTAGACCATAAAATAGTCGTATATACCTCAAATTATACTTCTTTTCTACAAAAGGTGCATTTTGGTTCATGAAAAAAAAATTTGGTGCATTTTTTTTTAACGAGTTAGCTTGAGCTGGGGAGTCATGTTCTCTAAAAATTCCTCTTTATTTCCTTTTTTCTGTGTTTAAATGTGAGTGTTTGTCCACACGTCCCAACCGTCACTGGTGGAAGCCAGCTTCAGTTCATTTACAGTCCCTGTGAGTGCAGACTTGATCTCTGAGCGCATTAGGCTGCAGAACCAGTGTGAAAGGCCCCTCTGAGAGGACGAGGTAGGTCGGCACAGAGATGCCTGTGTTTTCCAGCTTCTCCAACCCAGAACGCTCCAAATATGAGAAGCCGCATGCTGGAAAACGAGCTGGAATATTGCTGACACAGATTTTCAAACAGGATGGACTGGAACCAGACTGAGGCTTTTTCTTCTTGGTGACAAATTTCAAGCTCAAGAAAAGTGCTGAGGCTTCAGTTTGAGTTGTTTCCCCACAGAAACACACCCACACTGGCATACACACTCGGTTTAAGCAAACAGTAATGATAAGAACATTGTTATCATGTACGTTAGTGCTTTTTAACCTTTCTGAGGTCACATGGCTCATATCATGCAACATCCTGGATGTCATAGACTGGATAAAACAACTGGACACACCCCCTGTGACGTCATCCAGAAGTGTCTGAAGAGTGATTTTGAAGTCTCTTTCTCCTCATACTGCAGAGCGCCAAGTTACCAAAGGGGCGGAACAAGCGGGACTGGAACACGCCTCCCTTCTGTCAATCACAGTTATCTATTTTAACTTGGCTGGGTTACCTTATGCTAATCTATTATGGTAATTGATATAAGGAACTGTGGTCTGTAGTGGTCAGTAGAGGAACTGCAGCCTCTAGTGGTCGGTAGAGGAACCGCAGCCTCTAGTGGTCGGTAGAGGAACCGCAGCCTCTAGTGGTCGGTAGAGGAACCGCAGCCTCTAGTGGTCAGTAGAGGAACCGCAGCCTCTAGTGGTCTGTAGAGGAACTGCAGCCTCTAGTGGTCAGTAGAGGAACCGCAGCCTCTAGTGGTCAGTAGAGGAACTGCATCATCTAGTGGTCGGTAGAGGAACTGCAGCCTCTAGTGGTCAGTAGAGGAACCGCAGCCTCTAGTGGTCGGTAGAGGAACTGCAGCATCTAGTGGTCAGTAGAGGAACCGCAGTCTCTAGTGGTCAGTAGAGGAACCGCAGCCTCTAGTGGTCAGTAGAGGAACTGCAGCCTCTAGTGGTCGGTAGAGGAACTGCAGCCTCTAGTGGTCAGTAGAGGAACTGCAGCATCTAGTGGTCAGTAGAGGAACCGCAGTCTCTAGTGGTCAGTAGAGGAACTGCAGCATCTAGTGGTCGGTAGAGGAACTGCAGTCTCTAGTGGTCGGTAGAGGAACTGCAGCATCTAGTGGTCGGTAGAGGAACTGCAGCCTCTAGTGGTCGGTAGAGGAACTGCAGTCTCTAGTGGTCAGTAGAGGAACTGCAGCCTCTAGTGGTCTGTAGAGAAACTGCAGCCTCTAGTGGTCAGTAGAGGAACCGCAGCATCTAGTGGTAGGTAGAGGAACTGCATCATCTAGTGGTCTATAGAGGAACTGCAGCCTCTAGTGGTCAGTAGAGGAACCGCAGCCTCTAGTGGTCGGTAGAGGAACTGCAGCCTCTAGTGGTCGGTAGAGGAACTGCAGCCTCTAGTGGTCAGTAGAGGAACCGCAGCCTCTAGTGGTCGGTAGAGGAACCGCAGCCTCTAGTGGTCGGTAGAGGAACCGCAGCCTCTAGTGGTCGGTAGAGGAACTTTCGCTACTTCCTAACCGGAAATAGCGTTGAAAAGCAAAGCTTTCTCCTTGTGAGGAACCAACACCTCTAAATCTGATCGGGATCTGGATCACTTTTAAAAAACAGAGCTCCTGTAGAAGATGGGGTCTGGGTCATTTTTCCATCTGAATCAGAGTTTTAGTGGAAGTTAATTGCGTTCCTTGTTACAGAGAAATGTGATGCAGATGACTCACCGTGAGCTAACCTGAAAGCCTCTTTACCTTCAGACACTGATTCATTCCTCCAACTCAATGAAGTCCTGTCTGAGATGACGGCAGTTGAAGAAGTGACCCATTTTATCAAAATTAGAGGGATTTTCCAAAGACAGGATAAATTTGGAATCCCAGTAATCACCTTCTGATCTTAGCTGTATATAAATATCTGAAAGGGCTCTAGCTGCCTCTGGCTGTGCATTTATAGAAATGGAAACCCTGGTTGATATTTTGAGAGCTCCAGATCTCAGATCTGACCGACATGAATGATGGAGAACAAACCAGAAGGTTCTATTTCATCTGTGGGAGCTGCTGCACTCAAAGACTCTCCAAACAAGACAAGAATTAGAGCAAATCAGCTGTTAAATCATCGTCCTTTGAAGAAGCCCAGTCAGTATTTACAGCTGTGAACGGCTGGATCCAGACAGGTGACGGCAGCCACTTATATGACGCTCCCTCATGATCATATAAAATAAAAAAAAATAAAATAAAATAAAATAAAATAAAATAAAATAAAATAAAATAAATAAAATAAATTAAATTAAATTAAAAAAATTAAAATAAATTAAATTAATAAATAAAATTAAAATAAATAAATAATACAATTAAATAAAATTAAATAGATTTCATAAGAAAGCGTAATTTTTTTGTATAGTTGCATCATTTTGCTGTTAATTACAAAATTTCAACTTTTCAACTTAATATTATTTTTGTATAAAAATTAGGGCTGGGCAAGTTAATGCATTATTATCGCGTTGACTCATTATTTTACTAATGTCTACATTTATTTTATCGCACGTTAACGCATGTTGCTCACATGCTTTTGTTTTGAAAAGTCTGTTTCTGGCTGCTGCCGAACCGGAACAGAATTGGTGGGAAAACATGCAGAAAAGCTAAAACAGACATGGAGAACTGTAAAAATCTGTGAACTTTACAGCTCAGGTAGCAACTCAGGTAGCAATATTAACAATACTGTTTGACAACAAAAATTCTGGACTCCAACAAAACTTTCCCGTCATTCCTCCATGTTCCATCAGATCTGCTCCATGTGTTCACTGTCCTGCTGTTCTCTAGCTGGTTACTGCAGTGCAGCTCCATCTAGTGGCACAGATGTGTAATGACAACAAAAAGTCCTCGATTATAAAACAAATTCAATTCTGTGGCCTGTTTTTTAATGTCGTATTTTTATCTAAGTCTAAAATTGAAATGTAAAAAAACAGGCAATTTTTAGTTTTTTTGTGTTAGATTTAAAAAACCAAAAATGTAATAAAATGTCACTTTTTATTTTTTCTTATTTCTGATTGACAATTGAAAATGGAAAGAATGAATGATACACGGATTGGTAAAGTTACTGAACTTTAACATGGACATTTTCATTTTAAAGTTCTCCCAGACGGAGGATTCAACAGAAACAAGGTTATTTGTAACAACTGACAAGTTGAACTCCCCGTTAAAAGTTTCTGCTGTTACCTCAGAAATGACCTGTTTTAATGTTCTGATTGTGCTGAGACACAATCATTTTGTTGGATTTTGTTTGTAGACTTTTTTTTTTATATATATAAAAATAGGATGACATTAATGCCCTGGCAGTGGCAATAAGCTTTATTTTATTTAACATTTTTTTAAGATGAGATTTACACTAAATATGTGTTACTGACAAGTGCTGATGTTAAAAGTGTTTGAACAACAAATGTTATGACACTTTAGTTCATATGGCAGCAGAATATTTAAATAAAAGTGACCTTTACACTACTTTTGAATTCATTATTTGATTTTTCATATACAATGCGATTAATCATGATTTGCAAAATCCAAATTTTTTTTACATAAAATTAGAAACTTTGTAGTAAAATTGTGAATTTTGTACAATTGCAACATTCTGTCATAAAATCAAGACGTTTTACTGTAAATTTGTAAATTTCATGATTTTGCAACTTTTTGTTATGAAGAGCTAATTTTTAGTATAAAAAAACCCCAAATTTAGCTAAATTTACAAATTTCGACTTTGGATTGAAAAACTGTGAATTTCATATAATTGCAACTTTCTGTCCTAAATCTTACATTTTTGTTGTAAAATCATTAATTTTACAATATTGAGATTTTTTTTGTCATAAAAAGCTAAATTTTGTCAAAAATCACCACAGTTGACATCTTGATCTTGATTTTGTTTTTTAACAAAAATCTTTTAAAATGTGTTTCGATAATGAAAATAATAATAATAATGACATCTATACATGTCTCCCCCCCACCCCCACCCCCCCCACATCCCTGTGTGACCCTCCTGCCCAATTTTTTTAAATTACCAGTTAAGCACTTGAAAAATAAATAAAGCTAAATAAATACATTTAAAAAATAAATAAATAGGATAAATAAGAATACAGTTAATCAAAATCCTGATTCAGTCATTGATTTCAGAGGAACAAATGAAGGGCAGTTACGTGTGAATTAGTTCTACGATCAGAACATTTGATGGCGCGTTAAAGCAACAGGACTGAGTTTTGCAGGTCTCCAGTGGTTTCTGGACGTTTGTGCTTCTGTTTGCATGAGCTCACTGTCTGGCAGAGGAGTTCCTCTCTCTGCGTCCCTCCCTCTGCCTGCAGCATGTAAATGTGGTCGGGGTCCAGTCCAGCTTCTTTCTGTTCTGGTGCTCAGGCAGGACTGAGGGGCCCCGGTTCGTCTGCAGCACCGACGGTTCCTCTGCAGCACCTGGAAACCTGTGAGGAGCTTCAGACGTCTCATCCTCTGGCGCCGATGCAGGTACTGGGACGTCAGGAAACTCTCCTGGAGTTTTCCACTGGTTTAACTGGGTTTGTGCTCCTCGTGTCTCTGGATCTTTGCAGTTTGTTGGCCGCTGTCAGAGCTTTTCTTGGCTCACTTTGACGTCGACGGCGGTTCGGAGGCTCATTAATCATTTTCATGTCAGTCTGGATTTCAGGAGGCTTCTCTTCATTTTGATATCATTGTGTCTCTGAAACACTCAGCTGTAAATGTGCTCGTTTATGTGACCTGTGAGGCTAAACGTCTCAATGAATTCATCTTGATAATTAATTAATCTTAGTTTAAACAGATTTAGATGGTTTCTAAACTCACTAGAGGAGTGAAAAGATAAATGTGGGGCATCTTCAGGACCTCACAGAGGCAGAGATGATTGAATCTGAAGACTCAGTTTCAGCTCATAGCAGATAAAAGTAGAAAAGATACAAACTCAGAACTGGTTCAGTCACTCCAGTAAATCTGTGGCTGTGGTTTGTTGGGTTAACTGGGACCACTGGTATCTGGCTGCTTTGACTCGAACCTGCTGGGCTGCTGGGTTACACTGGACGTCCGTCCTGACGCGAACCTCCACTAGACACCAGTTAAAGATCAAGACACCAGTTTGGCCCGGCGGAAACCAGCTGGAGACCACTGGATCACTTCATCTTTAACTCCTGCCTGGTGGAGCTGGAGCTGGAGCTGGAGCTGGGGAACGGTGGCCCTGCAGGACCAGAACCAGGACCAGAACCAGGACTGGGAACCACTGCCCTGTCAGGACCCAACAGGGCGATAAAAGCTGCAGCCAGAGTTCTGATGAGGATCACCAGGAGAAGATCTGGTTTCCTTCCTCTGGCTTCCAGCTGGAATACAGGAGCAGAGCTCCTCTCTGGTGGAACCAGGACCAGGACCAGCACCTGGTCCTGGTCCTGGTTCCTCTCTGGTGGAACCAGGACCAGGTCCTGTTCAGGGACCAGACATCCTCTCTACCTTTGAGGTAAAGCTCATAGTTCGGGACATCTTCACCGATGATGCGTGTACAGTTCTGAATGTTAAAAACATACGGCCCGCGGGCCGGACCCGGCCCGTTGGATGATTTAATCCGGTGTTGGGAAAACTGCGCATGCGTACAGCAGCAACTTCTGACCGTTATCACGGAAGAGAAAAAGTTCGTTTCTTGTATTTTTAGTACTTTGTATGCGCAGTATTTATATTGTTTGACAGATAAATCAGAAGCACGTCTTTATGATGCCTGTGTGTGAGTGAATGAGGTTTTCCAGCTGGATTAAACCTTGTTCGGGTTACTCTACAGGGTTTGTCGTATATTCATTGACAAGACGATAAATCTCAAACATGACTGTAATCCGTTACATTACGCGAGAAAAATGCGTAATTAAATCAGTGACTTATGGTTACTGTTTAAAGTTAGATCTGAAACTAAATATTTCATTTTTGTTGCTTGCTTTTCTTGTGCAGAATCGTTTGATTCTATATCTGGTGCTGATATTGTTACAATGTAGGAAAAAAAAATTACAGAAATTTTCCGCTACGGCATAAATTTCTGAGTATGTCTCGGCTAGCTTGTGATTTTTAGTTGTGATTTTTAAAATACAGTGATCCCTCGCCAATTCGCGCTTTAAGTTCAGCGGTTTTAGTTATTCATGGATTTTTTAGAAATATATAATATAAAAAAAAAAATCAAGAAAAAAAATCGTGGAAATTCCGTAAAAATCCACCCCACAGCAGACGAGAGGCCACAGCTGCCAACGAAACGTCAAACGATGACTCACAGCCTCCTGTTAGCAACACAGAAACGCAGACGGCCAAGAACTCTAGAATCTGAGCTCTGATTGGCCCAGAACTCTAGAATCTGAGCTCTGATTGGCCCAGAACTCTAGAATCTGAGCTCTGATTGGCCGAGACGCATCACCCAAGAATCACAGGATGTTGTGCAGAAAGACCACAGTTGAACCTTTGTCTTGTTTCGCTACTTTTTTTTACGGTGTTTAAACATATTTTAAACACATTATTTAGGCTCAGGGGGCTCCGGCTCCAGTTCGTAGATTTTGATTTTCGCGGGGGGGGCGCCGGTCCCCATTAACCGCGAAAAATAAGGGATCACTGCAGGGGCGATCCTAGGGTCAGAGCTTTAGGGGCGCTGAGCACCCGATGAGCCCCACCACAACGCCACCTTAATTCACAGAAAACCCAAAAACATTTATTGAAAAATAATTTTGGATAATCATTATGACATTTATGAGAGAAGAGCATCATCTTTTTGGAAAAAAAACTGACTGGGAAACATGCAAATCTTTGAAAATTTCAATGAAATTTGAAATGCTAACTGAGCTAACTGCGCTAACTGGTAAACGGTCAACGAAGAGGAGAAGTAACATTAGTGAGAAGAGGACGATACCATTAGGCGGGGTCGTTTTCATTTTCATTCTTAAAATATAAACTTAAACCACAAACTATGGATTAAGTTTTGGACATTATCTAAACCTGTCAAATGCGAACTAAAAATTTTAGAATAACAACATTTCTTACTCCAGGTTTTTGGGGTGCTGAATTTCAATTTAGGGGTGCTGAAGCACCCCTAGTAAAGGGCTAGCCTCGCCCATGGATCACTGTAAATACAAACCAAATGCTCCCTCTGGCCAGTAGACGGCAGTAAATGTGTAAAAGCGCTGACGCCCAGCACGAGTTAGTCACACGAGTTAGTCACACGAGTTAGTCACACGAGTTAGTCACACGAGTCACACGAGTTAGTCACACGAGTTCGTCACACGAGTTAGTCACACGAGTACGTCACACGAGTTAGTCACACGAGTTAGTCACACGAGTCGTCACACGTAGTAGTCACACGAGTTAGTCACACGAGTTCGTCACACGAGTTAGTCACACGAGTACGTCACACGAGTTAGTCACACGAGTTCGTCACACGAGTTAGTCACACGAGTACGTCACACGAGTACGTCACACGAGTTAGTCACACGAGTTAGTCACACGAGTTCGTCACACGAGTTAGTCACAGTCACACGAGTTCGTCACACGAGTTAGTCACAACGAGTTAGTCACACGAGTACGTCACACGAGTTAGTCACACGAGTAGTCACACGAGTTAGTCACACGAGTTACGTCACACGAGTTAGTCACACAGTCACGAGTTAGTCACACGAGTTGTCACAGTCGTCACACGAGTTCGTCACACGAGTTAGTCACACGAGTTAGTCACACGAGTTAGTCACACGAGTTAGTCACACGAGTCACACGAGTTAGTCACACGTCACACGAGTTACGTCACACGAGTTAGTCACACGAGTTAGTCACACGAGTTCGTCACACGAGTTAGTCACACGAGTTAGTCACACGAGTTAGTCACACGAGTTAGTCACACGAGTTAGTCACACGAGTTCGTCACACGAGTTAGTCACACGAGTCACAAGAGTTAGTCACACACGAGTTAGTCACACGAGTACGTCACACGAGTTTAGTCACACGAGTTAGTCACAGTTAGTCACACGAGTAGTAGTCACACGAGTTAGTTAGTCACACAGTCAGTCACGTAGTCACACACGAGTTAGTCACACGAGTTAGTCACACGAGTTCGTCACACGAGTACGTCACACGAGTTAGTCACACGAGTACGTCACACGAGTTAGTCACACGAGTTAGTCACACGAGTCACACACGAGTTAGTCACACGAGTTTAGTCACACGAGTAGTCACACGAGTTAGTCACACGAGTAGTCACACGAGTCGTCACACGAGTCACACGAGTTAGTCACACGAGTTCACACGAGTTAGTCACAAGAGTTAGTCACACGAGTACGTCACACGAGTTAGTCACACGAGTTAGTCACACGAGTTCGTCACACGAGTTAGTCACACGAGTTAGTCACACCGGCAAGCTTGCTTCACCATTCACCACTACCAAACAAGTTATCGGTCAATACACTCTTCCCAAAATGGCACTGTCAAAAAAAAAAAAAAAAAGAAAAGAAAAGTGGACACGTGCAGAGTTTTCTGGGAAAAATGGACTGAGAAGTATTTATTTACAGAAGTGAATGCAAAACTAGTGTGCTTGTGTTCAAAGAGTTTAATATTCGGCGACACTACGGGACTCATCATAAAGACAAGTATGACCACTTGAAAGGACAAATAAGGAAAGACGAGATAAACAAATTGGTCGCTGGTCTGAAGAAACAGCGGTCTACTTTTACGCGCAGCCGCGACGTTGCTAAGAGTTAACTACATTACTGCCAACGAGCTGCTGCAGGCATCCACGCCATTTTCTGATGGGGAGTCTGTAAAAACATGCATGCTGAAGGCTGCAGAGGTCGCGTGCCCTGAAAAGCGACCTGCCTTCGCCAATATTCGTCTAACGAGGAACACTGTGGCAGATCAGGTGAAGGAACTCTCAAGTGACTTGAGCAGCCAACTGAAAGAGAAAATCAAGTCATTTATCGCATTTTAAATTGCAATAGATGAAACGAATGTCACAGATATTGCTCAACTGGCCATATTCATTAGAGGTGTTGATGAAACTTTGACCATCACCGAGGAGCTGCTTGAACTGGTGCCCATGAACGACATCACAACAGCGCTGGAGCGCTGGACGAGGTGGGAGCGGACTGGTCCAGAGCCGTGAGCCTGGCTACCGGCGGCGCGCCATCAATCAGTGTGTTTACATGGGAAGTTTAATTCCTCTTTAATTCAGAATTAAAATTAAATCCGATTTAAAATGATTAAAAGTTACCATGTAAACACCTAATTCCGAATGACAATGTCCATTCGGAATTAAACTTAATTCCGAAGTAAGTAGCTGGTTTATTCTGATTTTAAATCCGAATTAAATAATTCCGTGGTCATGTTTACACTCATTCCTGTTTAAATTAATTCCCGTCTTTCTGCGCATGCTAGTTCTCATACCCGTCTGTCGCGATGACGCTAATATTCCACGCTGGGCTTGTTTTTGAAACAAAATTTCAAGATGGCAGCACGCAGTAAACGGTGTTCAAGAGCAGAGACGATTTATTTAATAAATAGCTTGGAGGAACTGGAAATAATTAAAAGATTAACAGATGGCAGGAAACATAAAAATTGTGAATCGAGTAAGTTTGTTTTCTTCCGGTAGACGTAAATACGTAAAGACACCCCCCCCCCCCCCATCCAATCAGAACCCTTCCCAACCCCCAGACCTAAAGCGGAGTTGGATAAAGCCGATCAAACGTGTTTTCCATGTAAACCTCAATTCGGAATTACTATTTCCATGTAAACTCAAAGGAAAATAGTTTAATTCGGAATTATTTAATTTGGAATAATTAATTCCAAATTTAAAAAAAAAACATCATGTAACCGTGTTCCGATGGTTGGGAGAAAGGCAGGCGTTGTCACATAATTCCATGACGAAGTACAGACCGCAAATGGAGGACAAGAGTTTTGGGCATTTCTCTGTGTTTTGCACCAGGAGGCGACCACGTTATGAGTGTGGTTGTGAAAACTCAGTTTCATCAGAGCGCGCGGTCTAAATCACCGTCAGTTTGACACATTTCTCAGCGATAATGACATTCACGCGGTGGTTCATGGAGAAGAAGGGACGCCCAGTAAAGGAACTTAAATGCAAGGAATGGGTGCAGGATCTTGCGTTTACAGTTGATATTACACAACATTTGAATACACTTAACACTACGTTGCAGGGTCGTAACAGAGTCGTCACTCAATTTCACGACAGCATAAGTGCGTTGAAGATGAAACCGTCACTGTTGGAGTCACATCTGTCCAACGGTGACGCCGTGCATTTCTCTCGTCTCACAGCTGTGCGTCCGAAGGCACCGGACCGTCCCGATGAGGATTTGGATAAATATAAAGTAGGGATGCACGATAACTGTTTTTTAAAACCGATACCGATAACCGATAACACACAAATATACCGAAGATCATTACATCAATACTATGAACAAAATCAAAAATAGTTTGGACACTTTAAATGAACAGATATTTATTTTTTCCATTGAAAAACTGTTGGCAAGCCTTTCAAACATTTTCTTAAAGCTATCAAACAAACCTATTTGATATCTCACATCAACTTTAATAAGGTTCATTACTGACTGATATAAAAAATAAAGGCTCCTTGAACTGATGGAAATACATGCATCAAAATTACAAACTGAAAAAGATTAATATTTAAAGGATTTTGACTTGTGGTTCCATTTAAATTAATACCTTTAATTAAAGTAAATGAGGTTCAGTAGTTTTTATTTTTTAATCTCGTGGAAGCTTTAGATGAGAGGAATGAGGGAGGAGAGACTCCTGCTGGATTGCGCACGTTAGCATTAGCTTCCGTTAGCGTGATTTCAAAACTCCATGGAAGTGATTGTTATGTTGTAGGTGGCTGATCAGGTTTTACGTATTAAAGCTTGTGCTTCTCTCCTCGTAAAATTCACTCAGAGGATTCGTCACAAATAACCACCAAACTATCTTCTTCTGAAACTTTAACAAAGTTCCACGCCGCCATGTTTGTTGTGATCAGTACGCTGTGCTGCAGGCTGCATTCAAGGTGTAACGTAAATTCCGACGTTTCCTCGTTTGCTAGTCGTTCTTTCAGCCTTTTCTATTTTTTTATTTTTATGTGTAACATGTGGGAAAATACTGCGAATATCAATTCAAGTCAGCAACTACCAAAATTATGACCGAGTTAACGAGTTGTTTTCTGGCATGAGGGGGTATTCTTGATTTTCCTGATTGAGTAATCGTTTTTTCTGATTATGCCGACGTCACTTGAACATAACATTCACTGCTGGTCATTCAAGGCTCAGAGGGAGCGAGGCACTGCTGTGTTGACAAAAATATATGTTATCGGGGCTATTCGTCGTGATATCGGACCTATCGGGATGACGTCATAATTTCCTGTTATCGGTCCGATAGTTATCAGGTCGATAGTTATCGTGCACCCCTAATATAAAGACAACATAACAGATTTGCTGCGAGACTTTGAGCAGAGGTTTCAGGTATTCAGTGACCTTGAGAACAAATTCGGCTTTTTTTTTCACTCGCCATTTACAGTGAGACCTTCTGATGTGCCAGCTGACATTCAACTCGAGTTTATTGACTCGCAGTGCGATTCCGCTATGAAGGATAAATTTGGGTCCGTGGGATTGGATACGTTTTTATCAATATCTCGTGCCAGGTTATCCCAAATTAACAGCCATGGCTGCAAAGGTTGAGACTACTTATCTTTGTGAACAGGTGTTCTCCGTAATGAACAATAATAAAACAAAGCAGCGCTCAAGGTTAATAAATAAACACTTGAATGCAGGGGCGTGCACAGACATTTTGGGGGGCGGGTGCTGGTCCAGGACACATGACCGAGGCTCTGATGGGGGCTGATGGGGGGCTGATGGGGGCTGCGCCACCATGGCTGTAGACCTCCTCTTCCAGAAACACATCCAGAAATGTGCTGAGTTACCGGCTCCAGTCAGACTTTCAGGGAACGTTCACATAAATGGGCCGATCGTTTCTGAGAGAGGCTGAGATCTTTTTAAGAACCAGTCCAGAACCTGTAACTTCAGACACCTTATCTTCAGTTGAATCAGTCGGGTGAAGCTCTGCCCTCGTCACTGTCGTACCACTGATGAGTTATTATGATACGCAGAGTCCAAAGAGTCCAAAGAGTCTTTGGACCAAATTTCAGCGTCACTGTTGATCCAAATGAAACTCAGAGGTCAGTGTCAGGAAGTCTGAGGCTCACAAATCCATGGCAAACGTTTTAGAGCATTAGAGTTTAAAAGGCTTCGACCTCGATGCTCCAACCAGGAGATGAAGGTGGATCAGAGACAGAGATCCTCTGACTGAACGTCGTTGCGTTGGAGGAAGTCAGAGTTCAGAACCAGCAGCAGGAAACACATCTGGTTCTGAATCAACTGCTTCTGATGAAGATGTTTGACACTTTCACAGAGTTTTAGGTTGAAAACCTCGTTTCGGGTCACCGTTTACAGAACAGCTGTGTTTTTAACTGTTTGTCGGCACATCTGGAATGAGAACAGCTGCACTACGTGAGACTGAAGACCTGCGATGATATTAAACATGTTTAATTCTTCTGCAACAACCTGAAAGCAATCGACTCACATCAAAGCTGAAATCATTAAAGCCACGCTATGTAGTAACTTCTGACCATGGGGGGGCAGCAGTGGGCACCATAGACTGTATGAAAAGAACTGGACAAACCCTCTGTGACGTCACTCATGGGTTTCTGAACGTAGTGATGTGAGTGAGTCACATCTTCACAACAAAAATTCACCATTTTACAGCAAAAATAGAGAATTATACATAAATTATACATAAATTAACTCATTGACATAATTGACACTGATGAGGTTAAAACCTAAAACTGTTCATTTCTGCTGCAGCATCAGCTGACCAGAAACTGTGTTTGGTTTCTGATTTCACTGTGAAGCGAGTGAAGGATGATGGGAAACTTGGAGCGGGGGCGACGCCTGGTCGTCATGGGAACGTCAGCCTGCACGAGCACACGTTGTGAATTATAATTCTGAGACGTTTGTGAAGGTTCGGCTGAGACAAATATCAGATACGAGACTGTAGGAAGTAGCAATAAAAGAGCAAAAATGAACTGGAACATTGGTTCAAGTCTCATAAAACCTTCCTGCTGAAGTAAACGGTGCAGTTCTTGTTTTTTATTTACTTAGACAGAAATAGCAGCAGTTTTGCCTCCATGTCACAGAGACTCTGGGATGTCTGTGAATCAGAAGTCTTCTTACTTTGGTCATTTCAGACGTTTTTAGCAGAGATAATGTTAATAAAAACAAAGATGGATTATTTAGATAATTAACCCCCCTGACACAGACTGTATGAAGAGAACTGGACAAAGTGCTGTGATGTCATGAACAGGTTTCTGAAGAGTAATTCTGGAATCCAGCTGGACCACGCCCACCTCAGTTCAGGTGCAGTGAGCTATTAGCCCTGCTGAAGCTAATCTATGACGCTAATTAATATGACTTTACGTTCATTCTGGTCAAATCTGTCCAAACGTCCTCAACTCAAGTCTCACTACTGAAACAACATCTGAAATAAGTGCAGCCAGAGCTGAAACCAGGTTGAGCAGAGTTCTGCTGGGACCTGCTGTTGGATGGTCTGCCACTAACAAAGCAAGGGCAGGCGAGGACAGGTGAGGACAGGTGGGACTACCAGTGCAGCACCAGCTCTTTTCAGCTGGTGATTAATGGTCCAGTTAGTGAACCTGGATCGGTCCTGAAATGGTCCGAGATGAAGGTCTGTGGACCAGAGGATCCAGCTGCTGCCAGATGTAGAAGATGATGAGCTGGAGACTCTGGTTAGTCTGAGACAGCAAACAGGTAGCTGCTTCAGGCTGCTTTGCCAGTACCTTCCAGACCAACCCAGAACCGGTCACAGCGCAAGACATATTACGTTTAAAAGAAATATTTTACACTCGTTACGTCCTTATTCACACCTCAGATTAATGTCAGAGCTAGGTAGCTAAAATGATGACAGCTAACCATTGGCTAAGCCAGCCATCAATCAAAAGACCACGCCCACAATTTACATACATTTGTAGCTTCATTTTATTTTAACCAAAACTGTTCTTGTACCAGACCTTTTATTAGTTTATTATCAAGTATGTTTATTTCTGCTCTAAAGTCGGACATTTTAACATGAAGATCAATGGAGACTGACTCACTGTAGGAGCTGGACCCTAGTGGTCAGTAGAGAAACTGCAGCCTCTAGTGGTCAGTAGAGGAACTGCAGCCTCTAGTGGTCGGTAGAGGAACTGCAGCCTCTAGGGGTCAGTAGAGGAACTGCAGCCTCTAGTGGTCGGTAGAGGAACTGCAGTCCTCTAGTGGTCGTAGAGGAACTGCAGCCTCTAGTGGGTAAGGACTCTCAGTGGTCAGTAGAGGAACTGCAGCCTCTAGTGGTCAGTAGAGGAACTGCAGCCTCTAGTGTGCAGCCTCTAGTGGTCAGGACCTGCAGCCTCTAGTGGTCGGTAGAGGAACTGCAGCCTGTCTAGATGGTCGTAAGAGGAACTGCAGCCTCTAGGGGTCGGTAGAGGAAACCTGCAGCCTCTAGTGGTCAGTAGAGGAACTGCAGCCTCTAGCGGTCGGTAGAGGAACTGCAGCCTCTAGCGGTCGGTAGAGGAACTGCAGCCTCTAGTGGTCTGTAGAGGAACTGCAGCCTTTAGTGGTCGGTAGAGGAACTGCTGGAAGGTGCCAGGCTGGTCCTGTATGAAGCAGTAACACCTCCTGAACTTGATACCTGGTGGTCTTTCATCATCTCTATGGAGGAGTTCTGGTCCACTCTTCTTTGCAGAATAGTTTTATTTCAGACACCTTGAAGGGTTTCCAGCATGAATGGTCCGTTTAAAGGTCATGCCACAGCTTGTCAGCTAGATTAAAGTCAGGACTTTGACCAGACCACTCCAGAACCTTTATTCTAGTTTCTTTTGAGTCATTCAGAGGTGGACCTGCTGGTGTTCTTCAGATCATCAAGTCTTCTTGATTTTCAGGTCAGGAATATTTTCAGAATATTTTCCCAGAAGTCTTGATGATCAACCAGATGTCTTCTGGTTCTTTGTGTCCTTAACTAAGGCCAGTAAGGGCCTGCAAAGCTTTAGATGTTGTTCTGGGTTCTTCTGTGGCCTCCTGGATGAGACGTTATTGTTCTTGGAGTAATGTCAGTGGACCAACCAGGGAAGGTTCACCACTGTCCATTTTTCTCTATCTGTTGATGAAGACTCTCACTGTGGTTTGCTGGAGTCTCAAATCTTTAGAAACAGCCCTATATATTATATGACATATATATGGCGTACTTGGTGACATAACTGGTGACGTACCAGGTGACGTATCAGGTGACGTATCTGGTGACGTAACAGGTCACGTACCAGGTGATGTATCTCATGATGTACCAGGTGACTTACCTGGTGATGTTTCTGGTGACATACCTGGTGGAGTACCTGGTGACGTAATTGGTGATGTAATTGGTGACATACCTGGTGACGTATCAGGTGACGTATCTGATGACGTACCTGGTGACGCATCTAAATACGTACCCAGTGATACCTGGTGACTTAACTGGTGACTTAACTGGTAACTTTACTGGTGACGTACAAGGTGACGTATCTGGTGACATAACAAGTGACGTATAGGGTGACGTAACTGGTGACGTACCAGGTGGCGTATCTGGTGACGTATCTGTTGATGGACCTGTGACGTATATGGTGACGTATCTGGTGAAGTAACAAGTGATATATAGGGTGACGTACCTGGTGATGTAACTGGTGACGTACCTGGTGATGTAACTGGTGACGTACCAGGTGACGTAACTGGTGACGTATCTGTTGATATACCTGATGATGTATATGGTAACATATATGGTGAAGTATCTGGTGATGTAACTGGTGACCTACCAGGTGATGTATCTGGTGATGTAACAAGTGACGTACCAGGTGACGTATCTGGTGACATATCTGTTGATGTGCCTGGTGACGTATCTGGTGACGTACCAAGTGACGTACCAAGTGACGTACCAAGTGACGTACCAAGTGACGTACCAGGTGACGTACCAGGTGAAGTATCTGTTGATGTACCAGGTGATGTATCCGGTGACGTAACATGTGACGTAACATGTGACACACCAGGTGACGTACCAGGTGACGTATCTGGTGACGTACCTGGTGACGTATCTGGTGATGTATCTGGTAAAGTACCTGGTGACGTAATTGGTGACGTTACAGGTGAGTTCACTGGTCCTTATCCAGGAAATGAACTTTTTCTTCATGAACGTGTTAGTGGTTCTGAATGAAACACGTCGAGCTGCTGGAGATGACCAATGTTATAAATGTTTCAAAATTAACGCTCATATGGACCGTTAAAGAATAAATTAGAAATATAACATGTTTATCTTAATTAGTCTTGTTAGTGTCAGTGGGTTGATGAACTGACAGACCCCCCCCGACCCCCCCCCCCCCCCCCCCCCCCCCCACCCGAGATTCTGGTTGTCATAGAGTAGTTTTACTGTGTCACTAAACACTAAATGTGTTCCATCCAACATCACATTGAACCATTTTCTCTTCACCTCTTGAACACTTCGTTTGACATGAGACACGTTATTAAATGTCTGCTTTAAGTCCTGGTCTCAGAGGGACCTGAAGAACTGTGGTCCAGGTTCTTCTCCCACCT
This sequence comes from Hirundichthys speculiger, assembly GCA_018398805.1. Taxonomy (NCBI): domain Eukaryota; kingdom Metazoa; phylum Chordata; class Actinopteri; order Beloniformes; family Exocoetidae; genus Hirundichthys; species Hirundichthys speculiger. The sequence goes on along the minus strand of JAGFBZ010001299.1, from coordinate 88,149 downwards.
CAGGTCTCTCTGGGAGCCTTTCAGAACTGCAGTGTTTGCCAGCGCTGCCTCATCGTCTGGATTCATGAGATTACAAAATCAGCTGAAGGCTCAGAGAAGTTGTCTGCATGTTCTCACCTCCTTATGTGAAGGTCTCTGGGCGCGTCTATGATGATTAATGAGCCTCATGACAGCGTTGCCAATCTGTGATCAATTAGAAATCACTAACGTACGCATGATAAGTCAGAGTTGTACGCACCATTCGTGAATGCAGAGTAGGGTGGTGATTTATGTGCAGATTTACTCAATTTCATGAAGATTTCATGAATGACACTGTGGAGCCAAAACAAGCAGAAATGTTGTCATTTTCTTGGTGGAACTTCTTCTTCTACCATATTAATGTGCTCACACGTTGCTATAAAATAGCATTTACACTGAGACCTGGAAAAGTAGAAATATTCCACAAAGAAACACCAGAATGTAAGAAGCTGTAGTTTTATCCAACCTCTTCATCACCAGATCCCCCGGTACAGGCAGCTGCAGCACACTTCATCTACGTTCACATCTTCTATGTTCACGTCGTCTACATTTACATCTTCAACGTTCACATCACTATGTTTACATCGTCCACATTCACATCGTCCACGTTCACATCTTCTACGTTCACATCTTCCACATTTTCTACGTTCACATCTTCCACATTCACATCTTCTACGTTCACATCTTCCACATTCACATCTTCCACATTCACATCATCTATGTTCACATCTTCTCCGTTCACATCTTCCACATTCACATCTTCTACGTTCATATCTTCCACATTCACATCTTCCACATTCACATCTTCCACATTCACATCTTCCACATTCACATCTTCCACATTCACATCTTCTACGTTCACATCTTCCACATTCACATCTTCCACATTCACATCTTCTACGTTCATATCTTCCACATTCATATCTTCCACATTCACATCTTCCACATTCACATCTTCCACATTCACATCTTCCACATTCACATCATCTATGTTCAAATCTTCTCCGTTCACATCTTCTCCGTTCACATCTTCTATGTTCACATCTTCCACATTCACATCTTCTATGTTCACATCTTCTACGTTCACATCGTCTACGTTCACATCGTCTACGTTCACATCTTCCGCATTCACATGATCTACGTTCACATCGTCTACGTTCACATCGTCTACATTCACATTGTCTACGTTCACATTGTCTCCGTTCACATCTTCCGCATCCACATCTTCCACGTTCACATCGTCTACGTTCACATCGCCATGTTTACATCTTCCACGTTCACATTGTCTCCATTCACATCGTCTCCGTTCATATCTTCCACATTCACATCTTCTACGTTCACATCTTCCACATTCACATGTTCCACATTCACATCTTCCACATTCACATCATCTATGTTCACATCTTCTACGTTCACATCTTCTACGTTCACATCGTCTACATTCACATCGTCTACGTTCACATCGTCTACGTTCACATCGTCTACGTTCACATCATCTACGCTCACATCTTCTACGTTCACATCTTCTACGTTCACATCTTCTACGTTCACATCTTCCGCATCCACATCTTCCACGTTCACATCATTTACTTTAACACCAGGAAGTAACAATCCTGACATGCAGGTACCAGAATGATAAAAGCCTCTACTGAGTATCAGCATCCAAACCAGAAACAATTCAAACCCCAAACTACATGAACATGGAATCTAAATCAGTCCACGTCCACTTCAGAGCTGCTGCTGATTTCAGCTCTTCAACCAAACCACAAACCAGGAGTCATGTGACTCTGCTGATTCTAGACACATCTGTCTCATCACTGGGAGGCCTAAACCAGTTCAGCTGGACACCACTGAGACTAAAACCAGTTCAACTGGACTCATCTGTACTGGTTGGTAACTGGGATTCAGAGTAGATGTCTAGATCAGTTGTATCCAGATGGATCTATAATGTCATCAGTTTTCCAGTCTGGTTCCTGAGGAAGGTCACATGGAACATCTGGTGGTCCCTCCTGAATGTAAACATCTGGAAACCTGCTCAGCTTCACCGTTTCAGCATCTACATCTTCCCAGCTCCTCATCAGATGTGACTACTGGTTCCTGGATGACCTGACTGGTCGACTCTGATTCAGAGCTGCTGTCACTCTCAGTTATGTGATGTTTTCAGGCAGAGATAGAGATGGAAATGTTCTACAGGGTTCCAGGCGAGTTCACTCAGGGACACACATCTGGACTCTTCTGCAGTCACCTCACATGTCTCAGCTTCTAAAGGAACCAGGATTCTACAAACAGCCTTTCAGTTGGAGATAAACTTATTAATTATTAAATCTTTTCAGCTGGGAGCCAGAAACAGAAGACGGATGTTCATGCGGTGCAGTGGAACGTATCGATATTTGCTCGGACTGCAGGTCTAAATCAACTACAATTGAAGACATGAAACATGTACTCGTGCAGTAACGACGTGGACCCATACTGGTGTACGTGCACATTTACGAACCTGCAGCTGAGGTGCGTCTGTGATCTGTTCGGGTGTGTATCACAGCGTGACTGTGCTCCCGTTGGACTGTAAAACACTGCGTGTGTGTTTTCACACACAGGACTCAGTGTGTCATTACCGCTGTGTGTAAACACACCCCTGAGTCGGGTGTGTGTGTGTGTGTGTGTGTGGGGGGGGGGCTGTCAGACGTGCGCTCTGACACATCCCCCCACGGTGATCCATGAGTGTGGGTCTGTGTGTACGGATCAATGTCAGCTCTGTTCGGGGGTGTCTCTAGAAGCCCGCCCTGTGTTTACCTTGGCAGGGCCGCGCCACAAGGCCCCGCCCACCTCGCTGCTGGAACAGACCGAGGCCTTTACAGACCTCCACCTCAGCTGGAGCTGAAGGCTCCACAGAGGCAGAGCTGGGGAGGAAGAACCCCCCCCACCCACAGTGACTGAATGGGAATACTGTGGAGACGAGGCTGATGGACTCGACAGGCGCTGCTGCTGTTTAAATGAAGCATTTAAAGGCATCCTGGGCACACAGACCACTTCAGACCACACGGGGGCAGCAATACGAGGGGGGGGGGGGGTCTCTAGCTGGTTGGCTACTCTTTCTGGCAGCACCTGGATCAGGTGGCTCCTTCCAGCCAAACGTCCCTCCAGGTTGGCCTGCACCCCCGAAGGCCCCTAAACACTGCAGGATTCTGGGCCGGAGCAGGTTAAAGAAACGTCTGGGACGTCTGAGGTCTTTTCGTCCAAATCAACGGTCCAACGTCCTACAACACACGTCACATGTCAAACGAAAGGCCTGTTGGCCAAATCTGAACAACCGCTTCATCTTATCTGTCCTTCCGCTTAATCTCATCTATTCACCGCTTCATCTCATCTATTAGAGCTGGGTGATACTGGGAGCTTTGGAATCGATCCGATACCAAGTAAATACAGGGCCAGTATCGCTGATACCGATACCAATATCGATACTTTTTCATCTTAAGCTTAATCTATCATGAAACTGCTGACCTTTTTGGCATTTTTGTGATATTCATTTTTGGATTGTTTGTTAAAACCTAGGATAACATTTCGTCAAACTTTATAGGTGACAGCAAAATACTTTATTATCACTATTAACATTTTTGTGTAAATATTGATTGGGGTTAAATTGTTCTGTTCTTAATGTTTTTCTTTTCTTTTTCTCTTTTTTCCTTTTTCTTTCTTTTCTTTTTTTCCTTTTTTCTTTTCCGGGGGTTTTTTCTTTTTTTTTTTCCTTTTTTAAAATTTTTTCTTTTTTTTTTTTTTTTTTTTTCTCTTTCTTTTTGTGTCTTTTCTTTTTCGTTTTTTCCTTTTTTTTTTTTCTTTTCTTTTTTCCTTTTTTTTTTCTTTTTCCTTTTTTTTCTTTTCTTTTTTCCTTTTCTTTTTTTTTTTTCTTTTTCTTTTTTCCCTTTTTTCTTTCCTTTATGTTTCCTCAATGTCTTTTCTAAGTGGGCGGGCCTGGGGGGAGGGGCCAGACTGAGTCTACCTGGATGCTTGTTTGGCCGGTGCCGCTTAGCCACGTGATGATGCAACATCAAAAGATGAGACGGGGGGGGCACAGTGACTGTGTGTCAGAAACAGACTTCAATGAATTCTTAGTGTTGTGGAAGAGAAAAAAAAGCTTGACTATCGATCTTTTTACACAAGTATCATTCGATATCAATACCAGAGTTGGTATCGATATTATCGATATTTGGATCGATCCGCCCACCTCTATCATCTATCCTTCCAATTCATTTTATCTATCCCACCCCTTCATCTCATCTATCCTTCCACTTCATCTCATTCTTTCTTTATCCAGCTGGTCTTCATCAGGAAGGTCCCTCCATATGATCCAGGTCCTGCTCAAGGTTTCTTCCTCTTAAAGTGGAGTTTTTTCTTGCCACTGTTTGGCTTAAAGTGGGAGTTTTTTACTTGCTATTATCCTTGATTAGGATTTAATATTATAATTGAATTACGGAGTTACAAAAGGGCCCAACTCCACCGAGGTATATTTTTCAGGAGAGCATTTTTTTCTCTCCAGGACTTGGGCCGTTCTTCAACTCAAGGAAAAACATCACCTTAGTTAACAGCTTTATGAACTGGAGTTGGGCCTTTCTTCAATTTATTTTGATAGCTCTTAACCTAATGTACAAGATAGGGAGATAACCTGGATTTCGCAAAATCAGACAATTGACATTGTAACAGACACTATACAAATAAAATTGAATTGAATTGAATCTATCCTTCCACTTCATCTCATTTATCCCACTGCTTCATCTAATCTGACCTGTGAGTGTGCAAAATGCTCAAAAATGGGATGATAAAGAGGCAACAGTGCGACTGATTCAGGTCGTTTTCACACATGTTGGTTTTCACCAAATGACATTGTTTCATTTTCAACTTAGTTCAGTTTGTGTTCATGTATCACATGAATATCACATGATGTTGTTTTGACTGTGGCCCAAACGCTACCACATGTCATGTGACAACTCTCAGTTCTGTCATTGGTCAGTAGCAGTCTTGTTGGAGCGTTATGTTTCCATGACAACCTGCGTGAACCAAAGAGCTGAAAAACGTGGCGACACAACAAGTACGTGTTGTTGGCCCCAGCGTACTGAGATCCCTCTTGGACCTGTCCTGGTGTGTTGCTGTTGAGTGTTGTTGTGTTCACACTGACTCGAGAGAACTGGACCAGAACTCCTGTGAGTCGACCTGAACAGGTGTGGAAACCACCTGAGTCCTGACATCAGAAACTGGAGAAAGTGTGTTGAGGAGGAGTTGCTGGTTCACCAGGAGAACCAGCAAATCCTGTCAAAAAGCCAGTTTTAAAAACATTACAATTATAAGATAAAAACAGCGCAAAGGTATGAAACAAAATCATGATCTTTAAAATAAGTGGCTAATTTTTGTAAAAGTCATAACTTTGAAAAATTTCCTCTTCTACAACAAAAGTTAACGATTTCTGGGCAAAAAGTTGCAAAAGTTCATAATTTCCAACATGCCAAATTGTAATTTACAATTTAAAAAAACAAGGTTTTACGACAAAATCTTGCATTTGGATAATTTTTTTTATTTTACAAAAAAACTATTATTTTTATGACAAAAGCCTTATGAAAACAAGTCTCATGCAACAATAAAAGGTTGTTGAAAAAAATGAGATTTTATGAAAAAAATTAATTTTTTTTAGCCCAAAAATTACGATTTGTTCGAGTCCAGGCGTCTTTCTGAATCTACGTTTTTAAATCAGCGCTGAGTGAATATGAGCGGGTCTGCTGACCAGAACCTGGACCTTCGATGGACACCATAGAGATGATGTTCATTCAGAATTGTATAATATACATATTTATTTACTTATTTATATGTTGGCTTGTATATATTGTTCTATATTTTTATTCTAATTCTATTATCTTTTTTCTATCTAAATCTTTACATAACTTTATTTTTTCATACTGTACAAAGAGAGCTTAGAAACCGGAGTCAAATTCCTTGTTTGTGTGCACAAACTGGGCCAATAAAAGCTGATTCTGATTCCTGATGTGGACCAGGAAGACACCAAGACAGTGACGTTTCATGTAAGAAGTGTTCAAACTAAAAAAAAAACTGTACATTAATCAGGGGCATCGATAATCTGATCCATGAGCAGAACCGATGATGGTATCAGCATCAATAAATCAGTTCCCATAAATCACTATGATTCTCCACTGATTCAGATATTGAGGTTGACATCCTAATTTAAGGTCTTAACTGATTTAACTGTTATATTATGAAGTTATATTTGGAGTTGACAGGTTTCTTTGATGTATTATATACGTCTATGACAGACGGTGATTATAAGTTATTGTCATAGATGAACTGAGAGTGAGATTCAGCAGTTTATTTCTTCATTCTGACTGGTGTTTTCTGTTTCCTGCTAAACTGGGTCAGCGATCGCTCTCTCAGACAGATCTGAGACTGCAGGGCAAATATTAGTCCCACAGCTCCGTATGTGCAGGATTCCTGGAACTGTGAGAATGCTGGAGCCCAAACACCTCAAACACACACTCATTCATGCCAAAATCCGTTCTCACGGGTGGAAAACTCCACGCGTCTGCGCATACTTCCATACCGACTGTAGCGTCGTCGTCTCTCTGCTGCTCTGTCAAAGCTCTTTTTTTCTCCACTTCCTGGTGAGTCACTGCAAACGTTTGTCAGCTTCAGGTCTGTCGGCTGTCAAAGTCTCACTGTGGCCGTTTGGAAAGCTCTGGGAGCTCCGTGGCCGACCGGCGCCTGTGAACGGAGCACAATGAGGGTTCGGTTGGGCCTCGCGGCGACGGCGTTTGCTCCAAGATGAGCTGCGTCTGATCAGTATGGGACTGTGATGCTGGAGCTGACTGAGCTCAAAGCTTCACTCTTCTAGTCGTGTCTATAAAACAATATTTATCTCCAAAAGTCCCTGGTCTTTTTCCAGAAACCCTTCTCTCATCACTGTGGCCTGGTTTCCCAACAACGGAAACAAGCCTCGTTAATCCGGACGACGTCCAAGCCAGCATTTCTTCGTCAGTTCTTACGGGTTTTTCCCCAGAAAGTGTGAGACTGTAGGTTAAGACTAGGGATGTTCCTGCCGACTAATTTCCCTGTCGACTAAACAAAAATTTTAATTAAGACTAGTCGACTAGTCTAAAAATTACCTGCGTTAGCCTCTCAGACCGGATGGGAGAACACGTCTCCGGGTAAACAATGTCAAATCGGCCTGAGTGTGGCTAGCACCGCTAGCATCAGCACCACTAGCATCAGCACCGCTAGCATCAGCAGCCGTCGTCTCGTGCAGATTAACATCCAAATGCTTGAGTCGAATGTGGTTGCGCATTGCTCCAGTCGAGTGATTGTATGCCAGTTGTTTCTGACACAGTCTACATACTACCTTGTTTTCATTTTCTAGATTAAAGTACCGCCAAACCACGCTGGGTTTAGCGAGACCATCTTCCCACCGTGCCGTTTTAAAACTCCAGTCTACTCGAGCATTGCCACGGAGAGGGGGGCTGATGTCTGACGGTTCTGTAGCCCCGACTAGTGGCGGGTGGCTGTATGACAGTTAAGCGGCCTTGTACATGAATAAAACACAAATTGGTTTAAACGACTAATATTTCTGGTGCCGACTAGTAAGTGAGCGGACGTTTAATCGTTTAGACGACTAATCGCGCGCATCCCTAGTTAAGACTGCTCGACTAATGAAACGAACACGAGCACAGTCACAGTTTAAAACTTTATTTTTAAAAACTGATCAAACAAAGAGTGTAGTCGGTTCAGGTCAGAGCTCGGTTGCGAACGAGGCAGCGAGCGGAGACTGAACTGGACTGAACCAGTGTGGTAAACCAGCGTCCTCGTGTCCATCGTGCAAGATGCCTTCACATGTCAAAAACGCAACACCTTCCAGTTCCGCTTTGTTTTCAAAGACTTTCTCACATGACAGTAAAAATAAATAGTCAGTCTGGCCCAGAATGGAAGCTGCATCAGGATCAGTCCTCCATTCACAGGACACGCTAAGATGTTATCCAGATGTACACAGAGACGCTGCAACAGGGTTGGCATACTAGGCAATTGCCTAGGGCCCCGAGCTGGAAGGGGCCCCAGGACAGCGGTGACATTGGTCTATTTGTCAATGACAAAATGACTGAACTGCTTTAGACACTGCAAAGATGATATGTTGAAAACCCCCTCGCATAGGCCCCCCACTAGCTGTCTCTGCCTCGTGTGTTAAGGGACCCCAGAGATGCGTCTAATATCGATCCATATCAATGACACAACCTGAAACCTCCATAGACACTGCAGCGACACATTTGGAACCCCCCTAATGGGGCCCCTGACTGCCCGTGGCCGGCTTTCTGCAGTGCTTCAAACTTGATACAAGAAAAATATAGCGAGCACATCCATCAGGACACGCAAAAAGAAAAAAAAAAAAAAACAAGAAGATTAAGAAAAAAGAAAACGGAAAAGTGTTAAGTTCAAAGGTGTATAAGCTGACATTATTTAAAAAAAAGTTGTGATGCCACTTTGTCCCAGTCTGACAGGACCGGCACTGATCTCAGTAGAACGTGATGTGAGACGTTCTTTGGACATGGAAGACATCATCACTTCATTTGCACAAGCCAAGGCCCGCAAGCAAAGGTTTTAAAAACCATTTCCACCAGGACGTGGATATGGAACCAAAGACCACAAACTATTTATTTATTTTAACTTTTTTATTTTTTGCTTGATTGTGTTTTTGTCAAACTTTTCACATTTCAACTGTGGTTGTTATGTTATATTGTATTTTAAGTGTTCTTACATTATTGTGCATTTCTGTTATTCAAAATAAAAGATTTTTGGATTGAATGATTTTCTTGGTGTTTTTGGGCCGGGGGGGGGGCCCCCATGCTCACTCTTGCCCAGGGCCCCCAAGGTGACTAGAAACGGCCCTGGATGTACAGCCAACGTGAACCTGAATCTTAAGTGATGATCAGCTGCTTAAACTGCCAGAATCGGACTCAACAAGTCCAAGAGCAACGCTGAACCAGTTAAAAACTCTCAAAATAATTTCAAAGCAGCGTTCATCTCCAGCAGACACAGAGAACATACATGCAGAAGTTCGTGAAGTTGTTTTACGGGGAGTCCGGTGTGGTTGTTGCGAACCGTGAACTGAATCGGGAACCGCTCAGACGTGTTTCTCTGATCCACCATCGGAGCTCTGATCTGAATGATCTGGTGAACAAAGCTTTATGGATCAAACCTGAGACCTCAGTCCTCTGGACATCTTCAGGATCAAGCTGACGTCTCAGAACCAGAACCAGGACTGAACTTTTGTCATGGACGGATGGATGGTGGATGGACAACTGGACAGATAACAGACTGATGAATGGATGGATAGATAGAAAGGCAGACAGATGGCTAATTGAAGCACTAATTACTAAAACCCCACAAGTCACAAGTGTGAATTGTGGGGTTTTAGTAATTAGTGCTTCAATTAACAGAGAATGAATGAAAGAAAGAATGAATGAAACCAGTGGACAGATGCTAATTTTGTACCAGGAGAATATATTTGATTAAAGTCATAAGAACGAGATCACGTGTTGTCACCAACGTTCATGTTTCTGAGGTCTTTTCGTTCCTTCCTGACACTTGCATCTGTGGTATGACTGTGGCCCCGCCCACATGGATCAGATTTCATGACATGAAGGTCTGTTTATTCACAGGATCTTGTTGAACATGAGCGCAACTCCCAGTAGCAGGATACAGGAACTGTACTGACGACGGGCTTCAACGGTCGTTTTATTCATTTATAACTCATGGAAAAGAATCCGACTAGAATGAATCACACTTCCTCTGCGCCGCCTGAACTTATTTTAGCACTAAACACACATTTCCTGAGACCACAGACACAGAAAAGGCTTTCATTCCTGGGCGAGCGATTCCAAACATTTCTGCAGACCTTCAACGTCTTATTTCCACTCAGACTAACGAGCCTGAAGGAGCATCTGAACAGGCTGAGAAACCAGATTACTTTATTTATATTTATTCTTTATTTTAGATCATTTCTTGATACGTTTTTAAGCAACATTAAGAATAGCCATTACGACTAACCCAAGAAGATGTAACAGGAGAAAAACTGATTAATGAAGGTTCAACATCTAATCCATGCAGGTTCACGACTACAACTACTGATGAGCGACATTTAGGTAGTACAACAGCTGATCGAATGATCCTTCTGGGTTCAAAAAGAGATTCCCCTGGATTAACTAATGTAGCAGCTAACAGATCTGATCTGTTTTCTAATGCGACGTGTCATCTACGTAGTTCCACGACAGTTTCTCTGCAAGTTTGCTCGTGTGATCAGAGGGTGATGAAATATATCTCGATAAACTTTTAATAGCTTTTTGCCAAACCATGATTCTAGTTTTCTCTGGTTGTCAGGTAACCATGGCAACTCTTCTTTTGCTGTGTGTGACCCTGCCCTTCATCTCAGCAACAACAACGTTTGAATACCACAACGGTAAGTAGCTGAGATAAAACAAATCCACCAAACACGTACACAGCTTTCATAGTTTTCAAATTGAGAGTAACAGGCTGAGGTGTGACAGCACCAGTAGACCCACCGGTCTTCCTCCAGTAGACCCATCACTCTTCCTCCAGTAGACTCACCGCTCTTCCTCCAGTAGACCCATCGCTCTTCCTCCAGTAGACCCATCGCTCTTCCTCCAGTAGACCCACCGCTCTTCCTCTGGTAGACCCACCGCTCTTCCTCCAGTAGACCCACCGCTCTTCCTCCAGTAGATCCATCGCTCTTCCTCCAGTAGACCCACCGCTCTTCCTCCGGTAGACCCACCGCTCTTCCTCCAGTAGACCCACCGCTCTTCCTCCAGTAGATCCATCGCTATTCCTCCAGTAGATCCATTGCTCTTCCTCTAGTAGACCCACCGCTCTTCCTCCAGTAGATCCATTGCTCTTCCTCCAGTAGACTCACCGCTCTTCCTCCAGTAGACCCACCGCTCTTCCTCCAGTAGACCCATCGCTCTTCCTCCGGTAGACCCATCGCTCTTCCTCCAGTAGACCCACTGCTCTTCCTCCAGTAGATCCATTGCTCTTCCTCCAGTAGACTCACCGCTCTTCCTCCAGTAGACCCACCGCTCTTCCTCCAGTAGACCCATCGCTCTTCCTCCGGTAGACCCATCGCTCTTCCTCCAGTAGACCCACTGCTCTTCCTCCAGTAGATCCATCGCTCTTCCTCCAGTAGACTCATCGCTCTTCCTCCAGTAGACTCATCGCTCTTCCTCCAGTAGATCCACCGCTCTTCCTCCAGTAGACCCACCGCTCTTCCTCCAGTAGACCCATCACTCTTCCTCCAGTAGATCCATCGCTATTCCTCCAGTAGACTCATTGCTCTTCCTCCAGTAGACTCATCGCTCTTCCTCCAGGAGACCCACCGCTATTCCTCCAGTAGATCCATCGCTCTTCCTCCAGTAGACCCACCGCTCTTCCTCCAGTAGATCCATCGCTATTCCTCCAGTAGACTCATTGCTCTTCCTCCAGTAGACTCATCGCTCTTCCTCCAGGAGACCCACCGCTATTCCTCCAGTAGATCCACCGCTCTTCCTCCAGTAGACTTATCACTATTCCTCCAGTAGACCCACCGCTCTTCCTCCAGTAGATCCATCGCTATTCCTCCGGTAGACTCATCTCTCTTCCTCCAGTAGACTCATCGCTCTTCCTCCAGTAGACCCACCGCTATTCCTCCAGTAGACCCACCGCTATTCTTCCGGTAGACTCATCGCTCTTCCTCCGGTAGACCCATCGCTCTTCCTCCGGTAGACCCACCGCTCTTCCTCCGGTAGACCCACCGCTCTTCTTCCGGTAGACCCACCGCTCTTTCTCCGGTAGACCCATCGCTCTTCCTCCAGTAGACCCATCGCTCTTCTTCCGGTAGACCCACCGCTCTTCCTCCAGTAGACTTATCGCTCTTCCTCCAGTAGACTCATCGCTCTTCCTCCAGTAGACCCACTGCTCTTCTTCCGGTAGACCCACCGCTCTTCCTCCGGCAGACCCACCGCTCTTCCTCCAGTAGACCCACCTCTCTTCCTCCAGTAGACTCATGGCTCTTCCTCCGGTAGACCCACCGCTCTTCTTCTGGTAGACCTACCGCTCTTCCTCCGGTAGACCCACCACTCTTCCTCCAGTAGACTCATCGCTCTTCCTCCGGTAGACCCACCGCTCTTCTTCCAGTAGACCCACCGCTCTTCCTCCGGTAGACCCACCGCTCTTCCTCCGGTAGACCCACCGCTCTTCCTCCGGTAGACCCACCGCTCTTCCTCCGGTAGACCCACCGGTCTTCCTCCAGTAGACTCATCGCTCTTCCTCCGGTAGACCCACCGCTCTTCTTCCAGTAGACCCACCGCTCTTTCTCCGGTAGACCCACCGCTCTTCCTCAAGTAGACCCATCGCTCTTCTTCCGGTAGACCCACCGCTCTTCCTCCAGTAGATCCATCGCTCTTCCTCCAGTAGACCCATTGCTCTTCCTCAGGTAGAGCCATCGCTCTTCCTCCGGTAGACTCATCGCTCTTCCTCCGGTAGACCCATCGCTCTTCCTCCAGTAGACTCATCGCTCTTCCTCCAGTAGACCCACCGCTCTTCCTCCAGTAGACCCACTGCTCTTCCTCCAGTAGACCCATCGCTCTTCCTCCGGTAGACCCACTGCTCTTCCTCCGGTAGACCCACCGCTCTTCCTCCGGTAGACCCACTGCTCTTCCTCCAGTAGACCCATCGCTCTTCCTCCGGTAGACCCACTGCTCTTCCTCCGGTAGACCCACTGCTCTTCCTCCAGTAGACTCATCGCTCTTCCTCCAGTAGACCCACCGCTCTTCCTCCAGTAGACCCACTGCTCTTCCTCCAGTAGACCCACCGCTATTCCTCCAGTAGACCCACCGCTCTTCCTCCAGTAGACCCATCGCTCTTCCTCCAGTAGACCCACTGCTCTTCCTCCGGTAGACCCACCGCTCTTCCTCCAGTAGACCCACTGCTCTTCCTCCAGTAGACCCATCGCTCTTCCTCCGGTAGACCCACTGCTCTTCCTCCGGTAGACCCACCGCTCTTCCTCCAGTAGACCCACCGCTCTTCCTCCAGTAGACCCATCGCTCTTCCTCCCGTAGACCCACGCTCTTCCTCCGGTAGACCCACTGCTCTTCCTCCAGTAGACCCATGCTCTTCCTCCGGTAGACCCACCGCTCTTCCTCCAGTAGACCCATCGCTCTTCCTCCAGTAGACCCACCGCTCTTCCTCCGGTAGACCCACCGCTCTTCTCCAGTAGACCCACTGCTCTTCCTCCAGTAGACCCATCGCTCTTCCTCCGGTAGACCCACTGCTCTTCCTCCGGTAGACCCACCGCTCTTCCTCCAGTAGACCCATCGCTCTTCCTCCAGTAGACCATCGCTCTTCTCTCCAGTAGACCCACCGCTCTTCCTCCAGTAGACCCACTGCTCTTCCTCCAGTAGACCCACCGCTCTTCCTCCAGTAGACCCACCGCTCTTCCTCCAGTAGACCCACCGCTCTTCCTCCAGTAGACCCATCGCTCTTCCTCCGGTAGACCCACTGCTCTTCCTCCGGTAGACCCACTGCTCTTCCTCCAGTAGACCTCATCGCTCTTCCTCCAGTAGACCCACCGCTCTTCCTCCAGTAGACCCACTGCTCTTCCTCCAGTAGACCCACCGCTCTTCCTCCAGTAGACCCACTGCTCTTCCTCCGGTAGACCCACCGCTCTTCCTCCGGTAGACCCACTGCTCTTCCTCCAGTAGACCCATCGCTCTTCCTCCGGTAGACCCACTGCTCTTCCTCCGGTAGACCCACCGCTCTTCCTCCAGTAGACCCATCGCTCTTCCTCCAGTAGACCCACTGCTCTTCCTCCGGTAGACCCACCGCTCTTCCTCCAGTAGACCCACTGCTCTTCCTCCAGTAGACCCATCGCTCTTCCTCCGGTAGACCCACTGCTCTTCCTCCGGTAGACCCACCGCTCTTCCTCCAGTAGACCCATCGCTCTTCCTCCAGTAGACTCATCGCTCTTCCTCCAGTAGACCCACCGCTCTTCCTCCGGTAGACCCACTGCTCTTCCTCCAGTAGACCCACTGCTCTTCCTCCGGTAGACCCACCGCTCTTCCTCCAGTAGACCCATCGCTCTTCCTCCAGTAGACCCACTGCTCTTCCTCCGGTAGACCCACCGCTCTTCCTCCAGTAGACCCACTGCTCTTCCTCCAGTAGACCCATCGCTCTTCCTCCGGTAGACCCACTGCTCTTCCTCCGGTAGACCCACCGCTCTTCCTCCAGTAGACCCATCGCTCTTCCTCCAGTAGACTCATCGCTCTTCCTCCAGTAGACCCACCGCTCTTCCTCCAGTAGACCCACTGCTCTTCCTCCAGTAGACCCACCGCTCTTCCTCCAGTAGACCCACCGCTCTTCCTCCAGTAGACCCACCGCTCTTCCTCCAGTAGACCCATCGCTCTTCCTCCGGTAGACCCACCGCTCTTCCTCAAGTAGACCCATCGCTCTTCTTCCGGTAGACCCACCGCTCTTCCTCCAGTAGACCCACCGCTCTTCCTCCAGTAGACCCACTGCTCTTCCTCCAGTAGACCCACCGCTCTTCCTCCAGTAGACCCACCGCTCTTCCTCCAGTAGATCCATCGCTCTTCCTCCAGTAGACCCATTGCTCTTCCTCCGGTAGAGCCATCGCTCTTCCTCCAGTAGACTCATCGCTCTTGCTCCAGTAGACTCATCGCTCTTCCTCCAGTAGACTCATCGCTCTTCCTCCAGTAGGCCCACCGACCCGACGTATTCAGCTTAATGCTATGACCCAAGAAAGCCTTTGTTTAAAAGATATAATACTTTGCACGATCTGTGGCACAAACTGATGGCGTTTGATTTGGTACCTTAGGTTAAATCAATATCTAGAATATATCCTAATTAATTTTCCACATCAGATCTAATCCTTGCAGGGTTGTTAACTCAATAAATAGTTCACAAAGGTTTCCTACTACAACAACTAGTTCACGTAGGTTCACTGGCACGATGATACATCTGCATCTTGCTAATATGACGTCTAATCCTCGTTTGTTCATTTGTATGATAACTAATCCATTTAATTTGTCTTGTATCACAACTGTGTAGGTTCAAGACTAAGATAACTGTGTTTACATAGTTTACAAATTCAAGAAATTTGGAGTTTTAATCAAAGGACTTAATTTGTTAATCTTCTAATAATATCAAACAATTATTAATTACTAAATAATGAATAATATTTGTATTGCTGTTTAGATGAACTCTGGTGGTATATTTGACTGCTCCCTAATTAACAGATAAAAAACCCAGTTCATCGGTCTTCCCTCCAGACTTGGATGGCAGACTACATGTCAGCATCCCTGAGGAGATGCCTCTCCGTCCTCTGCTGGGCAGCAAGGTCGTGGTGCCATGTTACTTCCGGGACGACACCGTCAACGACCCCGGAGCCCCCACCATTAGCCCACTGTCCCACCGCATCAAATGGTCCTACATCACCAAGGAGAAAGTTGCCACCATCCTGGTGGCATCAGAAGGGAAAGTCAACGTGGAGAGAGAGTATCTGGACAGAGTGACGTTGGTCAACTACCCACTGGTTCCCACGGACGCCACCATGGAAATGACGGAGCTGAGGTCCAAAGATTCAGGCACCTACCGCTGCGAGGTGATGCACGGTATTGAGGACAGCTACGACTCCGTGGACGTCCAGGTTCAAGGTACTCTCCGGAGATATTTGGTTACATGTCATCACCAGGTGTGTTTCCACCACCCTTGAAATTGTGCAAACTGGAATTTTGAATGAAAAAAATGCAGGAAATGCATCACTTTCACAAAAACAAAATTCTATAAGAATATTTTCAGATGATAAGATGAGTTACTGCTTCACCAAAAGTTGTAGAGTAACCCTAGATAAATCCTTGAATCCAGAGGTCATCATCCCAAAAATGAAGAGTTTCTGGTGTGATAACCTCTTACGTATAAAGAGCTTGGCCCTGCAACAATTTGTTGCAGATGTCACGGGTTTTTTGAGTAAAAATCATGCTGGCTAAGAATCGTTGAAGAGATAGAAATCAGCCAGCCAAAATTAAAGAGGTTCTGGACACCCATTGGCATTGCTCTTGGAACAACTCTGTAGAAGAGAAAACACACCTTTGTCTGATAACATGACAGAATCAATGCAGTCCTTTTACAGTTGAATTTCAACATTAACTGTGGAAACATACTTCTAGAACACAGTTTGTGCTTCATTGTTGGCTAGATTCAAACATATAAAGCATGATTCACCAGTGGCCCCATGAAACATTCCCATCCTGTGTATCTCACAGGTATTGTGTTCCACTACCGAGCCATCTCCACCCGCTACAGCCTGACGTTTGAGAGAGCCAAGGCGGCTTGTACCCAGAACGGTGCAACCATCTCTACTCCAGCACAGCTCCAGGCTGCTTACGATGACGGATACCACCAGTGCGATGCTGGATGGCTCTCTGATCAGACTGTCAGGTACGGGAGTATTCACCTGGTTACCCGGTTGATCTTTAAATTGAAGATCGAAGTCTCAGAGGCCTGATGATCATCCAAATAAAAGTTGGGAAAAGAGGTTTGATACATTCATGAAGCTTACATTCAGATAAATACAGTCCATAAGTTACAACCTAATGTTAATCCTAATATTTACTTCTGAAAATCGCTAGTTGCAGCCAGCTTCTGTTTATCATCAACCCTTGATGAACTGATCATCAGCAGGTGTGCAGATCTCTATGAAATGTGGAAAAAGCTTGATAGAAGTCTAAAAACAAGTGGAAAACATTCAAGACAGCTGTGAATTCTGGAACTGTTTGGCTTTAATGCCCAACACCATGTTCGGAGAAAACCAAGCACAACATTTCAGCAGAAACACTGCATATCCACTGTCAGGCACAGTGGTGGTGATTTTGAGAGGTCTGGACACTTTGCAGTCATTGTCTGGACCATGAGCTACTTAGTACTAAGTACTGTTTAAAAAGGACATGGAAAGACTCCTTAAATCATTTTAGACCTGGTATTAACATGCATTTAACATGCATAACATTGCTTTTAACCACTAAATGTGATATAATTTTTCAAATGGCAGCGATAACAGTCACAAACTGAATTTTTTTTCTCCAAACTATCATCCATCCATCAACGTTTGCTTATTTGAGTTCAGGACATGGAGGCATCGGTCTAAGCAGAGAGGTCCAGACCACATCCTCTAGCTTCTCTGGGGAATACTGATGCATTCCCAGGCCAGCTAAGAGATATTATCCCTTCCCAGGGAGGCATCCTAATCAGAACCAACTCAGCTGGCTCCTCTTCATGTGGAGGAACACTGCCTCTACTCCAAGTCTCTCCTGAATGACTAATTCCTTCCCCATCTCTAAGGGAGAGTCTGCCACCCTGGAGAGGAAACTCATTTCAGTGACCATCATAACCATTGGAGAGGATAGGAACATAGATCAACTGGTAAGCAGAGAGTCTTGACCGGTACAGAGACCAGAGACCAATAAGGTGTGTCACCCCAGTCCAATCTCCTGTTCCATTCATCCCTCATTTGTCAATGAGATCCTGAGATACTAAAACTCTTCCACTTGAGGCAGCGTCTCACTCACGATGAGAGAACATTACACCCTTTTCCGACTGAGAACCATGGTCTCATATTTGGAGGTGCTGATTCTCATCTCTGCTTCAGTGATAGCTGAACATCATGACCTTAGAAAGCCAACAGGACCACTTCATCTACAAAAACAGGGACTTAGTCCCAAAACCACCAAACTGGACTCCCTTCACTACTTGGCTGCACCAAGAAAATCTCCAACAATCTTCAACAATGCGGACCAAATTTCTGCTCTATTTGGAAAGGACTCCAAATATATAAGGACTGGAAAGTCCGTAGTAACGGATCCAGTATCCAATACTACTGGAGAAAACCCCACAGGATTCTCCAAGGGACATGGCTGAAGGTCTACTCCAGGTCCACAAAGCACAGTTGAGCAAACTCCCAGGACCCTAGTCATGGTTACTGGTCCAGTGTTTCACAGCCAAAACAGAACCCTTCATCCTGAATCTGAGGTTCAGCTGTTGAACGTACGCTCATCTCTGGCACCCCTGCATAGATCTTACCAGGGAGACTGAGGAGTGCGATTACCCTGTAACTGGAGCAGACCTTCTGTGCTGGGAACCACCACCCCAGTCTGCCAGACCAGCGGTACTGCCTCCCATATCCATGAGATGTTGCAGAGACGTGTCAACCAAGACAGCCCCACAACATCCAAACCCTTGAGGAACTCAGGGCAGATCTCATCCACCCCTGGGTCCATGTCGCCATTGAGCTTTTAAACTACCTCAGTGACCTCAGCCTCAGTAAGGGGAAAGGTCAAAGAGCTTCCTCTGTGGAAGACGTGGTGGTGGACTTGAGAAGATCCTCGAAGTATTCTTTTCCACCACCTGACGACATCCCCAGTTGTTTCCAAGCTTAATTGGACTAAAGTCATGTACGATAAAAATCAGGAAAGATCAGCTGCAAGCACAAAGACAAAGAGATTGTATTGTGGTTACTTGCATATAAGATCATATAGTCTGAGCCATCACCGAAGCCGATGATGTTAGATCAGTAGGCGGACCCAGAATCCTTCCCGGGTTGCTTTCATGTTCAGACTATACAAAGACAATGTGGACACAAGTGTCCAGACCACCTTTGAATGACATCCTAAGTGATCGTATCTGAATCTGTCTTGGAACGTGTCCAAACCTCTGATTAATGTTGACTGGTGATCGGATTTCACAGGACACATTTTACTGCCAGGTCTGAAAGGGGGTCACAGAACTGTACCTGAACAATGTCCTGGACCAATGTCCCGTGTCAGAGTCTGTGGATGCTCGTGGTTGGATTGTGTTCATTTGCTTACCTGGTCCATGTGACCGCTGGTTACGATCGGTAGACGTTGGTAAACAACACTAATTTTTGCATCAACGATCAGAAATGAATCCTCCTGCAATAAAAGTAAGTGGAAGAAAATATGCTGCTCATGATCTTTATCCAACTAGTCATGTGACCAGAATCTCCTGTCCACTCAAGGTATCCCATTCATGAGCCACGGGAGCGTTGCTATGGAGACAAGGAAGACTTTCCTGGAGTGAGAACTTACGGCGTCAGAGACGCCAACGAGACCTACGACGTGTACTGCTTCGCTGAGAAGATGTCAGGTGAATCACATCACAAATTTCACCAAATTGAAACTTTTTAACTTCATATTAACACTTTTTTTAATCTTAAAGTATGATGTAAAATTACTTTTTTTTTCCTAAATTCATAATTTTATGTTGTAACACTGCAAATTCTGCAATTTTATCTTAAAAAGCTAATTTTTGTCCTGAAATCTCAAATTTCACAAAATCATAACTTGTTAACATCAATCATGACTTACTGTAAAAAAAAAAAAAAAAAAAAAGGAAATTTTAAAAAACTGTGAAATTTTGACAAAGGTTTTGTTGCAAAACTGACATTTTCGTATTGAAAATAACTTTTTAATAATAACTTCATGTTCTAAATTTACATGTTTTTGTTGTAAAGTTGCAAACTTTGCAATTACAAAATTTCCAAACTTGTAACTTTGAAAAAATTCCTGACTTTTTGGTGTAGAATTTTTTTAGAATTGCAGCTTTTTGTTGTAAAAATATTGATTTCTGCAAAATCACAACTTCAACTTTTACAACAGCTTCATGTTATGAAATTGTGAATTTTGTGTAACTGCAACTATATACAATATAATCACTGTTGTAAAATAATGAATTTGACAATATTGTAAATTTTTGTCTTAAAATCTCAAATTTTGCAAACCTTATGACATTTTGACTTCAAATCTAGAGTTGTCATAAAAATCTTAAAGTTTACAAAATAGCAGCTCACAAAAAAATCAAAACTTTCTATCTTAAAATTGTGACTTTTGTCGAATTGCACATTTTTGTTGTAAAATCACAACACTTGTAAAATGTTATTTTCGACTTAGATAAAAAGCTCAATTCAGTTCAATTCAATTCAACTTTATTTGTATTGCATCTATTATAATACATGTTGTTTCTAAATGCTTTTCAGAGACCCAGATCATGGTCCCTGAGCAAATATACCATAGCTAACACTATTAAATCTTAATTAAATAAACAATGACACGTAAAAACTCCCCTACTGGAAGAAAAACTCTCTTGAAACCTCTGTCTTCAGTGTGTTTCTCTCTCCTCTTCGATGTTCGCTCCCTCCAGGCAGAGTCTTCTACTCCATGTCGGTACAGAAGTTCACTTTCTACGAAGCCCAGGACCAGTGCTCCAAACTGGGGGCCCGGCTCGCCACCACTGGGGAGCTCTACCTGGCCTGGAAGGGCGGCATGGATGTGTGTAACGCCGGCTGGCTGGCAGACAGGAGCGTGCGATACCCGATCAACATCGCCAGGCCTCAGTGCGGAGGCGGGCTCCTCGGAGTCAGAACCCGTCTACTTGTTCCCCAACCAGACGGGGTACCCGTACCCGGACTCTCGCTACGACGCCATCTGTTTCCAAGGTCAGTGGTGCTCTGAACGCAGGGCCGTGTTTCCATCCATACCGTAAAGATGCGTCGGTCATGAAGTCTTGTCTCCTCAGATGCTGAGGACGAGGGCGTGGTTCCTGGGAGGACCACCCCTTTCCCACACGTCATCACCATGACGCCGGCCCCAGGGCCGTACCCAGGCCCAACACCCACACCTGGGTCAGTGAAGACTGGAGCAGTGGACACCTTCTCTCCAATACCAGTTCCGCCCACTGGGTTGGGTCCGACAGGCGAGTTTGTTTGGCTCATGAGAAATAACAAAATGCTTTTGAAATATGTTTTTATTTTTCTAGACATTTGTAAGAAAATGTTGAGCTGTACCATTACAATCGGAAAAAAAAGGTGGGAGACCAGTTGTTGGAGTTTTGGAGAGGATTGCGGTCCCGTTCTTGTCTGATTTAGGACTGGAGCTGCTCAACCATCCTGGGTCTGAAATGTTTCCAGTACGTGAAGGTTCTGGACTACAGGTGGGCCAGCTCAGCACCTGGACTTGTCTCGGTTCTTAGGTGGGCTCCAGCCGGTTCATTAATACGAAGCCCATGTCTCTAATGGACCCCACATATTTGGCCCCCACGAGCCTCCTATAGGGGCCATAAAACTGAAACCACAGAGAACCGGTCTGATCAGTTCAGACATGTTTGAGTTCAATCCGAGAGAAAAGGGCACTTTCAGTTCAGAAAAACGGCATTTTGCAAGATTGAAACTTTTTGTTGTAAAACTAAGAGTTTTATCACATAATTGCTACATTTTGCCATGAAATTGCAAATGTCATAAAATCCCAACTTTTCAATTTAAATCCCAGCCTTTTTTTGTAAAATTCTCATTTTGTTTACCTGCAACATTCTGTCCTAAAATAAAGAATTTGTATTGTAAAACTGTGAATTTCACTTTGTCACAACTTTTTGTCTTAAAGCACATTTTTGTCTTAAAAGCTCAAATTTACCTAAATTGTTGTTTTTTTTAACATAAATTTCTGACTTAATGTCACAAAATTATGAATTTTGTAAAACTGTAATTTGATGTCTGATAATCACATCAAACCCTGAAGAATCACGGAGGAATTTGAACGATATTTTAACAAAACGCTGCAATATTAAGTTAAAACAAAAGTGATTTGTGAGTCGTGTTTTGACAACAAAAATTTACGATTTTTACGACAAAAGTGCACAAGTTCTGCAAAGATCGCAACTTTGTGACAAATAGTTAGAATGTTTGTCAAAAAGTTGCAATTTTGTAAATTTTGTACTTTTTTGTGAAATTTGATATTTATGACAGAAATCTGCTTTCTACATGAAGTTGCAGGTTTTGCAAATTTTGTGATAAAAAAAAATACTATTTACAACAAAATAACATTGGAAACTTTGTGATTTTTTTGCAGAAAAAAATTATGACAGAAAGTTTTAATTATATGAAATTCACAATTTTAGAACACAAAGTCACAATTTTACGCCAAAAATTTGTGATTTCGTGGCAAAAATTCTTGATTATATATCTTTGACTGTACGGTAGTAAAAATAAATGTAATTAAACCACAGTTTAAATTACAGTCCTCCAGCTATATTATATTATATTATAATATAAAATAGTATATTATAATATATTATAATAAAAAATAGTATATTATAATATAATATAATATAATATAATATAATATAATATAATATAATATACTATATTATGCTATATTATTCTCTTGACATTGAGCACCTGCCCCCTATGATCCTGCCAGTCTGCTGATCCAGAGGCATTACCTTTCCAAGTCTTCTCGGTGTGTCAACCAGGACACCAGAGTATCAGAATCAGAATCAGAAATACTTTATTGATCCCCAAGAGGAAAGATCTCATCCTCCTTGGATCCCTGCCACCATGGACCTTTTTAGTTCCACTCCAGCCTCGTCTAAGATTATAGACAAGTCCACCTCAGATTCCACAGATTCGACTACCTCTCTGACAGATGGGTTGGTGGGACTGAGATTCCTCAAAGTATTCCTTATGTTGTCTGATGGCATCTGTAGTTGAGGTCAACAACTGGCCACCCTCACCTTTGATGAAGCACTGCCTGAGCCTCCAAACCAGAATCTTCTAGAGACAAATGAAAGTTGCTTTCATGTTCCTACTGAGCTCCATCACACCCGTTTTTGTTTCTGGAACTGCCAAAACTGCAGTGTTATTGACCTGCATCATAACCTGTTTAGAACTGGTGTTGAAGACTAATAGATACTGGCTGAGATTAAACTTCTCGTCTTCCCATCTTCTGCTGTCCCAGGTGTGGTGTTCCACTACCGACCCATCACCGGTCGGTACACTCTGACCTTCACAGAGGCTCAGCGGGCCTGCCAGAGTATCGGGGCAGCCATCGCCAGCCCCCAGCAGCTGCAGGAAGCCTTCCAGAAAGGTCTCCACCAATGTGACGCCGGCTGGCTGCAAGACCAAACTGTCCGGTGAGAAGGACGACCACCGGATGGCGCCATATTCCCTTCAATATCAGCCAGAGTCATGTTTAAAGAGCCGATAAGAGAGATTCTGTTCTCATAATTACCTGAATAAACAAACTCCTGTTGTTTGTCTTCAGGTATCCAATCGTGTCACCCAGAGAAAACTGTGCCGGTAACCTTCCCAACCTCCCAGGAGTGAGATCCTACGGCTTGAGACCTGCCACTGAACGCTATGATGTTTATTGTTATGTGGAAGGTTTAAAAGGTGAGGCCCGTAGAACAGATGATCTACCTGTTACCAGTATTTACACTGGAAGGAGAAGGAGGAGTCTGACCACTGATGCAGACCACCACTAATGAGATTTGTCAGTTTGGTAAAATGTTTCTTCTTTGTATTCGTATTCCCTTCCACCACGTTCTTCTTCATGGGTTTGAAGCTGGTTGGAAATATTAATTACTGTAATATCAACAGACATGATCAGTTCCTGCTCACATCAGATCTGCTGTTCGCTCAGTTACTTTAGTAACTGGTTCCTCATACAAGGCTCGATGGTCATTGGTGCCCCATGCTTGACGTAGTCATGGGTGCTCCAAGTGAGGCTCAAAGAGCAAGTGAGAAAAGTTGTCAGTAGGGGTCCACGATAACTATCGGGCCGATAACTATCGGGCCGATAACAGGAAATTATGACGTCATCCCGATAACTCCAATATCACGACGAATAGCCCTGATAACATATATTTCTGTCAACACAGCAGTGCCTCGCTCCCTCTGAGTCTTGAATGACCGGCAGTGAATGTTATCTTCAAGTGACGTCGGCATAATCAGAAAAACGATTACTCAATAGGAATATCAAGAATACCCCCTCATGCCAAAAACAACTCGTTAACTCGGTAATAATTTTGGTAGTTGAGGACTTGAATTGATATTCGCAGTATTTCCCCTCATGTTACACATAAAAAAAAAAAAAATAGAAAAGGCTGAAATAACGACTAGCAAACGAGGGAACGAGGAATATACGTTACACCTTGAATGCAGCATGCATTGTGCTGATCACAACATGGCGGCGTGGAACTTGGTTAAAGTTTCAGAAGAAGATAGTTTGGTGATTATTTGTGACGAATCCTCCGAGTGAATTCTACGAGGAGGGAAGCACAAGCTTTAATACGTAAAACCTGATCAGCCACCTACAACATAACAATCGCTTCCATGGAGTTTTAAAATCACGCTAACGCGAGCTAATGCTAACGTGTGCAACCCAGCAGGAGTCTCTCCTCTCCCTCATTCCTCTCATCTAAAGTTTCCATGAGATTAAAAAATAAAAACTACTGAACCTTATTTACTTTAATTAAAGGTATTAATTTAAATGGAACCACAAGCCAAAATCCTTTAAATGTTAATCTTTTTCAGTTTGTAATTCTGATGCATGTATTTCCATCAGTTCAAGGAGCCTTTATTTTTTATATCAGTCAGTAATGAACCTTATTTAAGTTAATGTGAGATATCAAATAGGTTTGTTTGATAGCTTTAAGAAAATGTTTGAGAGGCTTGCCAATAGTTTTTCATTGGAAAAAATAAATATCTGTTCATATAAAAAGTCAAAACTATTTTTGGTTTTGTTCATAGTATTAATGTAATGATCTTAGATATACGTGTGTGTTATCGGTATCGGCCGTTAGGAGCTGAAAGTTATCGGTTATCGGTATCGGTTTTTAAAAAACTGTTATCGTGCATCCCTAGTTGTCAGTGTCTGTTAATTGTCAGAATAAAGATCAGGTGGTCTAATTTTGATGTTAAGTGAGAATGTCAGCGTGGCCATATTGAAACCCCTCTGAATGTCCCTGTGCTTCATTGTTCCCGCCAGGCGAGGTCTTCTTCACCAGTGATTATGACAGCTTCTCCTACGACGAGGCCGTGCAGCACTGTCAGCAACTCAACACCACCCTGGCCAGTCCCGGACAGCTGTACGCTGCCTGGAACCAGGGACTGGACAAGTGCCGCCCCGGCTGGCTGATGGACCGCAGCGTCCGCTATCCCGTCACGACCCCCAGGTCTTACTGCGGAGGGGGTCAGGTTGGCGTCCACATCATCTATGCCTTCCCCAATCAGACAGGCTTCCCTGACGAGCACTCACGCTACGACGCCTACTGTTTCAGAGGTTTGTGTGGGTTTGGTTCATGTCAACTTTGGGGTCCAAGGATGTGGCAGTAATACAGCTTTCAGGTGGAAGTAAGAAGAGTTCAGTTTCCCAGCTGACCACTAGGGACCGCCTCTGAAAGTGACCCAGTCTCCATTGGTTTTCCATAGAAACCTTCAGATGAGATCACGGGACGTTTGTCCCGTTTGTCCTGGAAGCATTGTGGAGGAGTTTGCTTTCTTGAACTTTTTATGAAATTGTGGCTGTAAAAAATACTGAAGGAAAAAGAAAGAAATTTGATTATTTTCCCTTTACCTCAAATTAGCATACAGTCATGGAAAAAATTATTAGACCACCCTTGTTTTCTTCAGTTTCTTGTTCATTTTAATGCCTGGTACAACTAAAGGTACATTTGTTTGGACAAACATAACAATAACTACAAAGATTGCTCATAAGAGTTTTATTTAAGAGCTGATATCTTACCATTTTCCATGGTTTTCTTGATTATAACCTAAATCACTTAAATTTTTACATCAATAGCTATGGCGTTGTACTGCTAAAAACACTGCTTTTATGCATTCAGTGTTTTCTTTTCTGTCTGTTTTAGTCACATGATGACGTTTAGTGGTACCAGGTATTAAATGAACAAGAAAGTGAAGAAAAAATGGTGGTCTGATAATTTTTTCCATGACTGTATACTTTATACTTTATAGTTTAAAATGAACTGATCAAACTTCCTGTGATGTCAGCCACAATTCTCTGAAGAGTGATTTTGAAACTTGTCATGTTACTGCATGTTGGTAAGAACTGAAAATGTTTTTTTTTTGCGACGTCTGAAACAAAGTGCTGCCAGAGCTGAAACGAGGGCTACAGGAGCTCCAGGATCCAACGTCGCTCAGTCGCCAGGTCACTTTGTGGTTAAGTGATTGCAGGTCAACCAAGGTCAACCAAGCCTGACTGATTGTTGAAATTTGATTTAAATTTGGACTGTAGCCTTAAATACAATGGAAGCCTTACAAAAGTATACTTTCTGCATGACATCCATGAATTGTAGCGCCCCAGGATCATCTGACCTCCACCCTGGATCATCAGGGGGAGCGTCTAATAAAATCAGATTTCTAAAAATCAGAGCTGCATCATCCTGGTGGATGAATGTCGTCTCTTCTAATCAGACCAAAACATCTGCCAATCATCAATAAAGGTCACGTCATTTTCTGGACACCACCAAGACAACCAGTGACGGAGCGATGACATGCAGCCAAACATGTCATCCCTGGTTGGATTAGGAAGGAGACCAGAGAAAACTACGGAGTCAGACGTGCGTTTATCGTAGTTACACAACCGACTCAACATTAACTTCAGTGACCTCTGACCTCTGGAGCTGGGGGTCATTAGTGCCGACATGAAAGGCCCACAACAGAAAAAAAACAACCTTTAAAAAACCAATGTAGTCAACTGAAAGTGATGGAGGAATGCCTGACTTTAAGTCTGTGTCGTAAATTATAACACAAGTTGGTTTTGCAATGCTTTTTGAGTCCAAAAAGTCCTGCTTCCTGAGAAGACAGTCTGTCCGTCTGTTTTCAGCTGAAGTTTCTGTTGTTGGTGCTCCTGAAACCAGAGTGGATCTGACAACGGTGACTGAAGATGTCATCAATGAGACCACGTCCTCCACCGACTACTTCGTTCCCACGGGTGAGACAGATACGTGAAATGGAGGAGTGTTCACCAAAGCTGTCGTTATCCATCTGCTGACCATCAGTTCGATCTGAAAAGTTTCATCCTACTGACAGCTGTGAAGGAAATTTGACAAATCTCTTCCTATGTGTTTTTTTTTGGTTGTCTTTTAAGGGAAACCCATCGTGGACTACAATGAAACCGAAACGATCAGAAATATAACAGAGACTGAGCTGATCAACAGGACGACAGTCACAACTTTACAAGGTGAGGCAGTCAGAGACTGTTTCCAGTTAAAACTGTTTCCATTTGTAACTGTTTCCAGTTAAAACTGGTTCCAGTCAAAACTGGTTCCATTTGTAACTGTTTCCAGTTAAAACTGTTTCCACTTTTAACTGTTTCCAGTTCAAACTGCTTCCAGTTGTAACTGTTTCCAGTTAAAACTGTTTCCAGTTTAAACAGCTTCCAGTTAAAACTGTTTCCCTTTGTAACTGTTTCCAGTTTAAACTGTTTCCAGTTAAAACTGGTTCCATTTGTAACTGTTTCCAGTTAAAACCGTTTCCACTTTTAACTGTTTCCAGTTTAAACTGCTTCCAGTTGTAACTGTTTCCAGTTGAAACTGTTTCCAGTTTAAACTGCTTCCAGTTAAAACTGTTTCCAGTCAAAAATGGTTCCATTTGTAACTGTTTCCAGTTAAAGGTGGGGTGGGTGTTGTTTTTTTGCAACACTTTTTACAATATTGCCTGAAAACCTTTTCACATTTCCATTGCACCCACTGAAATAAAATGTTTGCAAAAAAAACTAAACATTTTGGTCCAGTCTAGAAGGTATAATCAGAGAAAAACTCTGACCAATCAAAAAAGTGATCATCACTATTTTGATTGGCTGCCTAATACGTCCATCAAATATCACCCCTCCCTCCCTATGGTTCATGCAGTCATGAATCGTGTGAAGGCGTGGTTTCGAGGGGTGAGCTGAAGAGGAGGAGGCGGAGCCTTTGGGAGGAGGGAGGGAGTGTATATTTTCAAAATCTCACTTGAGTTGGATTGCTGGAACCGTTTTTCAAACAACACCTACTCCACCTTTAAAACTGTTTCCACTTTTAACTGTTTCCAGTTTAAACTGCTTCCAGTTGTAACTGTTTCCAGTTAAAACTGTTTCCAGTTTTAACTGTTTCCAGTTTAAACTGCTTCCCAGTTGTAACTGTTTCCAGTTAAAACAGCTTCCAGTTAAAACTGTTTCCAGTTTAAACAGCTTCCAGTTAAAACTGTTTCCCTTTGTAACTGTTTCCAGTTTAAACTGCTTCCAGTTGTAACTGTTTCCAGTTAAAACTGTTTCCAGTTTAAACTGTTTCCAGTTAAAACTGGTTCCATTTGTAACGGTTTCCAGTTTAAACTGCTTCCAGTTAAAACTGTTTCCCTTTGTAACTGTTTCCAGTTTAAACTGCTTCCAGTTGTAACTGTTTCCAGTTAAAACTGTTTCCAGTTTAAACTGTTTCCAGTTAAAACTGGTTTCATTTGTAACGGTTTCCAGTTAAAACTGTTTCCAGTTTAAACAGCTTTCAGTTAAAACTGTTTCCCTTTGTAACTGTTTCCAGTTTAAACTGCTTCCAGTTGTAACTGTTTCCAGTTAAAACTGTTCCAGTTAAAACTGTTTCCAGTTTTCAGTTGTAACTGGTTCCAGTTTAAACTGTTTCCAGTTTAAATCCTTATTGTCTTTCTGTTAAAGGCTTTAGCCAATTTTACAACAAAATATGCAGTTCCATAAAAGTCAAGATTTTACAATAAAATGTCATGATTTAGCATCCAAAAAGTACTGATTTTGTGAAAATTGTAATTTTTCAACAAAAATTGATTTTAGGACGTAAAGTTGCAATTTTGTGTCAAAAAGTTGTGATTTTGCAGAAAATCATTAATTGCTGATAAAATGTTCTTATTTATAGGCATAAAGTTGCAGTTATATATAGTTTTGCAACATACAGTGATCCCTTAATTTCCGTGGTTAATGGGGACCGCCATCCCACGACACACACACTCCATTACCCATAAGGCCACACCATTACCCATAAGACCACCATCTTAAAGGGGCCAGGGTGGCTCACAACATTTCTTCGCTGTGAGAGAACGCGCACAACATCCTGTGAATCTTCCGCAATTTTTTTCTTGATTTTTTATGATATTATATATTTCTGAAAAATCCACAAAAACTAAAACCGTGGAACTTAAAGCGTGAATTGGCGAGGGATCACTGTAATGCCATAATTCTATGTGAAAAAGATTAAAGGTTGGACCCTCACGAGCTCCTGTAGAAACCCACATGGTAACAGTTTCTGGCTGGGATACTATTACTGAACCATCATGGGGTCAAAGGGGTACAGATGTTTCCACATGACTCTATCCTCCTTCACACTTAACCTGTTTTCTGCAGTGGGACCCGTTTTGCCTCTGGTCCCAGTCGATGCATCAGGATCTGGTTCTGGTGAACCTTCAGCCAGCGGGGAACCGTCTGGAGAACCCACCAGTTCCGGCACCAGCGCTGATGGATCTGCATCAGGACTGGACGTTGCTTTCAGCGGACGCACCGATGTCTTCTCTGGAGACCAGTCCAGCTCTGGAGGTCCGCAGGAGGGGGGCACTTCCATCTTCACATCTGGAGATTTTGGAAGTGCATCTCCATCTGGATCTGGATCTGGATCTGGGGAAGAGATTGACAGACAACACTCTGGCTTCATTCCATCTGGATCAGGTCTTCAGATCAGCGGAAGTGGGGATGGCAGTGGTAGTGGTGGAGACACAGGGGTCATCTTGGTGGATGGTAAGATGGTGGAGGTGTCGAGGACCCCCCAGGAGCAGGAGTTGGGCCAGGGAGGAATCGATATCAGTGGGGGATTCTTAGTATCAAGTGGGTCTGGGTCGGGAGATAGGTCTGGGTCAGGCTCCGGGGGGTTCTCTGGCATTTCCTTCATTGGCTCTAGTGGCGTTGACTTGACAACACAGAAGCCCGAAGAGCAAGAGGTGTCTGGATACCGTCCGTTTGGGTCAGGGTTCCACAGTGGCTTTCCATCCAGCGGCTTTCCATCCAGCGGCTTTCCATCCAGCAGTTCAGGAAGTGGCTCTGCCTCCGGAGACCCCTTTCACCTCCGTGGTGACGTCACCTACGTAACCGATGATGAGATGATAGAAATGACTGTTTCACCTCAGGTTGGCCCTCCCCAGCAGGGCCGAGGAGTGGTGGAGGTAAGTGGGTCTGGAATCCACCCTGAATCCAGCAGCACTTTGGATTTATCAGGAAGTGGAGGTCCTGGGAAAAGACCTGTGGCCATAATGACTTACACGGAGTACGGCGCTACTCCCAGCCCATCAGGATTCTGGGAGGATGAGGGTGCTGTCCTCACGGTGACCCCAGAGGTGGCATACTCCAGTCCAACCACGGCGCCATCATTGTCTCTGATGACTCCTGTTGTTGTGGAGCAGCCTGACGTAGAGGAAGGTACACGTTTGACTGTTTCATAATTCTGACATCATAACATACCATGAACTTCACATCCAGAATGACACTCACCAAAATGTAGCTCACAGCTGCTTCATCTCTTATGACACATCGATGGTAAAGCAGAGTGAGCTGGATCTCATCACCTGTGTCATTCTCGTTCACACCTGTAGCTGCGCAGGGTTGTCCCGATGGATGGATGGCCTTTCAGGGCAGCTGTTACTTCCACTTTGAGGAGCGAAAGACTTGGTCTGACGCAGAGCAGAGCTGCCGGGGGCTTGACGGCCACCTGGCCAGCATCAGCTCCCAAGAGGAGCAGCAGTTCGTCAACGGTGAGTCGCAGGTCCAGGTCGGTAATGGGTCCCGGTCCTGGTAACGGGTCCCGGTCCTGGTAACAGAAATGTTTGATGGCTCACAAGGTAACATTCAAATCTGTCCTGGTCCTCTCCAGCTCAAGCGCAGGACTACCAGTGGATTGGACTCAATGACATCGATGTGCAGGATGAGTTCCGGTGGACTGACGGCAGTCCTCTGGTGAGTTTGATCCCAGAGGCGACCGGTTCGTTTCTGCACGACTTTTCTTTAGTTTTACTACAAACATTTATGATTTTAGGACAAGAAAAAAAAATCGAATTTTCTGTCAAAAAGTTATGACATGAAGTTAGAAAGTTGGAATTTAGTGAAATTAGTCATTTTTGTGACATAAACATACAGTCATGGAAAAAATTATTAGACCACCCTTGTTTTCTTCAGTTTCTTGTTCATTTTAATGCCTGGTACAACTAAAGGTACATTTGTTTGGCCAAACATAACGATAACCACAAAGATTGCTCATAAGAGTTTTATTTAAGAGCTGATATCTTACCATTTTCCATGGTTTTCTTGATTATAACCTAAATCACTTAAGTTTTTTACATCAATAGCTATGGCGTTGTACTGCCAAAAACACTGCTTTTATGTATCAGTGTTTTTCTTTTCTGTCTGTTTTAGTCACATGATGACGTTTAGTGGTACCAGGTATTAAAATGAACAAGAAAGTGAAGAAAAAAATGGTGGTCTAATAATTTTTTCCATGACTGTATTTTATTTTTAAAAAAAATTGTGATTTTGTGAAAGTTGATATTCAACAACAAAAAGTTGTTGTATCAAGTAAAAAATTTGTAGACTTTGAGATTTTATGACACAAAATAGTTTTTTTTACAGTAAAGAGTTAGATATTGCGAAAGCAAAATTTCTTGATTTTAGGACAGAAAGTTACAATTATACAAAATTCACATTTTTACAGCATAAAGTTGTAATTTTATGTTAAAAATTTGGAATTTTGCTATAGTCAGTATTTTAAAACAAAATGTTGTGATTATAGGAGATAAAGTTATTCAAAAATCACAACTTTGCAAGATTTGAGATTTGATCACAAAAATTAGCTTTTATAACAAAAAGCTGCAAGATTGTGAAACTAATGATTTCAATTTCAATCACCTGTAGGAGTGATTGTGAGTGTTCATGGTTGTTGGTCTACATGTGGTCCTGTGATGGACTGGAGACCTGTCCAGGTGGGAGAGCTGGGATATGCTCCAGCAGACCCCTGAGACCCTGCAGAGGATTATGACTAGATAATGGAAGGATTCTTAATGTTAGGACAGAAAGTTTTAGTTATCCAAAAGTCTCAATTTGATTAAATAATGTTTTAATTTTATGCCAAAAAGTCAGAGAAGTTGAGTCAAGGAAGTTCCCTGATGGTGGAAAAGTCTCCAAAGACCAGCAGAGCTCCTCCTCAGTTCCTCTGAACTCACCTTCTTCCTAATGTGCTGATATTCTTATTCACCTTATTCTGTTGCACTTTATCAACCCACTTATTGCTTATGACCGAGTCTCTGTTCATGCTGTTCATGAGTAGATTTAAATGTTGACCAACTTAGAACTTTGATTTTTCTGTTTTTTATCAGACTTTTCAGAACTGGAGGCCCAACCAGCCAGATAACTACTTCAGCCCGACGGAGAACTGTGTGGTGATAATCTGGCATGAAGACGGCCTCTGGAACGATGTTCCCTGCAACTATGAACTTCCTTTCACCTGCAAGACCGGTCCAGGTAGGTTTACTGGCTCCAGGTCCAGATCTGGTCAGGACTCCAGTAGTTGTTGACAGCAGGAATGTTTGGAGACTTTTGGTTGCAGCTGCTTAAGTAAAGAGAAAAGTGCACCTTGAGTTATATGAATCTTATTAATATTATAATATAAATCTTTGTTGTAAAAAAAAAAAGATAATTTTCTTGTAAAATCTGAAATTTCACCAAAGTTATGACTTTTTGACATAAATTTACAATCTAATGTCGCAGTTATGAATTTCATATAACTACTACTTTTATGTCCTAAAATCACGACATTTGTCCTAAAATCACAATTTTGTCAAAACTATGACTTTTGCAAAATCACAACTTTTTGACAAAAAATTTCAACTTAATTTCTTAGTACTGAAAAATTCACAATCTTGTAACTGTGTTGTAAAAAAGTGAATTTTTGTCATTTAAAAATCACAGATTTGACAAAATCTCAACTGTAATCGTGACAAAAATTCTGCATTTGTCAAAAAAAAATCAACTTTTATGGAATTGCACATTTTTGTTGAAAGAAAATCACAGGTTTTTTGTTGTAAAATTACAAATTTTGACTTAATTTTGCAGAATTTTGTTGTAAAATATTGATTCCTTCAAAACCACAATTCTCTGACATCAAATTACAGCTTCATTTTATAAGATCATATATTTGAAACTTTATGTGGAACAAAGTAGATTTTTGTCTATTTTTGTCTCAAATTTCTTAAATAATTTCTTTTTTGTTATCTTTTTAAAATCAAATCCACATTTTGTGTCACAATGATAATCTATTTTACAAGAAAGCCAAACTATAAGAGCTAACAGTGATTGACAGCAGGAGGGCGTGTTCCAGCCAGTTACTCAGACCTGCTCGATCTGGGCTCTTCTAGCATGGTGGAGT
This sequence comes from Hirundichthys speculiger, assembly GCA_018398805.1. Taxonomy (NCBI): domain Eukaryota; kingdom Metazoa; phylum Chordata; class Actinopteri; order Beloniformes; family Exocoetidae; genus Hirundichthys; species Hirundichthys speculiger. The sequence goes on along the minus strand of JAGFBZ010001299.1, from coordinate 54,768 downwards.
AAGGGTAGGGTTAGGGTAGAGTAGGGTAGAGTAGGTTAGAGTAGGTTATGGTAGGTTATGGTTGGTTAGAGTAGTTTAGAGTAGTTTAGGGTAGGTTATGGTAGTTTAGAGTAGGTTAGGGTAAGTTATGGTTGGGTTGTGGTAGGGTTGTTTATGGTAGGGTTAGGGTAGAGTTGGGTTAATGTAGTTTAGGGTAGGTTATGGTTGGTTAGAGTCGGTTATGGTACGTTATGGTTGGTTAGAGTAGTTTATAGTAGTGTAGGGTAGGTTATGGTAGTTTAGAGCAGGTTAGGGTAGGTTATGGTTGGGTTGTGGTAGGGTTGTTTATGGTAGGGTTAGGGTAGAGTTGGGGTAATGTAGTTTAGGGTAGGTTATGGTTGGTTAGAGTAGGTTAGGGTAAGTTATGGTTGGTTAGAGTAGGTTATGGTAGGTTATGGTTGGTTAGAGTAGTTTATAGTAGTTTAGGGTAGGTTATGGTAGTTTAGAGTAGGGTTGTTTATGGTAGGGTTAGGGTAGAGTTGGGGTAATGTAGTTTAGGGTAGGTTATGGTTGGTTCGTGGTAGTAGGTCGGGTTATGGTAGGTTGGTTAGGGTTAGAGTTGGGGGGGGGTGGTTAATGTAATTTAGGGTAGGTTGTGGTTGGTTAGAGTAGGTTATGGTTGGTTAGAGTAGTTTATAGTAGTTTAGGGTAGGTTATGGTAGTTTAGAATAGGTTAAGGTAGGTTATAGTTGGGTTGTGGTAGGGTTGTTTATGGTAGGGTTAGGGTAGAGTTGGGGTAATGTAGTTTAGGGTAGGTTATGGTTGGTTAGAGTAGGTTAGGGTAGGTTATGGTTGGTTAGAGTAGTTTATAGTAGTTTAGGGTAGGTTATGGTAGTTTAGAGTAGGTTAAGGTAGGTTATAGTTGGGTTGTGGTAGTGTTGTTTATGGTAGGGTTAGGGTAGAGTTGGGGTAATGTAGTTTAGGGTAGGTTATGGTTGGTTAGAGTAGGTTAGGGTAGGTTATGGTTGGTTAGGGTAGAGTTGGGGTAATGTAATTTAGGGTAGGTTGTGGTTGGTTAGAGTAGGTTATGGTTGGTTAGAGTAGTTTATAGTAGTTTAGGGTAGGTTATGGTAGTTTAGACTAGGTTAAGGTAGGTTATAGTTGGGTTGTGGTAGGGTTGTTTATGGTAGGGTTAGGGTAGAGTTGGGGTAATGTAGTTTAGGGTAGGTTATGGTTGGTTAGAGTAGGTTAGGGTAGGTTATGGTTGGTTAGGGTAGAGTTGGGGTAATGTAATTTAGGGTAGGTTGTAGTTGGTTAGAGTAGGGTAGGGTAGGTTATGGTTGGTTAGGGTAGAGTTGGGGTAATGTAATTTAGGGTAGGTTGTGGTTGGTTAGAGTAGGTTAGGGTAGGTTACGGATGGTTAGGATTAGGGGTCAAGCAGCAGGAAGTGAAAGAAAGTTCAAACTCACTCTTCAGAGACTCATGGGTAACATCACGGTGGGTTTGTCCAGTTCTTCATTACCTGAACTTGGATAAACACAAGTTAGAATTAAATAATTATTCCAGATAAATCCAGGAGGAGAAGAAAAGTTACAACTTGGACATGGAAAACTGTGGTTGAGTTGTCATGGAATCTTGCTAATTAATTTTTATTTTTTATCCTGTCAGTCACGTGTGGAGCTCCGCCCGAGGTGGAACACAGCAGGCCAATGGGTGGCAGCAGAGAGCGTTACCCCGTCAACTCGATAGTCCGTTACCAGTGTAACCCAGGTTACGTCCAGCGCCACCTCCCGGTCATACGCTGCCTGGCTGATGGGCTGTGGGAGGAGCCACAGGTGGAGTGCACAGAAGGTGAGCTCAAAGAATAACTGGGAAGTTGGACTTACTGGATTTACCAAACATGTCCAGAAAAACAAAGGACTGTTTTTTTTTTTTTTTTTTTGCATTAAACTTGCATTAAATCTGATAGTTTTCGCCAACATTATAATGACAGGTGTACATGTCAGTTCTTCCACATACTCTAATCTGCAAATATGTACAATTCCATTTTTTTTTTCACATTGATTCCCATTTATTCCTGTCAATTGTATAATTCAGTAATTCCCGTATAAAGTTCCAATTCTGAAAATTCTCAGAAATCTGCAAATCCAGCGCAGAACAAAGGGTTATTGATCACAGAGATGCTGCAGCACACTCTTTCACACTCATATTTCTTTTTTCACGCTGGTATTTCTTTTCTTTCACGCTAGTATTTCTTTTCTTTCACGCTCATATTTCTTTTCTTTCAAGTATTTCTTTTCTTTCACATCATATTTCTTTTCTTTACGGTATTTCTTTTCTTTCACGCTTTCATTTTTTTTTTCTTTCACGCTATTCTTTTTCACGTCACTTTTCTTTCATATTTCTTTTCTTTCAACATTCATATTCTTTTCTTTCACGCTGGTATTTCTTTTCTTTCACGCTCATATTTCTTTTCTTTCACGCTGGTATTTCTTTTCTTTCACACTCATATTTCTTTTTTTCATGCTGGTATTTCTTTTCTTTCACGCTGGTATTTCTTTCTTTCACACTCATATTTCTTTTCTTTCTTCTTTCATTATTTTTTTCTTTCACGCTGGTATTTCTTTTCTTTCACGCTCATATTTCTTTTCTTTCACGCTGGTATTTCTTTTCTTTCACGCTCATATTTCTTTTCTTTCACGCTCATATTTCTTTCTTTCAGGGGTATTTCTTTTTTTCACTTTTCTTTCTTTCACGCTGGTATTTCTTTTCTTTCACGCTCATATTTCTTTTCTTTCACGCTGGTATTTCTTTTCTTTCACGCTCATATTTCTTTTCTTTCACGCTAGTATTTCTTTTCTTTCACGCTCATATTTCTTTTCTTTCACGCTCATATTTCTTTTCTTTCACGCTGGTATTTCTTTTCTTTCACACTCATATTTCTTTTCTTTCACGCTAGTATTTCTTTTCTTTCACGCTGATATTTCTTTTTTCACGCTGATATTTCTTTTCTTTCACGCTGGTATTTCTTTTCTTTCACGCTAGTATTTCTTTTCTTTCACGCTAGTATTTCTTTTCTTTCACACTGGTATTTCTTTTCTTTCACGCTGGTATTTTTTTTCTTTCACGCTCATATTTCTTTTCCTTCATGCTCATATTTAACACTGACTGAACTCTTAACAGCTTGTGAACCAGATTCTAAACCACTTCACTTCACTGCAGGGTTCTTTAATTTTAAAATGCTGTTTTTGAAAGAAAATAATCCAAATCCACACGAGTATCTCAACTCACTGCTGGAAAAGAAGCAGTGGGCTCACAAGAGTGAAAATGAACTAAAAATAAGAACTTTGTTCCAGGTTGGTCTTCTGAAGTCCTTCCTCCTGCTCATGAAGACAGTCAGGTTTAGGGAATCCAGACGTTACCTAGATCAACAAAGTCAGCAGGTAGCAGCTGGTAGTCCTGCTTTACTTGGTAGCAGCTGCTAACTCTGTCTTTGGTACAGGTTGTTCTGCCGCTAAAGTCTGAATTTAACTCTAACTAACTGTATCTCCACGAGCACCAGCAGGGACTTTAGAAGAAGAACCTTCTACAAATGCAACGTCCAGCTGAGTTTTCCTTCTGTTTCCTTGGTTGTGAGCATGCCCAGTGAGCACGGATGGTCATGTGACATGTGTTTACGGCGGTTCAATGCGTGTGGAGTCCATTTCTGACAGTGAACTGAGGTGTTCATGTGGATTCGGGTTGTTCTGGACCACAATGTTCTCAGCATACGCACCTTCTGTCCACAGGTGGCAGCAGCACTGACCGGCTACACAAACGCTCCCTGAGGAGAAGAAGTAAAGGCGTCGGCGGCCGACGAGAGCAGAGGAACCGACCCTGAGCAGGACTGAAAGGATGAACAACAGAGCCAACGAGGAATGGACACGAACGCAAACGTCCAGCCTAGAAGATAGCTTGCCCTTCTCTGTTTATACACTAAAGCACATTTAGATGGTGAAACTGGACACGAACGATGTTCTGGATCTTTGAGTCACCCTGAAGGCTCACCTTGTTTGTCTGTATAGTGTTTAATTTATAATCCAGGTTTAGGTTTTCTAGTTAAACACACACACACACGTTGATCTTCTGTTAGAACCAGCTGTTGCTGCTGCACTCTGAAAACGGGCCAAGACATCAGCCAGGTGAAGGTTGACACCAGGTCGGCGACCGTCAAACCTTTGTTGTAAGTGTGATGGAGGATTCAGCGTGGACATGTGACACGGCTGCAGCACCAACAGACCTTCAAATCTCTCTGGATCCTGCTTCTAAGTCTAAGTTAATTTTAAGTTTAAAAAGTTCAATATGATCCACTTTATTCAGATGCAGTTCAGGATTTAAACGTTGCATCGAGCCAGTTCATGAAACAACAGCCGAGCTCAGGAACCCACCAGAACACAAATAAAACTCATGTGATTGTAGCAGATCTTCAGGTCTCTTAGGACCCACCTCACCTGGGGGGGGGGAGTGGAGGTCTGGACTGTGACTAGAACCTTCCAGAAGCTTGGCTCTTTCCTTCTTAAGCTACTCTACTGTGTTTGGGATCATAGTCCTGTCACATGACCCAGCTTTAGCTGTCAGACAGATGCCAGCCCTGATCATGACGCCTCCACCGCCGTGTTTCACAGTGGATGTGACGTGTTTCAGAGTAAATGCTTCTCTGTTTGGTTTTTCTGCATTTCAGCTCCACCCCTGGTCTCATCTGAGGACGTTGTTCCAGAAGTCTGCTGGTTTGTTCAGATGCAGTTTAGTGAACCTCGGTCGTCTGGTTTTGATCACTGCTCATATTGATCAGCACCACAACAAAGTCATTTTACTTTGATCGCGCCTCAAAACTCTCTGGACCCGTTAAACCGTGCAGCCTTGATCCTGTATTTCCTGTGTGCTCCAGTGAGCACCGTGTTTGCTGTGGATCACTCCAGTCAGCTGGAGGTTTAGAAGATACGTCTGTTTCAGTGTTTGGCGGTTTAATGGCGTCAGATCTGCTGGCTCTGGTTTACACGTGGACACTTTCTTCTTCTTCTTCCTTTTGTTTCTTTTCATTTGAAAGCTCATGGACACCACGACAGCAGGAAACAAACTCTTCACTCACCGTCGCCTCCGGTTCACCGCTGGTGCAGCCACACCTCCACGTACGTCACCGCCATCGCCACCATCAAAGGTTCTTCTGTCTTCCTCGACCGGCGGCGTCGGCAGGTTCACATCTCTTCTGTGGATTTATGTCATTAAAATCTCAACTTTTTAAACAAATGTCGATGGTAAAACAACAGACATTTTGTCCTAAAAATCATGTATTTCCTTTGTAAAATTACAAATTCAAAAGAATCTGGACTTTTTTAATACAAAGAGCAACTTTCTGCTGTAACATTGTGTTGGCGTTTTGTTGTAAAACACACCTGGACGGTCCAGAGCATCAGTCGCACTACGATCAGATGAGTTTTATTTCTGGCTTTTGTTCCTGACTGTAACTGAAATGATTCTGATCCATTTAATGAGTTTAAAACATGACTGAGGTCAGGGGCGATCCTAGGGTCAGAGCTTTAGGGGTGCTGAGCACCCAGTGAGCCCCACCACAGCCCCACCTTTTTTCACACAAAACCAAAAAACGTTTATTGAAAAATGATTTTGGATCATCATCATGACATTTATGAGAGAAGAGTATAATCTTTTGGGAAAAAAACTGACTGGAAAACATGCAAATCTTTGAAAATTTCCATGAAATTGAAATGCTAACTGAGCTAACGCGCTAACTGGTAAACGGTCAACGAAGAGGAGAAGTAACGTTAGAGAGAAAGGGACGATACCATTTCATTCTTAAAATATAAACTTAAACCACAAACTATGGATTAAGTTTTGGACATTATCTAAGCCTGTCAAATGCGAACAAAAATTTTAGAATAACAACATTTCTTACTTCAGGTTTTTGGGGTGCTGAATTTCAATTTAGGGGTGCTGAAGCACCTCTAAAAAAGGGCTAGCCTCGCCCATGACTGAGGTGCAACAAACCTGGATTTAAATAATCAGCACTAATGCGCTTTTGAAGCCTTTTACTCTTTCAGTGTTGATCATTTGAATCAAGTTCAGCTTAAACCAGTAGGAACCAGTAGGAACCAGTAGAAACCAGTAGGAACCAGATGAAACCAGTAGGAACCAGTAGGAACCAGTAGAAACCAGTAGGAACGAGATGAAACCAGTAGGAACCAGTAGGAACCAGAAGAAACCAGTAGGAACCAGTAGGAACCAGATGAAACCAGTAGGAACCAGTAGGAACCAGAAGAAACCAGTAGGAACCAGTAGGAACCAGTAATCCGTGTCAGGGGAGACCTGACGGTGCACAACGTGGCCTCGCACATCCACCTCCACTTTTCTCTTGTTCTTCTTCTGTCTCTTCTCCTGAGTGGTCCAGGAGGTGGACTTCTGTCCCTCCACACGTCTCTGAACAGCAGGATCTGTCTTTGACCTGCTGAGCATCATCTTCTACACTACCAGTCAAACGTCTTGGAAAGACACCGTTTTACACAGTTTTATTGGGATTTTAACGGTTTGAGTCCAGCATCAGTGGGTCGGTGAAGTCCCTCCAGACCTGCTGTGGTTGAGACCATGAACCTTCTGTCCTGAGAGGACGACGTCACAAACGGGTCAAAAACAGGCTCATCTGGGTCATGAAGCTCCACCGGCCAACTGCTGAACATTTAAAGCTCCAACCGTCAAACATGGAGGAGGAATCATAGAGGTCCTGGGGTCCCGGGGTCCTGGGGTCCTGGGGTCCTGGGGTCCTGGGGTCCCGGGGTCCAGACTTGGCGACCTGTGATGTGTTCCAGTTGTACTCTGAAGTCAGAACATCCGAGTTCCTGGTTGGAAGTTTTAGATGGAATGAACAGATATTATTGGCTGCATGTTCTCGAGCTCAGAGATGATTGGATGATTAAATGACTCTGATTAATTATATAATATAATATAATATAGTGATCCCTTATTTTTCGTGGTTAACGGGGACCGCTGTGAGTCATCGTTTGACGTTTCGCTGGCAGCTGCGGCCTCTCATCTGCTGTGGGGTGGATTTTTGTGGAATTTCTGCGATTTTTTATTAGATTATATATTTCTGAAAAATCCGGGAATAACTAAAACCCCGGAATTTAAAGCGCGAATTGGCAAGAGATCACTGTATAATATAATATAATATAATATAATGTAATATACAGTCATGGAAAAAATGATTAGACCACCATTTTTTCTTCACTTTCTTGTTCATTTTAATACCTGGTACCACTAAACGTCATCATGTGACTAAAACAGACAGAAAAGAAAACACTGAATGCATAAAAGCAGTGTTTTTGGCAGTACAACGCCATAGCTATTGATGTAAAAACTTAAGTGATTTAGGTTATAATCAAGAAAACCATGGAAAATGGTAAGATATCAGCTCTTAAATAAAACTCTTATGAGCAATCTTTGTGGTTATCGTTATGTTTGTCCAAACAAATGTACCTTTAGTTGTACCAGGCATTAAATGAACAAGAAACTGAAGAAAACAAGGGGGGTCTAATAATTTTTTCCATGACTGTAATATAATATAATATAATATAATATAATATAATATAGCTACAGTGCTACTTTTTTTAATTACAGTCATTTATTTCTACAATCAGAGGGAAAGTAACGTTTATCATAAAATTAAGATTTTAAATTGTGAATTTTGCAGAATTTGATCTTTTTATCCTCAAATCAAGAATTTTTGCAGTTAAATCATGTTGTAAAAAACAAAATTTTTTTCTCACAAAACCTCAAATTTTGCAAAATTGTGTTCTTTTTGACAAAAAATCTTACTTTATGTCTCAAAGTTGCAAATATCCTCTAACTGCAAGTTTCTGATCTTGAGTCATAAAATCACGTTTTTTTTAAACTTAATATTGCAAGTTTTTGTTATCACATATTCACTTTCACCAAAATCAAAACTTTTTGACATAAAATTACAAGTTTTTGTAAACTAGTGAATTTTGGCATCTTTTTGACGTCAGAAAAAATCTGCTCAGCAGTCGTCCTGCTGGGAGGACAGGTGTCGGTCAAAGAGGGAGGAGTTTGAGCACCACCTGGAGTCCACCTGTGCAGGTGTCTGTCGTCTACCGTGACTTCAGAGTCCAACATTGTTGCGACTGGCATCAACATAAACTATTTACAGTTTCTGATAACGACCTTATTTTCCCCATTCAGACAGACGGAAAATTGTTGGCTTCTTATCAGTGCACGTGTTGCTGAATTACTATTACGAACGGGACCAGAGAGGCAACAGCTCACCTGGTTAGGTTTGTTGTTTTTCCAAGTTTGAAACTGGATCACATCAGTTGTGAGGCTGCAGTTCCTCTACTGACCACTAGAGGCTGCAGTTCCTCTATTGACCACCAGAGGCTGCAGTTCCTCTACTGACCACTAGAGGCTGCAGTTCCTCTACTGACCACCAGAGGCTGCAGTTCCTCTACTGACCACTAGAGGCTGCAGTTCCTCTACTGACCACTAGAGGCTGCAGTTCCTCTACTGACCACTAGAGGCTGCAGTTCATCTACCGACCACCAGAGGCTGCAGTTCCTCTACTGACCACTAGAGACTGCAGTTTCTCTACTGACCACCAGAGGCTGCAGTTCCTCTACCGACCACCAGAGGCTGCAGTTCCTCTATTGACCACCAGAGGCTGCAGTTCCTCTACCGACCACTAGAGGCTGCAGTTCATCTACCGGCCACCAGAGGCTGCAGTTCCTCTACCAACCACTAGAGGCTGCAGTTCCTCTACCGACCACCAGAGGCTGCAGTTCCTCTACCGACCACTAGAGGCTGCAGTTCCTCTACCGACCACCAGAGGCTGCAGTTCCTCTATTGACCACCAGAGGCTGCAGTTCCTCTACTGACCACTAGAGGCTGCAGTTCCTCTACTGACCACTAGAGGCTGCAGTTCCTCTACCGACCACTAGAGGCTGCAGTTCCTCTACCGACCACTAGAGGCTGCGGTTCCTCTATTGACCACTAGAGGCTGCAGTTCCTCTACTGACCACTAGAGGCTGCAGTTCCTCTATCGACCACCAGAGGCTGCAGTTCCTCTACCGACCACCAGAGGCTGCAGACCACTAGGGTCTGGCTCCAGCTGTGAGTCAGTCTCCATTGGCCTCTGTGTTAAAATGTCCAACCTTACAACAGACATCTACATACTTTTGTACAAAAACAGTTTTGGTCTTCAGAGACAGATTTGACATCCATGACTGTATGGAGGAATTTATGTTCCTCATCAGGTATATAATTTTACCTGATGAGGAGTGTCACAGTTACCTTTGACAGCTCCGAATGAACTCCGCCAAAGAGTTTTCTGATGGAGCCTAGGTCCTGGCTAAGGACCAGCAGCTACCTCTGCTCCTGGCCTGGACCTGGACCTGGAGTCTGGGGACAACCCTTCCAGGTTGGCCTGGATCCTTCCACGCTGAATAACCAGACTGCTAGTCAATAGCTAATTGACCACGGAAAGCTTCGTGTCCTGGTTAGAGTGCCCGCAGACCCTGGTTGGACTCATAGATTCGATCAGGAGGAAAGTACAGCAGCAACTAAGGTTTGTTCCGAAAAACTGGCTTTGAATGCACCTTTCAGAAAACCTACGTGTTCTTTTGATTCAATTTATGACCCAAACCTACACGGCTACCACAACATTTAGCAGCAGGACAGTGATTCATCCTGCAGTGAAATAATGACCCAAAACAAGCCTCCAGGCTTCAGATCCTGGAATACCAACCACAGTCTCCACATTTAGGGAACTTCTGCAGCAGTGCTGGGAAGAACTTTCCAGAGAACGTAGGATTTCTGCTGCAGAAAGACATTCAGTCTTGGGCCACATATGGGACTGTCCCTTGTTGGGTTCCATGGCCATGTGAACTACTGACAAGGGTTCTGCTCAGGTACAAGACGACAGGGCCCAAAACGGGTGTGTTGTTTGGGTCCCACCTGGGCCATGATTCACTGAACCATCTGACGGTCCAACATGGGCTCCTATCTGCGACGCCAATTTTTAGCCCCTTTATTTCACAGGTGGGACCCACGTACAGATGTTGGCTGGATAATCAACTGAAGGTTTTAAAAAGAGAATGAATGGAACCAAAGTTCTGAAAGTCCTTGTGCAGCTGTAACAACCCACCACACGCTTTCTAAAAGGGAAATCCAACATTCTCTGTAAAATTCTTCCCAATGCTGTGGCTTTGCTTTGTTTTTTTAGAAACTGGTGATGGTGATCATTATTTCACTGTCGGACCATCCTGCTTCGGTGACCATTTCGTCTGTCTGGTTCCACTTGGACCAACCGTATAAGAGAAGCCACGTGGGTCTGAAGCAGTGGAAGAGCCAGCGTGGAGGTTTCATCAGTCCATTTATGTCTCAAACGGGCTCCACATGCATTTGTTTTTCTGGCTGTTTGAGACCTTAAACTGCAAATTCCAATAATAACTAGAAAAACTTTGGATTTTCTGAAGCTTTTGACTGGTAGTGTGCATGTTTGCACTGGGAGCCACCTGTACAGAAGAAGATGAGATGTTTTATCAGTCGTTTCCGTTACTGACACAAAGTAGCTTCTGAACTCTGAAGAGATGATCCTCAGAAAAGCAGCTCAAGCAGGCTGGAAAACTTTCTAATGTTGAGATGAAACTTTAATCCAAATCTGACCTCACAAACACTTTCACAGACTCACGGCTCAGAAAACTGTCGAGGTGATTCAGATTCAAGGAGAGGTCTCCTGATGAGAGAAACGAGTGTCGTCTGTATGAGCGTTTGTGATTCACTGCAGTATCCTGAATAACTTCTGCTGGGATTTGGTCCAGATTGTGAATCCTGATGTGAACAAACGGTTTACTGAACTGTGCTGAACCAAATAAAAGTGACTTTCTCCACCCTGGTTTTCTGACGTTTCCTCGAAACCGTTTTTCCTTGAAGCACCAAGGTTTTGAGAACCAGAGGGGCGGTCCTGGCATTCGGTTTGTTTACTGCTTCCTGTGCAGCCAGAGTGTAAAAAAACACACCATCAATGGCTGCTTCATCAGCCTGGACAGCAGCGACCTTCATCACGGCAGACAGGCGTCCTCTGTTTGACTGAGGACTGCTGTGGACAGTCATGTCCAGACGTGAGCACCTCCTCCATTAACCCTCTGAGATCAGTCCTACAGTCCACTGCAGTTTTCTCAGCAGCATCTGTGATGTTCTTGATGGCTCTCGTGCCGTCCAGAAACCTGAGACACTGACTGCAGCCGACCCTGTCTGGGTGGCGAAGGTTCTTCTACCTCCTCCTCATTCAGCTGTGAACTCTTGGTATCTGTCTTCCCTCCATCCAGTCGGAAGCAGGTCTGAGGTACGAACTGCATCTGAACAAACCAGCAGACTTCTGGAACAATGAGACAAGAACCATGTTGGAGGAGACCAGCGGGAACACCTCAGACCCACTGAAGCACGGTGGTGGAGGGATGATGGTTTGGGACCTGAGTGGACCATGACCTCCTCCGTATACCAGAGTATTCTAGAGACAAATGTGAGTCCATCTGTGATGGAGATCCTCCAGGAGAACAGAACTCATGAAAACCCCTTCAATAAGGTGGAGAACTGAAGAGGGGACTCTGTAGGGTGGCTGGACTCTTAGAGACAGGACATCTTGCTCCTCCATGCCAAGAGGAACTAGCAGAGGTGGTTCATTTAGTGAGGACGTGTCCTGGACGCCTCCTTGAGGAGGAGTTTTGGTTCTGTCCAGCCAGGAGGAGGCCTGGAGGCGGACCCAGGAGACTCTGGAGAGATCGTACCCCTCAGCTGTGAGCATGTCAGTAAAACCTGGTGTTTGTAGAATCACTGAGTCTCCTGATCGCCGCCGGACGCAGGAAGGAGCAGCAACGTTTTGACTCCTAAAGAGCTGCAGACAGAGCGGCGCCGCTCGGCGTAGCTCGGAGAGGTCAGAGCCCACGTCACCTCACTGACCGAAGTTTTATTAAAGCCACATTTATGAGCTTCTTATGTCACATAAATCTGTTTTAACCTCCGCTTAATAAACAATAAAAGTCTTCAACTGGACAGAAAACCAGCGGAGGGCAGCCACCACTGGAAGTGATGTCATCACGCCGTTTCCTCCCTGTCAGCTGCTGCGTTTGTGGATGACGGAGCAACAGCTCATCAGTCCCAGAATAGAGGGACTTACAAGAAACCAGACAACAGGTCAAAAGCAGGAAAAACTCTGGAAGTCGTCAGGAGGAGGTTAGAACTTCCTGGAGAGCTGGTTTCAATAACTGACAGAAGACATTTATCAATCACACCAAGGTTTATAGGACAGTTATATCAGGACGATGGTCATCTAACGTCTGACTGACCAACGACCATCACGTCAAACTGAAGACGTCCACCTCCGACCATGAATGAACTTCCTTCAGACGTTCAGCAGAGCTGGAACACAAGCTTCACTGACACAAAGATGAAATGCCCCAAACAAACATGTAGAACTGGACCTGGAGACTAGAACTGGAGACTAGAACTGGACCTGGAGACTAGAACTGGAGACTAGAACTGGACCTAGAGACTAGAACTGGAGACTAGAACTGGACCTGGAGACAGACTGGGCACCAGGTCTCCAAGTAAGAGCTGGGATGAGTTCCATCTGATCCCCCAGCAGGTTCAGGTTTCAGGTGGCCCCTAAACAGGAATGAGCCCTTCATTAATTATTAGATTAAAATCAACTTCAGCTCCTATAATCAGGACATTTTGTCGGCGGTCAAAAGGGGCGGAGCTTGAACACAGACTGGAATTTACCAGTGCAGGTACCTGCTGAGGTCTGGTGGGCCCTCCAGCCAGCCCACCAGCTCTTCAGGAACCTCTGGATGACGTCACAGCGGCGTTGACCGGAGTCTGTCAGCTGAAGTCGCGCAGGGAAACTCAGGTTGCAGCAGTTCCACCAAGAGGCCACCAGGTGTCACTATGGTAACAGAAAACACATCAAACGATCCTGAGATCAGATTAGAGACTGGAGATGCTCCAGGCGGGAAAACATCACCCTGTTCTGACTTTCTGAGACAAAATGAACTCATAATCTTGATGAAACAATAAAAAAATGTTTTGGGAATAAAATGTGTCTTGAATGCTTATATCTTTAGATCATTACATTTAGTTTTTAATCAACGTTTACAACTTCTAACGAACTGGAGCTGCAGTTCTTCAGGATTCTCACAGCTTTGATAGTTTAAATGACACTTTCTTGTTTTCTAATAAAGACACTCTGAGTGAACATGTATCGTGGTTTTATTACTTTAAAAGAGTACAGATGATTAGACACAAAGACAAACATTAAAGCTACACGCTTGTAATGAAACAGGCTTCTTCTTCCACACTGGCCGGAAGCAGAGCTCAGTTTCTGCTCCACCATGAACACCTTTACAACAAAGAGACGTCATATTAAACACAAGCATCTTTCACATTTTTAAAAACACAGAAGGAGAACATGGTGGAGCCAAGCAGAGAACTGGAAACCTGTGGACAGATCTGGCAGAAAAATATGAAGAGGCCGTAGAGTAAGGCACAAACATCTGGAGGTTTCTCTAGATTTCGGGGGGTCTGAAGGAGGTTCCAACCCTTGAAGATGATCGGTGATGATGCGTTCATCTGTTACGCCTCCTTTAAATGAGCTTCTGTGCCGCCAAGCCTTCGTTCATTCTGTGGGAACCTCCATCTTCTCTGATCCTGCAGGGAAACTTCTCCTGGTGTTCTTCATTGAATGATGAGCCTCAAACGCATCGAAGCTTCAAGTCCTGCGAGAACACAGACGCTGTTCCACCTAACGAAGCGTAATCAAGCTTTTAAAAAGATGAACTTCTTTAAGTAGTTAGTGTTAAAACCGAACAGGCCACAAGCATCACCTGTAAACTAGATCACCTGTTTCTGCTCCAGAGAGAACTTCCTTACATCCAACACCAGAGGACATGATCCATATTTCATACATAGACGGATGACGTAGAAACCACAGACTGTGGAAGAACTGGACCACCACACTGAGGTCACCACAGGTTCCTACAGACTGATTCTGGAGCCTCTTCTTCCTGCATGGCGCCCTGCTGTAACGGGCAGCACTGAAAACCCAGCTGGACCACGCCCACCTTCTGTCAATCACAGTTACCTATTTTAGCTTGGCTGGCTTAGATTATACCGGCCTACGATGCTAATTAATGTTACTTTCCATTCATTCTGATCAAATCTGTCCAAAGGTCCTCATTTCAGATGTCACAACAGAAACAACATCCAAAATAAGTGCTGCCAGAGCTGAAACCAGGACTAGAGGAGCTGAAACCAGGATTAACGGAGCTGAAACCAGGACTAACGGAGCTGAAACCAGGACTAACGGAGCTGAAACCAGGACTAACGGAGCTGAAACCAGGACTAATGGAGCTGAAACCAGGACTAACGGAGCTGAAACCAGGACTAATGGAGCTGAAACCAGGACTAGAGGAGCTGAAACCAGGACTAATGGAGCTAAAACCAGGACTAATGGAGCTGAAACCAGGACTAATGGAGCTAAAACCAGGACTAATGGAGCTGAAACCAGGACTAATGGAGCTAAAACCAGGACTAATGGAGCTGAAACCAGGACTAATGGAGCTAAAACCAGGACTAATGGAGCTGAAACCAGGACTATAGGAGCTGAAACCAGGATTAATGGATGATTGATTTGATTTGATTTGATGTCCCCCCCAAAAATAAAAAAGAACTCAGTTGTCATGGAAGTGAAATCTTTTTTTTTGTACAAGAGCAGGCTGTAAATGTGTTTATATGTGCTTTAAAGGTGGTACATTTTTACATGGAAGTAAATGGACTTTATTCACTGTTGGAGCCAGACTGGAACTGCAGCCTCTAGTGGTCGGTAGAGGAAGAGGAACTGCAGCCTCTAGTGGTCGGTAGAGGAACTGCAGTCTCTAGTGGTCGGTAGAGGAACCGGTGCCTCTAGTGGTCAGTAGAGGAACTGCAGCCTCTAGTGGTCAGTAGAGGAACTGCAGCCTCTAGTGGTCGGTAGAGGAACTGCAGCCTCTAGTGGTCAGTAGAGGAACTGCAGCCTCTAGTGGTCAGTAGAGGAACTGCAGCCTCTAGTGGTCAGTAGAGGAACTGCAGTCTCTAGTGGTCAGTAGAGGAACTGCAGCCTCTAGTGGTCAGTAGAGGAACTGCAGCCTCTAGTGGTCAGTAGAGGAACTGCAGCCTCTAGTGGTCAGTAGAGGAACTGCAGCCTCTAGTGGTCGGTAGAGGAACTGCAGCCTCTAGTGGTCGGTATAGGAACTGCAGCCTCTAGTGGTCGGTAGAGGAACTGCAGCTTCTAGTGGTCGGTAGAGGAACTGCAGCCTCTAGTGGTCGGTAGAGGAACTGGTGCCTCTAGTGGTCAGTAGAGGAACTGCAGCCTCTAGTGGTCAGTAGAGGAACTGCAGCTTCTAGTGGTCAATAGAGGAACTGCAGCCTCTAGTGGTTGGTAGAGGAACTGCAGCCTCTAGTGGTTGGTAGAGGAACTGCAGCCTCTAGTGGTCAGTAGAGGAACTGCAGCCTCTAGTGGTCGGTAGAGGAACCGCAGCCTCTAGTGGTCAGTAGAGGAACTGCAGCCTCTAGTGGTCGGTAGAGGAACTGGTGCCTCTAGTGGTCAGTAGAGGAACTGCAGCCTCTAGTGGTCAGTAGAGGAACTGCAGCTTCTAGTGGTCAGTAGAGCAACTGCAGCCTCTAGTGGTCAATAGAGGAACTGCAACTAAACCTACTTTTTGGTAAGTCATCTTGAAAGTGGATTTTGACGCTTTGTGACATCACAGGTTGTACATCCAGTCCTTCTACATTGTGTTATTCCTGTAGCTGCTCTGTTTCGTCTGATTGGTTTGTATCTGTCCGATAGTGTCCAGGTCCAGTTTCCTCTAATGCTGCATGCTGGAAGTCCAAGTCCAGTCCAGAGGAACCAGTCTTTTATGGTTTCTGTCCAGGCTGGCTGAACAGATCTAATGAGTGGGGACGGTCTGGCGCGTCTTTTAATGTCACTTTTTCCCACTAGAGTTGCTCTTTGGACACATTAACTCTCCTCTGATATGTTGCCCACACGTGTTACTACATAGAGTGGCTTTAAGTTTGAGCCAGAATTGTAACGTTGACGTAAATATGAGGTGCTTCAATAAATGTGATTTTGAAGAGCTTTGAATCAGGCCATGGTGAGAAGAAAGCTGACAGTTGCCTCAGTGCATCTTCCGGTAACAGTAGACGCCGAATTTCAGGTGCAGAGACGGGAACCCGAAGCTCCGCACGCCCGGCTGAGGGGGACCACAGTTAGCCCGAGCGTTTGTGATCGGATATCGGACGCTCCCGTCGGCCAGCCAGCCGGCGTCGCAGCGGTCCAGTCCCATCAGCTTCCACGCCACGTACAGGTGGCCAACTTTGGCGATCTGACTTCCATCTCCGGCGCACGCCCGGATCGCTTCGGTGAAGTTGAGTTTGGTCGGGTTCTTTAGGAAGTAAACAGTCCCTGAGGGAGAAGAGAACAGTCGATGAAGAGTCGAGCCGGGGTCAGGTGGATGAACTTAAACCATGTTTCATGCCGGTACCGACCCTGGACGGAAGCTGAGAAGCAGAAAGCGTCGTAGCGGTGGAGCTGCTGATGTTGTGGTCCGTAACTACGCACCCCGGGAGCCATGTTCCCGCCCCCACAGCCGTCACGCGGAGCCGTGATTGGATACTGGACGGTGCCGTCGGCCAACCAGCCGGCGTTGCACCAGTCCAGCCCCGCCTCCCACTCTGAAAAGAGCTGCTCGAAGGTGGCCAGGGCGGCGTCCTGATCCTGGCAGGCCCTCTGGGCCTCGAAGAAGTTCAGACGGTAGCGTCCTTTCCGGGAGAAGTAGGGGAACACCACCCCTGCATGAGGAAGAGGAAATCTAGTCAGACTTTCTAAAATCCAACAATTAAAAAAGTCAAATTCAACCAAACGTCATAACTTCAGGCTCATTAAAGCCACTCTATGTAGTAATACCACTTCTGACCACATGGAGGCATTTAGCTCTACTGTGTTGACAAAAGTGTTCTCATCATAAATATTAAACAGTTGATGCTGCACGTCCTACAACGGACCGCCACCAGGTACGTGCACAGGTAGCCTCCACATGGTGCTCAAGCTCCTCCCCCTTTTACCTCCGACGTGACAATTATCTTTTCAGCAGAATAACCGTTGAGCAGCTGTTTGACCATCAGTAGCAGTGTGATTTTAGGATGTGAAGTCTTAATTTTATGTCAAAAAGTTGTGATTTTGTGAAAGTCAAGATTTTAATTTCTGTTCAACTTTATTTGTAATGTTTATTACAACCCGGATCACGACCCCTGAGCAAATATTAAATAAAGTAATATTATTAAATCCCGATTAAAGAAGCAATAACAAGTAAAACTCCCCTCGTGGTTGAAAAACCTTTGAGTCAAACAGTGTCAAGAAAAAACTCCCCTTTAAGAACATTTTATGACAAAAAGTTACAATATTAAGTCAAAAATGTATAATTTTGAGAGAGCTTGCAAATTTAAAACAAAGATTTGTGAGATTTGCAAAAAATGAAATCAAATCTTACTAAAGTCACAAGTTTACAAAAAACATTTTAGAAATCTGGTCAAAATATTTCAGTTTTGTTCATTTCCTGATTTTACAGAAAAAAATAGGGATTTCAGGAAAACATTTTGCTTTTTATGACAAGAAACTGTGATAATGTGAAATTCATGATTTTACAAAAAAGCGTGGATTTTAGTGTGAAGTTTTAATTATACAAAAAGTCATTTTTGACAAAGTCGTAAAATTTAGTCAAAAATTGTGATTTTTGTCAAATTTTGATATTACAAAACAATAATGTGCAAAAGTCATGATTTTATCACAGAAGGTTTCTTGATCTGATATTTTATGACAGAAATTCGCTTTTTACAACAAAAACGTCTTCGGTGTTATAGGATAAAAGTTACAATATTAAGTTAAAAAAAAGTTGCAATTTTGCGAGGTTAAAAATTTCCCAACAAAAACATGAAATATCACTAAAGCTTCATTTTCACAAAAAAAAAATTGGGAATTTTGTCAAAAAGTGGCAAATTTGTATATTTTGTGACATTTTTATATCACATTTGACTCCAAAAGTTTTTTGTGACAAGATGTTATTATTATCGTCATTATCATCATCATTATTGTTATTATTATTATTATTATTATTATTAACATTACGATTATTATTATCATAGATATTATCATTATTATTATTATTATTATTATCATCATTATTGTTATTATTATCAACATTATAATTATTATTATCATCATTATTGTTATTATTATTATCAACATTATCATTAATAATACTAATGTTATTATTATTATCATCATCTTTATTGTTATTATTATTAATAAGTGCAGTCTTGAAGAAACTCAGTGTTTTACACCAGAAAGTCTGACTAGTAAATTTATTTTCTTTATTTCTGTCAGAAGCGTCTTTTATCTGAGGGCCTCTTCTCTCGGCTTCTCGTCAGACTCTAGTTCCGGTCGCCGGGGTCACCGGGGTCACCGGGGCCCCCGGGGGCCTCACACGTCATGACCGTCCGCCGCTTCTCACCGCTCAGCTCCAGCTCCACCGTCACGCTCTCGTCCTCCAGCCCGTCGATCACCTCGCACCGGTACCGTCCGGTGTCGTTGGGCTGCAGCTCGCTGATCACCAGCGACGAGTCTCTCGGGGCCGCGCGCCGCAGCCGCACGCGGCCCCGGAAGCCGCCGTAGCTGCGGTGGCGGTTGCCCACGGCGACCAGCACCTCGGTCTCCCTGCTGAAGGCTCCGGTCGGAGGAGACGCGGCGGCGGCGGCGGCGCCGGTCGGCAGCCACGACCACTTCACGCGCGTCCTGCGTGGCCCCGCGAGCTCGGGCTCGTAGCGGTAGCTGCAGGGGAGCGTGACGGTGCCCCCCCTGGCGGCGGACACCGACGGCTGCTGCGACTCCACGTGAAGACGAATCCCGTTGAAGTAAACTGGAGACACGAGGAGCCAAACATGAAGAAAACCACGAGAAAGACCACGTGATCATCACAGGATTAAACAGATTCAGTTTCAGATGACACCGAACCGGTTTCACCATGACGTCATCATTATTATTTTTATTCAATATAATATTGTTGTTGTTTTTTTTTATTGCTATTTCCACTTGCTGCTGTAACGATGTAAATTTCCCCATTGTGGGACAAATAAAGGAATCTTATCTTATCTTATCTTATCTTATCTTATCTTATCTTATCTTAATAATGTGAAAAAGATTCTTGATTTTAGGAGAGAAAGTTACAATGATACAAAAGTCATATTTGACAAAAAGTTTTTTATGAAGAAAAAAATAAAATTTTTCAAAAAGAAAAAACTGATGAGTATCTGTGTGGTTGTAAAACTGTTCTATAAATATATTATATCTTAAAATTAGGATTGTAATTTATTTCCTCTACTATCTAAAGTTATCTTTATGAATTTATTATTGGTTTGACGTCATTTCCCACGTCATCCGGTCACCTACTCTCTCCGTTCCCGGTCCCGTTGCTGATGTCCTGGTAGTGGAAGCCGTTGCTGTACCGGAGGATCCTGGCGTGACTGCAGCACACCTGCAGGTACAGGTAGACGGCCAGTAGGGGGCGGAGTCGAGTCATGACGCTGGTGGGGCGGAGTTATTCCGTCAGTTCAGGTAGAAACACTGAAGAAGGGAAGCAGCAGGTTAAAGCTCTTTGTTTTATGTTTATGAAAAAAAAAACTGTTAAACCGAAGAATTTAGAACATTTATTTTACACTTGATGCAAAAATAAAAACATGTTGTTGAAATGTCACAGAATTAGATCCTTATTTATCCTTAAAATCTGTAAAAATGACGAAGAAAGCAGCTTCGAATGTAGTTTTATTTGGATTTATTCCTGTTGACATATTTGAATAAATGTTTGTACTCGATACGACCGCGTTAAATGAAAATAAATAGGACTTCTTTGGTATTTTAATTCAGATTTATCAGTTGTTGTGAAGCGGACTCTCTCCTTGGGTTAAATATGGATCAGAAACACGTTTGCAGTGTTAAACTGTTAAGTTTTCTCTAAAACGTGACTGGAAGCGGCTCGTGACGTTGATGAAGTGCTGCGTCTCACCTGAGAGCTCCTCAGAAGATCACCTGCAGAAAACCATCCAGATGTGGCTCCAACAGCCGCAGGAATGTCCGTCCGAACCTCCGACACGGACCCGCAGATGTCCGCCGCTCCTCCGCTCGTCTCCTTCATCCGCCGTCCTCCCAGCCGCGGGAGCGCGCGCTGACGTCACGAGAGGCATCCCTCCTGGGGAGTTCCGGAGGTGAGCTCAGGTTTCACCCAGAGATCCACCAGAAAACGCCAGATAAACCAGATAAACACCAAATAAACACCAGATAAACCAGATAAACCAGATAAACACCAGATCCAATAAACCAGATAAACACCAGATAAACCAGATAAACACCAGATAAACCAGATAAACAGATACCAGCAATAAACACCAGACCAGATAAACACCAGATAAAACCAATTAAAACACCAGATAAACCAGATAAACCAGATAAACACCAGATAAACCAGATAAACAACAATAAACACCAGATAAACCAGATAAACACTAGATAAACCAGATAAACCAGATAAACACCAGAAAAACCAGATAAACACCAGATAAACCAGATAAACACCAGATAAACCAGATAAACACCAGATAAACCAGATAAACACCAATTAAACACCAGATAAACCAGATAAACCAGATAAAAATAAAACCAGATATAACATCAGAAAAACCAGATAAACACCAAATAAAAACCAGATAAACATAAACGTCAGAAAAAAACAGATAAACCAAGATAAACACCAGATAAACACAGATAAACCAGATAAACCAGATAAACAGATAAACCAGATAAACCAGATAAACCAATAAACAGAATAAAGCAATAAACACCAGATAAACCAGATAAACCATAAAACACCAGATAAAACCAAAAAAACCAGATAAACCAGATAAACACCATTAAACCACCAGATAAACCAGATATAAACACCAATAAACCAGATAAAAAACCAGACAGATAAACACCAGATAAACCAGATAAACACCAGATAAACCAGATAAACACCAGATAAACCAGATAAACACCAGATAAACACCAGATAAACACCAGATAAACACCAGATAAACCAGATAAAACCAGATAAACACCGATAAACCAGAATAAACCCAGATAAAACACCAGAATAAACCTAAACCAGATAAACCAGATAAACACCAGATAAACACCAGATAAAACCAGATAAACCAGATAAACCAGATAAACCAGATAAACCAGATAAACACCAGATAAACACCAGATAAACCACAAACCAATAAATAACCAGATAAACCAGATAAAACACAGATTAAACACCAGATAAACCAGATAAACAGATAAACCAGATAAACCAGATAAACACCAGATAAACACCAGATAAACCAGATAAAACCAGATAAACACCAGATAAAACCAGATAAACCAGATAAACACCAGATAAACAGATAAAACCAGATAAACAGATAAAACCAGATAAACCAGATAAACCAATTAAACACCAGATATAAACACTAGATAAACCAGATGAAACCAGATAAACACACAGATAAACCAGATAAACCAGATAAACCAGATAAACACCAGATAAACACCAGATAAACCAGATAAACACCAGATAAACCAGATAAACACCAATTAAACACCAGATAAACCAGATAAAACCAGATAAACATCAGATAAAACCAGATAAACCAGTTAAACATCAGAAAAAACCAGATAAACACCAAATAAAAACCAGATAAACCAGATAAAACCAGATAAACATCAGATAAAACCAGATAAACCAGTTAAACATCAGAAAAAAACAGATAAACACCAAATAAACACCAGATAAACCAGTTAAACGTCAGAAAAAAACAGATAAACACCAAATAAACACCAGATAAACCAGATAAACCAGATAAACCAGATAAACCAGATAAACCAGATAAACCAGATAAACACCAGATAAACCAGATAAACACCAGATAAACCAGATAAACACCAGATAAACACCAGATAAACCAGATAAACAACAGATAAACACCAGATAAACCAGATAAACACCAGATAAACCAGATAAACACCAGATAAAGCAGATAAACCAGATAAACCAGATAAACCAGATAAAAAACCCATAAAAACCAGATAAACCAGATAAACACCAAAACCAGATAAACCAGATAAAAATAAACCAGATAAAACCAGATAAAACCAGATAAACACCAGATAAACCAGATAAACCAGATAAACCAGATAAAACACCAGATAAACCAGATAAACCAGATAAAACCAGATAAACCAGATAACACCAGATAAAACACCAGATAAACCAGATAAAACCAGATAAACACCAGATAAAACCAGATAAACCAGATAAACACCAGATAAACCAGATAAAACCAGATAAACCAGATAAACACCAAATAAACACCAGATAAACACCAGATAAACAAGATAAACACCAGATAAACCAGATAAACACCAAATAAACCAGATAAAATCAAATAAACATCGGATAAACCAGATAAACACCAGATAAACCAGATAAAACCAAATAAACATCAGATAAAACCAGATAAACACCAGATAAACCAGATAAACACCAAATAAACCAGATAAAACCAAATAAACATCGGATAAACCAGATAAACACCAGATAAAACCAGATAAAACCAGATAAACCAGATAAACACCAGATAAAACCAGATAAACCAGATAAAACCAGATAAACACCAGATAAACCAGATAAAACCAGATAAACCAGATAAAACCAGATAAACACCAAATAAAACCAGATAAAACCAGATTAAAACCACAGATAAACCACCAGATAAACCAGATAAACCAGATAAACCAGATAAACCAGATAAACCAGATAAAACCAGATAAAACCAGATAAACCAGATAAAACCAGATAAAACCAGATAAACACCAGATAAACCAGATAAACACCAGATAAACCAGATAAACAGATAAACCAGATAAACCAGATAAACAGCAGATAAATCAGAAAAAACTGATTTGTTGTTTCCTTCATATTTAGTCGTTAACTCCTAAAATCATAACTTTTTGTAGTAAAATTTCTTCAGGATAAAACTTAATATCTTATAAATTTATACCTTGAAAAATCTTTTCAACAAACTGTCATTAAAATCGTGACTGCACTTATTTTTTACATCACTTCTGTTTGACATCAGACTGAGCAGCTGTGATGGTGAAACAGCTGCTGGAAGGACAGGTGTCAGGTGAAAGGGGGAGGAGCTTGGGCGTCACCTGCAGTCGACCTCAGGTGACCTCAGAGGTCATCAGGATTCACTCAGCTTTGCTCTGCTGGTCTGAATTTCCTCCATCATGAAATGGATGGACATGGACGGACATGGACAACCGTCCTCCTGTAGGAGACGACCATCCTCCTCCTGTAGGAGACGACCAGCCTCCTCCTGTAGGAGACGACCATCCTCCTCCTGTAGGAGACGACCATCCTCCTCCTGAAGGAGACGACCATCCTCCTCCTGTAGGAGACGACCATCCTCCTCCTGTAGGAGACGACCGTCCTCCTCCTGTAGGAGACCACCATCCTCCTCCTGTAGGAGACGACCATCCTCCTCCTGAAGGAGACGACCATCCTCCTCCTGTAGGAGACGACCATCCTCCTCCTGTAGGAGACGACCATCCTCCTCCTGTAGGAGACAACCCACCAGCCTCCTCCTGTAGGAGACGACCATCCTCCTCCTGTAGGAAACGACCATCCTCCTCCTGAAGGAGAGACGACCAGCCTCCTCCTGTAGGAGACGACCATCCTCCTCCTGAAGGAGACGACCATCCTCCTCCTGTAGGAGACGACCATCCTCCTCCTGTAGGAAACGACCATCCTCCTCCTGTAGGAGACGACCAGTCCTCCTCCTGTAGGAGACGACCATCCTCCTCCTGTAGGAAGACGACCATCCTCCTCCTGAAGGAGACGACCAGCCTCCTCCTGTAGGAGACGACCATCCTCCTCCTGAAGGAGACGACCATCCTCCTCCTGTAGGAGACGACCATCCTCCTCCTGTAGGAAACGACCATCCTCCTCCTAAAGGAGACGACCAGTCTCCTCCTGTAGGAGACGACCATCCTCCTCCTGTAGGAAACGACCATCCTCCTCCTGTAGGAGACGACCATCCTCCTCCTGAAGGAGACGACCATCCTCCTCCTGTAGGAGACGACCATCCTCCTCCTGAAGGAGATGACCATCCTCCTCCTGAAGGAGACGACCATCCTCCTCCTGAAGGAGACGACCATCCTCCTCCTGAAGGAGACGACCAGCCTCCTCCAGACTTCTGGGTGGAGGCTCGTTCTGGTTCCCAGCAGAGAACTGGAGCTGCTCCAGTTCTCCAGTTTAATGACTGAAATATGAGTTTATTTGTCAACGTCTGCTGGTGAGTTGAGGTTCAGGGTGAATCAGAGGAATGTGCTCCATCAGCACCAACATCCCACAGAGAAGAGCAACACTACTCTGTTGGAAATATGAGATTATTTATCTGCTTTTCAGTACAATTTACTTTTCAAGTCTATATTCTTCTTCTCCCATCTGTTCTCTTCAGGTGTCTCCTCAGTGAATCGTCTCCTCCATCCTCTTCATCCTCTTCAGTGTCCTCCTCACCTCAGACTGACTAACCTTTGCTACCTCCTGGTCCTCAACAGTCTCCTCTTCTACTCCTCCTTCTCTTTCATTTTCATTCATCAACTCTTCAAACTCTTCAAAGTTCTCTTTCCATCTTCCCGTCTCACTCCTCTCATCTGTCAATCATTTCCATCTCTGTCCTTCATCGTCCCACCTGTGGGTCAGAACCTCTAACTACATTGAACATCACTCCTTCAGGCTCTATCTCCAGACTCATCACTCTGTCACTCTTCTCTCCTCCTGACAAACTCCTCCTTCTAGATAACTCCTCCTCCATTCATCTCTCCATCTCCACCAGGATGAAACAGTTTGAACCTGCTCCTCAGCTTCCATCTTTGCTACCTGGACATCAGAACATCCTCCTTCCTCCTCTGCATCCTCATGACTCAAAGGTAAAGGCTTAATTTATCACAAATGTTTTATGTCTTAATTAGCCAGTAAACTGTCATGATATGAGGCAGAATGGAGGAGCCAAGAGCAGGAGTGCAAAAATAAAAGGGTTTATTTTCCAAAAAACACAAAAATCCAAAATCCAAAAAAAATACAAACTTAACTCAAAGTCCAAGTCCAACAGAAAACCAACCGGCAGAGTATCAAGGCAAACGAGGGGAAGGAAGCAAAGCAGAAAACAACGGGGACAAGACAGACCTTCAAAGTAAAACAGGAAGCAGCAGACAAGAGACAGGAAGTGCGGCCATCTTGACAGACACAGACACAAGGGCTGCCATGGCGACCAGGCCATGACAGTAACCACATAAACCTACACTTAAAAGACTAGTTGTCTGTTTTAAGTCATTTATTCTAAATTCAGCTCATTTCCAGATCTAAACTGGAAACCAGTAAAAACATCTTTTTGCCTGGACAGATCATTTCAATCAGTGCGTTTACATGGGAAGTTTAATTCCTCTTTAATTCAGAATTAAAGTCAAATCAGAATAAAAGTTACCATGTAAACACCTAATTCCATATGAAAATGTCAATTCCGAATTAAACTTAATTCCGAAGTAAATTGCTGGTTTATTCTGATTTTAATTCCGAATTAAATAATTCCGCGGTCATGTTTACACTCATTCCCTGTTTAAATTAATTCCCGTCTTCCCGTCTTTCTGCGCATGCTAGTTCTCTTGCCCGTCTGTCGCCATGACGCTTATATTCCGCGCTGGGCTTGTTTTCAAAACAAAGTTTCAAGATGGCAGCACGCAGTAAACGGTGTTCAAGAGCAGAGACGATTTATTTAATAAATAGCTTGGAGGAACTGGAAATAATTAAAAGAACAGATGGCAGGAAACATAAAAATTGTGAGCTTTTCAAAGTTGTAGCGGCTAGGCTAAATGAAGGAGGTTTCACAGATAGAGACGCCACCCAGGTCAAAAATAAGAGGAATGTTGGTGCTAACCGAGTTGTTGCTAAGTTTGTTTTCTTCTGGTAGATGTAAAGACGTCCGCCCCCCCCATCCAATCAGAACCCTTCCCAGCCGAACAAACATGTTTTCCATGTAAACCTCAATTCTGAATTACTATTTCCATGTAAACTCGAAGGAAAATAGTTTAATTCGGAATTATTTTATTCGGAATTATTAATTCCGAATTTAAAAAACATCATGTAAACGCAGCCATTGACGCTGAATCATTCACACCCAGATTGTTTGTTGTGTTTATCTGTTTTTGCAGTGAAAGGCCTTTTTAAGGTGAATCCATCAGGTCTGTTCATAAAGTTTATATGCGCCTAACTTAAAGACACGCTATGTAGCATTATGACCTCCGACCACATGGGGGCAGTAATTCATTAGAAAGTTCAGGTCAGTCTCTGGGGTTAGACCAGGTAACGATGGTCCAGTAGTGGTCTGAATCACAAGTTCATTACAATCTTTGTTACATCAATTAACAAAACAATGATTCCATTCAATTCAGGGGATAACGGCCAAAACGCAGTTTCACATTTTTATTTTTGGGTTTAAAAATACAATTGAATGAAAGATGACCTGTTCTTTAACTACAAAAGACAACCTGACAACACGTAGTATCAGTCCTGCTATATTGTTCATCATTAAATCAATGTACTGATGAGATCAATAGACTGTTACACCCCAATTATCCAAGTTCTGGGTGGAAGGTGTCTCTACCGACTGCTAAAGGTCTTAGATTATATTACTGTTAATCACGCCAGACCGCTGCAACCAGTTCTGATTGGAAGAGTTCTGGTTGGTCTGGAAGAGTTCTGGTTGGTCTGGAAGAGTTCAGGGTTGGTCTGGAAAGTTCTGGTTGGTCTGGAAGAGTTCAGGGTTGGTCTGAAATGTTCTGGTTGGTCTGGAAGAGTTCAGGGTTGGTCTGGAATGTTCTGGTTGGTCTGGAAAAGTTCTGGGTTGGTCTGGAGGAGTTCTGGGTTGGTTTGGAAGGTTCTGGGTTTCGTTGGAAGAGTTCTGGGTTGGTCTGGAAGGTTCTGGTTGTCTGGAAGAGTTCTAAATTGGTCTGGAAGATTCTGGTTGGTCTGGAAGAATTCTGGGTTGGTCTGGAAGAGTTCTGAGTTGGTCTGGAAGAGTTCAGGGTTGGTCTGGAGGAGTTCTGGTTGGTTTGGAAGGTTCTGGGTTACGTTGGAAGAGTTCTGGGTTGGTCTTAAAGGTTCTGGTTGGTCTTGAAGAGTTCTGGGTTGGTCTGGAAGGTTCTGGTTGGTCTTGAAGAGTTCTGGGTTGGTCTGGAAGGTTCTGGTTGGTCTGGAAGAGTTCAGGGTTGGTCTGGAGGAGTTCTGGTTGGTTTGGAAGGTTCTGGGTTACGTTGGAAGAGTTCTGGGTTGGTCTTGAAGGTTCTGGTTGGTCTGGAAGAGTTCAGGGTTGGTTTGGAAGGTTCTGGTTGGTCTTGAAGAGTTCTGGGTTGGTCTGGAAGGTTCTGGTTGGTCTTGAAGAGTTCTGGGTTGGTCTGGAAGGTTCTGGTTGGTCTGGAAGAGTTCAGGGTTGGTCTGGAAGGTTCTGGTTGGTCTGGAAGAGTTCTGGGTTGATCTGGAAGAGTCCTGGGTTGGTCTGGAAAGTTCTGGTTGGTCTGGAAGAGTTCAGGGTTGGTCTGGAATGTTCTGGTTGGTCTGGAAAAGTTCTGGATTGGTCTGGAGGAGTTCTGGGTTGGTTTGGAAGGTTCTGGGTTGCGTTGGAAGAGTTCTGGGTTGGTCTGGAAGAGTTCTGGTTGGTCTGGAAATGTTCAGGGTTGATCTGGAAGAGATCTGGGTTGGTTTGGAAGGTTCTGGTTGGTCTGGAAGAGTTTTGGGTTGCGTTGGAAAGGTTCTGGGTTGCTTTGGAAGAGTTCGAGGTTGGTCTGGAAGTTTCTGGTTGGTCTGGAAGAGTTCTGGGTTGGTCTGGAAGGTTCTGGTTGGTCTTGAAGAGTTCTGGATTGGTCTGGAAGGTTCTGGTTGGTCTGGAAGAGTTCTGGGTTGGTCTGGAAGGTTCTGGTTGGTCTGGAAGAGTTCTGGGTTGATCTGGAAGAGTCCTGGGTTGGTCTGGAAGAGTTCTGGGTTGGTCTGGAATGTTCTGGTTGGTCTGGAAAAGTTCTGGATTGGTCTGGAGGAGTTCTGGGTTGGTTTGGAACGTTCTGGGTTGCGTTGGAAGAGTTCTGGGTTGGTCTGGAAGAGTTCTGGTTGGTCTGGAAAAGTTCAGGGTTGATCTGGAAGAGATCTGGGTTGGTTTGGAAGGTTCTGGTTGGTCTGGAAGAGTTTTGGGTTGCGCTGGAAAGGTTCTGGGTTGCTTTGGAAGAGTTCTGGGTTGGTCTGGAAGGTTCCGGTTGGTCTGGAAGAGTTCTGGGTTGGTCTGGAGGAGTTCCGGTTGGTTTGGAAGGTTCTGGTTGGTCTGGAAGAGTTCTGGGTTACGTTGGAAGAGTTCTGGGTTGGTCTGGAAGGTTCTGGTTGGTCTGGAAGAGTTCTGGGTTACTTTGGAAGAGTTCTGGGTTGGTCTGGAAGAGTTCTGGTTGGTCTGGAAAAGTTCAGGGTTGGTCTGAAAGAGTTCTGGGTTGGTTTGGTGATCTGGGTTTTGGTGCAGTAGCACCAGAACATCAAGATGCTTCATGTCGTCTTAAGCTGCTTCTGTTGGTTCCATTTGCTCTTTATTGGATTTACTGCTGTGTTTTATTGTGAAGCTCCTTGTGACCGCTGTCTGGGAACGGTGAACATTACTACTCACCTCTGGAAGCAGCTGGATCTTCTGGTCAGCTTTCATCTCAGACCTGTCCAGGTAACTGGACCACTAACCAACCGCCTCTGAAACCAGCAATGACACCAGATGTGGCAGAAGTCCTCTGGGACCTGCAGCTCCAGACTCGTGGGCCACACTGGTGGGTTTGTCCGAGCTGTCGGGGACAGATTTGATCAGCAGGCTTCAAATTCAGTCTTCATAGAACTGTGGGTGACATCACCAGGGGGGTGTGTCCAGTTCTTCTTCTACTGTTTCAGCTGTTGTTCACATACGAATGTAAACCTCATCAACTCTGGAGGCTGCGTCATCACAAGGATGCTGAAATTCTGAAAACGTGAGTTTCTGTGACTGACTGTCCCTCCACCCCCACCCTCCATGGCCTCGACCCCCCCCCCCCCCCCCCCATCCCCCCCATCCCCCACCCTGTACGTTTGTTTGTAAAGCCATTATCTCCCTTTTTGTTTGAGGATTTCAGCCCGGTCGTCTTCCTGAGCCCCAGATGAAAGGCTGCAGCCTGAGGCCTCAAATACCAGCAGCTCCTGAGAACGGCGGTAGTGGGGGGGGGGGGGGGGGGGCGACCGGGGAACCAGGAGCCCCCGAGGGACGACAGGAAAGACGAGCTGAAGCGTTAGTGGTGTTTGTGCCGGTTTGTCATCAGGACAGACTCTGAGTCTGCGACCGTTCAGATTAGAGACTTCAGACAGATTCCAGCCTGATTAAAAGACTCAACGTGAGCTGGAACAAACGCTGGCGCTGCTCGTTTCTGCCGCTCAGAACCGAGTTCAGCACCAATTAAACATGAAAACACCAGAATCAAAGCTGCAGGTCTGGTTATCGTCTGACAGGTCCTCATTACCCGCCAGCTGACGCGTCAGACATCCAGGACAGCAGAACCAAGCCAGCTCCTCCTCAGGAGGACCCGGGTCCTCCGTCCAGACCCAGGAGGACCCGTCCTCCTCCATCCAGACCCAGGAGGACCTGTCCTCCTTCGTCCAGACTCGGGAGAACCCGTCCTCTGTCTGGATCCAGGAGGTCCCGTCCTCCGTTCGAACCCAGGACAACCTGTCTCCCTCTGTCCGGACCAGGAAGGCCCGTCCTCCTCCTTCCAGACCAGGAGGACCCGTCCTCCTCCGTCCAGACCCAGGACGACCAGTCCTCCTCCATCCAGACCCAGGAGGACCTGTCCTCCTCCGTTCAGACCCGGGAGAACCCGTCCTCCTCCGTCCAGACCCGGGAGGTCCCGTCCTCCGTTCGAACCCAGGACAACCTGTCTCCCTCTGTCCGGAACAGGAAGGCCCGTCCTCCTCCTTCCGGACCAGGAGGACCCGTCCTCCTCCGTCCAGACCCAGGAGGACCAGTCCTCCTCCATCCAGACCCAGGAGGACCTGTCCTCCTCCGTTCAGACCCGGGAGAACCCGTCCTCCTCCGTCCAGACCCGGGAGGTCCCGTCCTCCGTTCGAACCCAGGACAACCTGTCTCCCTCTGTCCGGACCAGGAAGGCCCGTCCTCCTCCTTCCAGACCAGGAGGACCTGTCCTCCTCCGTCCAGACCCAGGAGGACCTGTCCTCCTCCATCCAGACCCAGGAGGACCTGTCCTCCTCCGTCCAGACCCGGGTGAACCCGTCCTCTGTCTGGATCCAGGAGGTCCCGTCCTCCGTTCGAACCCAGGACAACCTGTCTCCCTCTGTCCGGACCAGGAAGGCTCGTCCTCCTCCTTCCGGACCAGGAGGACCTGTCCTCCTCCGTTCAGACCCGGGAGAACCCGTCCTCCTCCATCCAGACCCGGGAGGTCCCGTCCGCTGTTTGAACCCAGGACAACCTGTCTCCCTCTGTCTGGACCAGAAAGGCCCGTCCTCCTCCTTCCGGACCAGGAGGACCCGTCCTCCTCCGTCCAGACCCAGGAGGACCTGTCCTCCTCCATCCAGACCCAGGAGGACCTGTCCTCCTCCGTCCAGACCCGGGTGAACCCGTCCTCTGTCTGGATCCAGGAGGTCCCGTCCTCCGTTCGAACCCAGGACAACCTGTCTCCCTCTGTCCGGACCAGGAAGGCCCGTCCTCCTCCTTCCAGACCAGGAGGACCCGTCCTCCTCCGTCCAGACCCGGGAGGACCCGTCCTCCGTCCGGACCCAGGAGGACCACTGTTTTGACCCAGGACAACCTGTCTCCTTCTGTCCAGACCAGGAGGACCTGTCCGGACCCGAGAGGACCTGTCCACTGTTCGAACCCAGGACAACCTGTCTCCCTCTTTCCGGACCAGGAAGGCCCATCCTCCTCCACCCAGACCCAGGAGGACCTGTCCTCGTCCGTCCAGACCAGGAGGACTCATCCTCCGTGTGGATCTGGAGCAGCCCCTGGTTGTCTTCCAGGACTGGATCCTTCCTGTTCAAACCAGCAGCGTCTGGTTCCGGCCCCGTTGACCCGAAGGCCTCAACACAGGAAACCAGCGCCGGGCACCAACATTTTTGGGGGGAGACGGTCAAGCCAACAGGAAAGGGCACATTCAGCTAAATTACGCTTATTTATATTATATTATATCATAAATAACAGAAATTCAATATTTTCCAACATCGCAACTTTATTGTGAAAACAGAATTTTCATGATAAAAGCTCAGATTAGGACTTAAACCCTGCTGCTCCACACCTGGATAGATTTCAGCATCCGTGTTTCCAGCTGTGCCAGCTGTTCTCCTCCAGACCATCAGAGACGCTGAACTGAGCTCCTCCTTCGTCTGGACGGTCCAAACAGAACTCCAAATGTCAACGGTCCATTTGAGACGAGCTTTGGTCCAGAAGGTCAGTAGACACATCTGGGCCAGAAGCTCCCAGAGACCAGGAACTGGACTCACATATTCTAAACGTTTCATTTATCAGATTCTCATCTTCAGTTTGCAGAGCAGCAGAACCTGAACATCAAAGACCAGTTTAAGACCAGTAAAACCCAAATCTACCATTAAGGTAACAGCAGTGAGGCCTGTCATGAAGGAAACAGCTGATTAGAAGGTGAAACTAAGAGAAGAAGAAAGCCGTCATTAGATGGTCGACATCACAACGTCAGCGAGCCCAGAGGACCAACAGCTGCTGTACTGGGAGGTCTGGTCTGATTCCAGTCCAGAATTAACTGGAACATGATCCAGATAAAAAACTGATGACGGCTCCGGCTCTAAAGCCCAAACATATCCTGAGAAGCTCCTATAAGAGCAGGTGGTCTGGAGCAGGAAGGTGTCTGCTAACACAACGCCAGAAGGGAAAGACATCAATGAGAAGCAAGTCCACATCAGTCTGGAAGGAGTTTGCTGGTCAGACTGGGAGAAAGATTCTTCAGAGGAAAAACCATTCAAGACAGATGTTCCCCAAGATCAGAATCTGCAGAGGAACCCAAGAGATCCTCCTCAGAGCCTCCAGGCCTCACTGAACCTGCTGGATGTTACAGTCCATGACAGGAGACTGGACCAGAAGAGTTCATCTGGACGGGTTTCTAGGAGAAGGACTGAGGTCCATTAAACCTCTGAGCAGAGTTCTGGATCAATGACCTCTGGACAGATGAGTCCTGAGACCAGAACCATGTCTGGAGGAGACCAGGAGAGACACCTCAGACCCACTGAAGCACATTGGTGGAGGCATGATGGTTTGGGATGGACCTGGGTCCTGTTCTGGTTTCTGGGTCTTGTTCTGGACCTGGCTCCTGTTCTAGACCTGGGTCCCGTTCTGGTTTCTGGGTCTTGTTCTGGACCTGGGTCCTGTTCTGGATCTGGCTCCTGTTCTAGACCTGGGTCCTGTTCTGGTTTGTGGGTCTTGTTCTGGACCTGGGTTCTGTTCTGGACCTGGGTCCTGTTCTGGACCTGGATCCTGTTCTAGACCTGGGTCCTGTTCTGGACCTGGATCCTGTTCTAGACCTGGGTCCTGTTCTAGATCTGGGACCTGTACTGGACCTGGATCCTGTTCTAGACCTGGGTCCTGTTCTGGATCAAGGTCCTGTTCTGGATCTGGCTCCCTTTTCTAGACCTGGGTCCTGTACTGGACCTGGATCCTGTTCTGGACCTGGATCCTGTTCTAGACCTGGGTCCTGTTCTAGACCTGGGTCCTGTACTGGACCCCGGTCCTGTTCTGGACCTGGATCCTGTTTTGGACCAAGGTCCTGTTCTGGATCTGGCTCCCTTTTCTAGACCTGGGTCCTGTTCTGGACCAAGGTCCTGTTCTGGATCTGGCTCCCTTTTCTAGACCTGGGTCCTGTACTGGACCTGGATCCTGTTCTGGACCTGGATCCTGTTCTAGACCTGGGTCCTGTTCTAGACCTGGGTCCTGTTCTAGACCTGGGTCCTGTACTGGACCCCGGTCCTGTTCTGGACCTGGATCCTGTTTTGGACCAAGGTCCTGTTCTGGATCTGGCTCCCTTTTCTAGACCTGGGTCCTGTTCTGGACCAAGGTCCTGTTCTGGATCTGGCTCCCTTTTCTAGACCTGGGTCCTGTACTGGACCTGGATCCTGTTCTGGACCTGGATCCTGTTCTAGACCTGGGTCCTGTTCTAGACCTGGGTCCTGTACTGGACCCGGGTCCTGTTCTGGACCTGGATCCTGTTTTGGACCAAGGTCCTGTTCTGGATCTGGCTCCCTTTTCTGGACCTGGGTCCAGTACTGGACCTGGATCCTGTTCTGGACCTGGGTCTTGTTTTGGACCTGGGTCTTGTTCTGGACCTAGATCCTGTTCTAGACCTGGGTCCAGTACTGGACCTGGATCCTGTTCTGGACCTGGGTCTTGTTCTGGACCTGGGTCTTGTTCTGGACCTAGATCCTGTTCTAGACCTGGGTCCTGTTCTGGACCAAGGTCCTGTTCTGGATCTAGCTCCTGTTCTAGACCTGGGTCCTGTTCTGGTTTGTGGGTCTTGTTCTGGACCTGGATCCTGTTCTAGACCTGGGTCCTGTTCTAGACCTGGGACCTGTACTGGACCTGGATCCTGTTCTAGACCTGGGTCCTGTTCTGGACCAAGGTCCTGTTCTGGATCTGGCTCCCTTTTCTAGACCTGGGTCCTGTACTGGACCTGGATCCTGTTCTGGACCTGGATCCTGTTCTAGACCTGGGTCCTGTTCTAGACCTGGGTCCTGTACTGGACCCCCGGTCCTGTTCTGGACCTGGATCCTGTTTTGGACCAAGGTCCTGTTCTGGATCTGGCTCCCTTTTCTAGACCTGGGTCCTGTTCTGGACCAGGGTCCTGTACTGGACCTGGATCCTGTTCTAGACCTGGGTCCTGTTCTAGACCTGGGTCCTGTACTGGACCAAGGTCTTGTTCTGGATCTGGCTCCCTTTTCTGGACCTGGGTCCAGTACTGGACCTGGATCCTGTTCTGGACCTGGGTCTTGTTCTGGACCTGGGTCTTGTTCTGGACCTAGATCCTGTTCTAGACCCGGGTCTTGTTCTGGACCTGGGTCCTGTACTGGTCCTGGGTCCTGTTCTAGACCAGGGTCTTGTTCTGGACCTGGGTCTTGTTCTGGACCTAGATCCTGTTCTAGACCTGGGTCTTGTTCTGGACCTGGGTCCTGTACTGGTCCTGGGTCCTGTTCTAGACCAGGGTCTTGTTCTGGACCTGGGTCTTGTTCTAGACCTGGCTCCTGTTCTAGACCAGGGTCCTGTACTGGACCTGGATCCTGTTCTAGACCAGGGTCTTGTTCTGGACCTGGGTCTTGTTCTGGACCTAGATCCTGTTCTAGACCTGGGTCTTGTTCTGGACCTGGGTCCTGTACTGGTCCTGGGTCCTGTTCTAGACCAGGGTCTTGTTCTGGACCTGGGTCTTGTTCTAGACCTGGATCCTGTTCTAGACCAGGGTCCTGTACTGGACCTGGATCCTGTTCTAGACCTGGGTCCTGTTCTAGACCTGGGTCCTGTACTGGACCCGGGTCCTGTTCTGGACCTGGATCCTGTTTTGGGCCAAGGTCCTGTTCTGGATCTGGCTCCCTTTTCTGGACCTGGGTCCAGTACTGGACCTGGATCCTGTTCTGGACCTGGGTCTTGTTTTGGACCTGGGTCTTGTTCTGGACCTAGATCCTGTTCTAGACCTGGGTCCAGTACTGGACCTGGATCCTGTTCTGGACCTGGGTCTTGTTCTGGACCTGGGTCTTGTTCTGGACCTAGATCCTGTTCTAGACCTGGGTCCTGTTCTGGACCAAGGTCCTGTTCTGGATCTAGCTCCTGTTCTAGACCTGGGTCCTGTTCTGGTTTGTGGGTCTTGTTCTGGACCTGGATCCTGTTCTAGACCTGGGTCCTGTTCTAGACCTGGGACCTGTACTGGACCTGGATCCTGTTCTAGACCTGGGTCCTGTTCTGGACCAAGGTCCTGTTCTGGATCTGGCTCCCTTTTCTAGACTTGGGTCCTGTACTGGACCTGGATCCTGTTCTGGACCTGGATCCTGTTCTAGACCTGGGTCCTGTTCTAGACCTGGGTCCTGTACTGGACCCCGGTCCTGTTCTGGACCTGGATCCTGTTTTGGACCAAGGTCCTGTTCTGGATCTGGCTCCCTTTTCTGGACCTGGGTCCAGTACTGGACCTGGATCCTGTTCTGGACCTGGGTCTTGTTTTGGACCTGGGTCTTGTTCTGGACCTAGATCCTGTTCTAGACCTGGGTCCAGTACTGGACCTGGATCCTGTTCTGGACCTGGGTCTTGTTCTGGACCTGGGTCTTGTTCTGGACCTAGATCCTGTTCTAGACCTGGGTCTTGTTCTGGACCTGGGTCCTGTACTGGTCCTGGGTCCTGTTCTAGACCAGGGTCTTGTTCTGGACCTGGGTCTTGTTCTAGACCTGGCTCCTGTTCTAGACCAAGGTCCTGTTCTGGACCCGGGTCCTGTTCTGGACCCGGGTCCAAACAGCAACAGATCCACATCAGAGTGACCGAATGAAGGTTCTGGAAGGTTCTGGAAGGTTCTGGAAGGTTCTGGAGCTTCACCAGACTGAGCTGCTGTGGTTGAACCACAAACACGAAAATCTACAAAAGCTGCAAATTAATCACAAAAAAAAAACTTATTAATTTACAACAAAAATGAGTCGATATTTTACTTGAAACATTAAAAAAAAAAGTGATGAAAAACCTGTTTGACAGAAAATGTTCCTGTTATGAAAAAAAAACTGCATTTTTTTAAAACAAATCTGCTGAGTTTGAGACTAAAACAAACCAGTAACTAAAACCAGAATAATACTGGAAACACCCCCCAGCAGACGCTGGATTTAATGGGATTGTCACGCCTCCATCAGACTGGACCCGCCTCCCTCTCAGCCTCCTCCCCCTCCCTGCCACATGAATCATGAATTATGAATTATGAATTATGAATCATGGATCATGAATGTGAGCTGCTGTCGTTCTCGTCCAGCTCAGAATAAATATGGAGGATGTTTAAACATGAATGAGGCTGCTGGTCCTGAACCTCTGGCCTCCTGAAAACCATCACTGCTCCTCTGATGGTTTCTGGAAGTGATCTAGAAGAACCTGATGATGCTGATGACCCTTGACCTCACAGGACTTTATTTTCAACCCAGTTGTCTCTAACAGGAAGTCACGTTTGTGTCTAAACACGAATAACAAGTGAAGAACCCGTCCTAACTCCAGTGTGAAGCTCTAAATCTGTGGATGACTGGAATATTCATGTTTTATTAATGTCCATAAATCTGAATTATGTGGAGCTGTTTTACATTTTAAAGCTGGAGACCTGTTTAGCATTTAAAGGCCTCCAGGGTCTCGTCTCTGCTGTCCTGCTGTCCTTCCAGGCGTCTCCGGTCCAGCCTCCAACCGTCTGTCGCTCAGCTCACAGAGGTGAGGCCTAAATAATGAGATAATGGCTGCGGTTACATGATGTTTTTTAATTCGGAATTAATTATTCCGGATTAAATAATTCCGAATTAAACTATTTTCCTTCGCGTTTACATGGAAATAGTAATTCCGAATTGATGTTCACATGGAAACACGTTTGTTCGGCTTTATCCAATTCTGCTTTAGGTCTGGGGGTTGGGAAAGGGTTCTGATTGGATGGGGGGGGGGGGGGGGGGGGCGTCTTTACGTCTACTCGGAAGAAGAAAACAAACTTAGCAACAACTTGGTTAGCAACAACATTCCACTTATTTTTGACCTGGGTGGCGTCTCTATCTGTGAAACCTCCTTCATTTAGCCTAGCCGCTACAAATTTGAAAAGCTCACAATTTTTATGTTTCCTGCCATCTGTTCTTTTAATTATTTCCAGTTCCTCCAAGCTATTTATTAAATAAATCATCTCTGCTCTTGAACACCGTTTACTGGTAGCCGCCATCTTGAAACTTTGTTTTGAAAACAAGCCCAGCGCGGAATATTAGCGTCATGGCGACAGACGGGCAAGGGAACTTACTTCGGAATTAAGTTTAATTCGGAATGGACATTTTCATTCGGAATTAGGTGTTTACATGGTAATTTTTAATCATTTTAAATCGGATTTAACTTTAATTCTGAATTAAAGAGGAATTAAACTTCCCATGTAAACGCACTGACTGATAATGAAGCACCTCCAGAAGCAGCTTCACCAGCAGTAACTCAGTAGTTGCTTCCTGGAGGGTTCATGGTGGTTCCGTCACTGACCCGAGAACATTTTTAGACCCAGAATAAATGAAGAGACTCTGGTCCAGGAGACCGAGCTGAGCCAAAAAAACACAAGCCTGTTTCCTGGTAGATCTTTGCTCCAACCCTCACCTGTGGTCGCCAACTGGAGGTAGAGACTGAAAGAAGGAGACCAGTGATACCAGCAGCTGAAATGAGTTTCCTCCAGGGAGGCTGGACTCTCCCTCAGACAGGAGGAGGAGTTCAGTCAGAGGAGAGACTCAGAGCAGAGCTGCTGCTCCTCCACATGGAGAGGAGCCAGTTGAGGAGGTTCATCTGGTCAGGATGAGTCCTGGACGCCTCCCTGGAGAGGAGTTTCAGACATGTCCAACTGGGAGAAGACCAGGAGACAGACCAGGACACGACTTAAAGGTGGGGTAGGTGTTGTTTTTTTGTAGCACTTTTTACAATATTGCCTGAAAACCTTTTCACATTCCCATTGCACCCACTGAAATAAAATGTTTGCAAAAAAAAACGAAACGTTTTGGTCCAGTCTAGAAGGGTATAATCAGAGAAAAACTCTGACCAATCAAAATAGCGATCAACTATTTTGATTGGCTGCATAATACATCCATAAAATATCAATGCACTCCCCCCCACCCCTCCCTCCCTCCCTGCAGTTCATGTAGTCGTGAATCGTGTGAAGGCGTGGTTTCGAGGGGGTGGCTGAAGAGGAGAGGAGGAGGCGGAGCCTTTGGGAGGAGGAGGGAGTGTATATTTACAAAATCTCACTCGAGTTGGATACTATAATAATACAATACAACTTTATTTGTATAGCACATTTAAATAACCACAGGGGCAGCCAAAGTGCTGTACATTAAAAACATAAAAAATTGTTTAAAACATAAAAGTTTTTTTAAAAAAGGAATAAGATAAAAAAGTCAAGCAATATAAAACACTTAAAAACAGTTTAAAAAACAGAAAACAGACACAGATGTGGGCTCATGGCAGAGGCTGCTGTTTTGGAGACTGGAGGATGCCAGTCAAAATAAGTTAAAAAGTACAAAGTGTTTTAAAAAGCCAAGGCAGCTTGATCCGAACAACATTACTTCAGTCTTGTTCTCATTTAGACTTAAGAAATTAAATGAAAGCCATGCTTTAATGTCGTTAAGACAGTCTATGAGTGGCTGGATGGAGTCCGCATTGTTTTGAGACAATGGAACGTAGATCTGGCAATCATCAGCATAAAAATGGAATGAGATATTGTGTTTCCTAAAAACAGAACCGAGGGGGAGAAGGTATAGTGCAAATAAAAGAGGGCCAAGTATTGAGCCTTGGGGGACCCCATATGGAAGAGGAGCTGTTGAGGACACAATGTTTCGAGTTAACACAGAAGCTTCTGTCAGTCAGGTACGATCGGAACCAGTCGAGGGCAACACCCTTAATACCCACACAACGCTCAAGGCGAGAGATTAAAATGTTGTGGTCAACAGTGTCAAAAGCAGCAGACAAATCTAAAAGCACAAGGACAACAAACTTCCCAGAGTCTGTCGACAAGAGTATATGATTTGACACCTTCAAAAGTGCTGACTGTGTGCTATGGAGGGCTGTGAACCCAGACTGGAACAGCTCAGTGATACAATTATCTTCTAAAAAGGGCAACAACTGGTTGTAGACAACTTTCTCTAAAATCTTGGAAATATATGGAAGATTAGAGATAGGTCTGAAGTTGGAACAGAGGGAGGGGTCGAGGCCTGTTTTTTTTGAGTAGGGGCCGTACTACTGCATGTTTAAAAACCGCAGGTATTGTACCAGAGCTGAGATTACTATTGACAATCTCAAGGACACTTGGTCCAATAGTAGCAAGTACCTCTTTAAATAAGCGAGGGGGGATGGCATCTTTCATGTGACTAACCGTGTCATTCAAAATGGAGAGGGACACCGGCTCAAACTGGACAAATACAGATGTGCAGGGCAGGAGAATCGAAGGGTCATAGGAAGACTGAGGAATACAGGCTCTTGTTGACACAGTTTTCTCAGAGAAAAAGTGGAGGAATCTTTCACAGGTTTCAGAGGAGGCATCAAAATTAATAGACCTGGGAACATCAAGGACAGTATTTATGGTTTTGAACAGAGCACGGGGGTTGTTACAATTAGAAGCAATTATTTCTGAGAGGTATTTATTCTTCTCAGCTTTTACGGTCTTCTGATAGGACAGCAGACTCTCTTTAAAAATGCCATAATGAACATGCAGCCTGTCCTTTTTCCACCTGCGCTCTGCTCTCCTGCACTCTCACCTGGCAGCACGAGTGACGTCATTCAGCCAGGACTCAGGCGCAGGTTTGGTGCGCCGGCTCTTCAAGGGAGCGATGGTGTCGAGTGTTTGTAGACAAATAGAGTGAAACCTTGTTGCCAGCTCCTCAGTATTCAAACACATGGAGGCTTTAGAATTACCGTCGCAGAGACCGCTAAAAGTAGAGGAGAACTGTGCTGGAGAGGAGGAGTTGAGCATGCGACAGCGTTGAGGGGGAGCGCACAGTTTAACCGGACGCTGAGTGGGGATATCAAACAGGATTGGCATGTGATCCGAGAAAACGGCATCACAAATGTCCAAATTGGAAACACACAGACCGTGCGAGAGCACTAAGTCAAGTGTGTGTCCGAGTTCATGAGTGGGACGAGACACAGACTGCACAAGGTAAAGGTTAAAAGAGTCAATAACATTTTTTTTGTTATTTAAGTTTTTTATTGTTTTTCATATTTCAAACATAAAACAACAGACAAAATTCACAAAACTGTCAAAACCACAACCACAACAAAAACAAAAATGCACAGGATCAGAGCAAAATGAAAACATCCACATAGACACGTAGGCACCAGCCCATAAACCATTCAGCACAGCCCCCAGCTCATCTATTCCTCTCTTACATGAAAGTGGCCCCAGACCTGAAAAAATGTACCTTTGTTGTTGTTCAACCTTGCTATCGTTAACTCATAGGATGCATTATCTGTCATCAGCTTAACCCAGTCTGTAAATTCTGGTCTTACTTGACTTTTCCAGTGGCCAAGAATAATTCTAGCTGCCGTGATGAAGCCCGTCAGAGCCAAACCGAACTCTGCTTTTGATATTCCTGGTGGTACTCTTGACTTATCCCCCAATAAACAAAGTTGGGGGGATACAGGTAGTTTTTTTCCAAGCCATTCACCCACTTTTTTTTATAACTTCCTTCCAAAAAGGGTAAACCAAAGAGCACTCCCATAATGCATGTATCAAAGTACCTGTCTGCATCCCACATTTCCAACACAAATTGTTCTGTAACAGGCACATTTTATTGAGTCTTACTGGCGTATAATAATATCTGTGAATAATTTTGTAATGTGTGAGCTTACCTCTGACATCTCTAATGCACCACCCTATGTTTGTAATTATTTCTTCCCATACATCTCTCTCAATATTGCAATTTAAATCCCTCTGCCAAATTAATCTTAAATTTTCGTGCTTTGAGCACTGGCCATCCACAATCAAATTGTAGAGCACTGAAGCAGAACGAGTAGAACCAGGCAGCTCAAAAAAGCCCCTGATCACATTATCCTCTTCACCAGGTTTAATGTCTAAGGCTCTAACACTGCTCCTCAATTGGAGGTACCGCCAAAAATCCCCCCTCTCTATCTGTTTGAAACGTTGTCCAAGATCCTGAAATGACATAAATACACCATCCTTGTACAGGTCCCCAATTCTGTTAAAATTCCCGCTTAGCCATGACCTCCACAGGAAAGGCCTCTTATCTATTTTTATACATAGATTATTCCAGATAGAGGCATACTCTTGTCTGTATTGGGACACCCCAAGCATCTTGTGTAGTTTAGCCCATATTGCTCTGGAATGTTGCAAAATAAAATTACTCTCCAGACTATCCAGATTGCTCGCCGCAGTTTGTGACAAGATCGAGTCAATAACATTTAAAAAGTTCCTGGAGATCGGCTCAACTGGGCAACAGGTGTGAATATTAAAATCACCAATAATAAGGACACGATCATATTTAGGCAGAATAGTGAATCTATGAGTAGAAAGAATGATGAGGTTGAATGGATGATTTACTGTGGCAACCCTTGAAGGGAACGGCCAAAAGGAGCAGGAAAGGAATGAGATAATACAAAAGAATCATAACACATGAGATATAGTTTTTTCCCAGTGTTCATGCATACATTTGTTTATTTTGCTTTGTCTATGGTGATATAGGGCTTCCTTTCACAGAAACATAATATGGTCTTTGTTCAAAAGTTGAAAAACAATTACCTGAGGTCTTAATGGTTCGAGCAAAAGTGCCCCCCCACACACACACACACACACACACACACACACAATATGTATATATCAGACCAGAGGGGTGTACTACGAAGAGAGATTAGAGGGTTAGCGAGGTATGTTGAGTCTAAAACCAGGATTTCCGGTACCACGAAGGTGGCTCTCTTTTAACCTGGCTAGATCACCATGGTAACTTACTCTGCAAGCTTAACCTGGTCCGGAGCAGGTTATGTGCAGAGTTTAGGCTCAAATCGGCTATAAAAAGCGACACCCTTTAACTTACCACCTCTTTCAGTGATGGCATCACCTTTTTAGAGAAATCCCGTTGACCTGAGCGCCAGGATTGTGCAATGGAGGGAGAGTATTCAGAGACCGGACTGATCCGCTGGCTTCCCATGACCATATTCTCTATGAACGCTAGAGATTTCCAGATGAGGGAATACGTTACATTTGTAATCTGCCAGAGCCAGATATTGGCAGCACCACCAAACGCAGCCGTGCGCTCACAGTAGCGCAAACGGTGTGCGTTTCTGTCATGGCTCAGGAGAGACAGACTCCAAGTTAGACTTCACTCAAGAAAGGGGTTTTATAGAATCCAGGAACAGTCGTGAATGGATGTGGTGCGGGTTCTCCAAGGTCGGGTTCCAGGATGCGCAGGCAGGACATGGGACAGGCAGACGGGGAAGGCAGGACTGAAGAGAGCAAGAGTTAATGTCAAGTTCAGACAGGTTGGCACAGTGTGACGAGACGTGGGCTTAATACCACTAAATGAGCGTTGTTGGACTGGCGCCGAGTGGCTGAGGGAATCCAGGTTATGTAGAGTGTGGTTGACTGGTGATGAGTCCCAGCTGTGCAGGAGAGGACGGGTCTAGGCTGAAGGTCGGGAACGGAGACAGTGGAGGGCGCCAGAGGACAGGAGGCCGCATGACAGTTTCTTTGCCGCGGGAACCTACATGCATTCAGTTGGTGATGCAGAAAATCTGAGCCAGAATACTGGAATAAAGGTTGTACTTGCTCTTACTGAACTGCTGAATATGTTTGTAGTATTCCCTGGCCATCTGCCCACGCTTCAAATAAAAGAAGCGTTTTACTAAATCAGGTAACATAAATTAATAGTCCATTATATTCATAATCAGTGTGACGTGGAATTTCATGTGAAATGTTTTAATATAATTCAATCATAAGATTCCCCAGGGTGATAGGGTACCTATTAAAGTGGCCGGTGAGTGTGTATAACAGATAATATTAAATCTTAAATTAATTTCACATAGATTTAGCAAAAAAACTAAAGTGATTTTTATTTATCATTCAAGTGGTGCAAATGGTGGTGAAATAAATATAACTTACGAATTTACACGATCTGCAATTTTTTGCCAGCACTCCTCTCTGGCTTTATTTGCACCTACAGTGTTGCTTTTGGCCGTAAAGATTTCTCTGAAATCCTCATAGCTCTGCATTATTAAAACCTGCTCCTCCTGACTGAAATATACGGACCGCCATCTATCCATTTGATCCGGAATAGGCGTCAATTGACGCGTCAAACGCCCCCTTTTATGTGAACGCGCACAGAGCAGAAAGCAGAAAGCCGCGGTTAACAAAGATAGTTGATAACCACCGTCGTGTACCGGTTATCTCTGATGGAGAGTTTCAGGTTTGTTAAGCCAGCTCACCCAAAGAAAGCCTGGCTGTGTCCAACTTCCTTCGTAGTTTCACCCCTCAGGGCTTGATCACTTCCACATGTGGTCCTAAATCAAATACCTATCTAATGTTTTGCAAGACAACTTAAGTGTGAAGAGGAATAAGAGTCAAATCTAAATCTTAAGGCCTGTCAGTTAAACAACTGCATCATGTTGCTGAGCCACAATCACCTGTGCTGTGTAGAAAAACTTTTTGTGATTTATTATTGTGATGAAGGAATGTCCTTAGTCACTAGTGAATCTCCAGGTGGAGTATTTCAGACACTGTCCTTTCAGCGAAGTGTCACATTTAACTGCATTGACTTTTTAACGCCAGAACTGATTACTTATTTTAACTTATTGGTAATGAAGTGATTACCACAAACCTATACGTAATGGCTGGCTGGGTTTCACAGTTTCATCCTCTCTGCGGATTGCCGGAAGCCGCAGATATCTCCTTTTTGTCATCTTTTTTTTTTTGAGGAAGTAAGCAAAAAAAAATTCAAGGTTGATTTTTTTTTTTTTTGCTTTTAATCATCAAATCAGCACAATACACCACTTGTTTCCAACTTGCCACCTGCAGTCGTGTGGTGTTTTGTTTTTGATTAAAACGGGTTGTGGTCATCCTGAAGAGAGAGACGTGACGTAGAGCCGTTACTAGAACTATTACTCATCTATGATTCACTGAATGACATGTTTTCAGACTGAAACACCTCTGAGCAAAGTGTTCAGATTGTGTTGGAGCCGGTATTTACTTCAAGCACCCACAAATGGTCTTGATCAAAGAAAGAAGTTTTTTTTCCCATCGTGTCCACTTTGCAATGTTGTTAGTGCCCAACTACTGCCTTTATTATAACCATATCCTTAAAAAAGCATTAAGCACTGCTCAGCCCTTTAGCCAAAAGTGTGTGTAGTTGTGTGTGTGCGTGTGTTTTTTCTTTTTTTTTTTTGTAGCTACTTGCAGTTGGCAGCTGTTGTGTTTTGTTGTAAAAACCAGCAGGTTTTAATAGTATAAGTAGGATGTATATGTGTTTACATAATGTGACAAACTTAGAATAAATAATAAGCTTAATTTGAGTTTTACTTACTGCAAGTATGTACTTATTTGGTTTATGGTAATGAGAAAATGTTATTTACATGGCAGCGCTTATTCAGAGTGAGATTTTAATTGTTCTGACGGCATTGTACTGTCTATGAAAACTTTACATGGGCAGAAATATTCTGACGTCACACTAACAAGGCTGCCCATGTTCCTCTTGTGTCTACATTATTTATTTATTTTTTTTGTCTACTGGTCATGTGAATGGATCGATTAAACTCACTCAGCTCAAATAACTGGTCTCTTACTAAAGC
Source organism: Hirundichthys speculiger (assembly GCA_018398805.1). Taxonomy (NCBI): domain Eukaryota; kingdom Metazoa; phylum Chordata; class Actinopteri; order Beloniformes; family Exocoetidae; genus Hirundichthys; species Hirundichthys speculiger. The sequence continues at coordinate 9,909 of JAGFBZ010001299.1, read as the reverse complement.
AAAACATCTTCTCAGTTCTGCAGGTCTGTATGGGGTTCCATGAATGCCAAAAATATGTTAAAGTGTTCATTGTTTATGTCCATTGGTTGTTTGTTAAGATGTTTCCCCGTGTTTATTTAACTTTCAAAAATGCTCTGGTTGTGTCAAAGCTCTTTTAACAACTAATTTGTCTATGTAGATGCTCTCTTGCCTTAACGTTTGGTTGTATCTATTTAACTTTGGTTTACACTTCTGTTGTCTCCTTACACTCACTGTCTGATTGTGTCACCTGTTTTCTCGTTATGATGCGTCGTTGGTACGTGTCGTTGCTATGCGTTATTGCTACGCAACGACGCAAAGCAACGACGCAAAAAGTGGCAAAAGAACGATGCAAAGCAAACATGCAAAGCAACGACGCATAGCAACGACGCATAGCAACGACGCATAGCAACGACGCAAAGCAACGAGGCAAAGCAACGACGCAAAGCAACGAGGCAAAGCAACGAGGCAAAGCAACGACGCGTAGCAACAACGCGTAGCAACAACGCGTAGCAACGACGGGTAGCAACGACGGGTAGCAACGACGGGTAGCAACGACGCGTAGCAACGACGCGTAGCAACGACGCGTAGCAACGACGCATAGCAACAGCATGTACCAACGACGCATCATAATGAGAAAAAACAGGTGACACAATCAGACAGTGAGTGTAAGGAGACAAACAAAGAAGTGTAAACCAAGTTAAATAGATAAAACAAACGTTAAGCCAAGTCTTGATGCATCTACATAGACAACGTAGTTGTTTAAAAGAGCTTTGACACACCAGAGATTGTTGAAAGTTAAATAAACACGGGGAAACATCTTAACAAACAACCAATGGACATGAACAGTGAGCACTTTAACATATTTTTGGCATTCATGGAACCCCATAAGTCTGTAGATGTGATGTGGCGCTGATGTGAACAGCGGTTGAAGAGGTGTGTGCAGCGTCAGAATGGACGGGCAGAATCAAAGGATTCAGCTTGTGTCAACAGAGAACAGCGTGGCTTTAGGACACAGAATCCAGGTCAAGCACTGGTTTTCCCACCACCAAAGACTATTAACCTCACATTCTGTGTGAATAGACACAAAAATCACAATTTGCACAAGCATTATCTATACTTGATTTGTTGTGTTGGCAATAAACATTAACATGCAATTATATATTGTGTATTTTGTTATAATAGATTGTAACTGATCAGCAGACCGGGCAGGAAATCCAGATCGTAACGGCGCTCGAGCCATCCTCCCCTGGAAAGCAGCAGTTCATCCTTACAAATGCCGACTATTCCCCTGGTGGGAAGGTGATTGTGGCCGAGCAGGACGGCTCACCAAACAAGGTCACCCTCGCTGCTCCAGATGCCTCTGGGGTGAACCAGCTGCTGTTCGCTGCTCCTGAACTGGCCCCGACAGCAGATTCAGGTACCGCCTGAAGTTGTTGTTGACTTCCTCTAGACAGTTTTGATAAACAACCTCCTCAAAGGTCTTATGACTGAAACATGAACATGTTTAGTCAGTCTGAACTTATTGCCACATTCACTCTATTAAATTATTCTGCTGTCCTGGATTGTTTGTCAGTTTGTGACTGAAAGCTCAGAGCAGTCTATTGTCAAGCCTGTTGTGGAGTACTGCGTTGTCATCAGGCATCAGGTAAGAATTGCAGTTTGTTAAAAATGTTATCCCTTAAAAATAAAGAAATAAACATCTTACAACCTTATCATCTTTTTTTTTTTTTTCCTTTCAGGACGTCATTATGGAGCCGTGAGTTGTGAAGGCTGTAAGGGCTTCTTCAAACGCAGCATAAGGAAGAACCTGGTGTCCACTAAACTAAACTCCACCGAAAACCGCTGTCGGTACTGTCGACTGCAGCACTGCATAGCTCTGGGCATGAAACAGGACTGCAAGAGACTTTAATACTCCACACAAACCACTGTTAAAATTCAAACAATCATTTACATCACATGTGTCAAACACAAGGCCCGCGGGCCAAATGTGGCCCGTCACGTCATTTTATGTGGCCCTCAAGAGCTTGGGCATTATTGGCTTAAATTTTAAACCAATATTTTAGGACTTAAAATAAGCTTACGCCACTTTAAAGCGCCTATTGACAATAAACTACATCTCCCATCATGCATTTCGTCGTTACCCACAACGATAACGGTAGCTTTGAGCAACACGGACTTAAGAAAAACCTTTGAAACATGTCCAAAAAAAGAAAAATTGATGCACAAGGAATACAGTTTCACTAACGATGGGAAAACAATTACAAGTTTGTATCTCAAAGTGAAATAACAGTGTGTCTTTTGTGTTATGAGGCCGGTGTCAGTCATGAAAGAGTTTAATCTACATAGGCATTTTGACAGCAAACATGGAGCTAAGTATGCTAAATTTAGCCTGCTCAGGAAAAACAAAGAACCGCTTCTGAAGCCAAGGTAATGGATGCTCTTACACTTACAACCACAAACTCTAAGTTTAATATAATAATAAGTTAAATATTTTAAACTTGAACACATAATAAATACAGAAGCCGTTATTTAACATTATAATAAGGTTTAGTTTAATTTATTTTAATTTACATTGCATTTTGTTACATTCATTGTGTCAATCTGGCCCTTCGAGGGCCACCATGATGCTGATGTGGCCCTCAGTGAAGATGAGAGTCTGACACCTCTGATCTACATGATGAATGTTCAACATGTGTTGGGTCTATTAGCTGTGCAGTGTGAAAGGAAGCCTGTTGAAGTCACCACAAGAGAAAAATCTGTGGCTGCCACACCCACTTTTGGGTCTGACAAGGAAACCGCTAGGTAAATAGCACTTACCAGAGTATAACATATTTGTAGTTAATCATTTTCCCATTTTAGCTTAGTGGATCAATGTGCATTCCGTGCACTCACTGCAGGGACGCTTTGATTGTCCAGACTGGGAAATGTTGGAGGAATCATGTGAGGACTTGGATGAACTGACTGATGTGGTCTGTTCAGAGACATGCTTATACAAACTAAGAGGGTCAAAATTACCCCAATAATGAGCCGTGGGTAAATAAATCAGTGAAGTCCTTTATAATGAAAAAGAAACTGCTATTTCAACAAGGAGAAGCATCAGATTTACACACAGCTAACAGAGAACTCAAAGTGGAGATCTTAAAGGTAAAACAGAGCTATAAAGCTAAACTGGAGAACAAAATGGCTTCTAACAGCCTTGGTTCAGCCTGGTCCAGTATGAAGACCATCACCGGTCTCCAGAACACAAGAAAAAGCACTAATGTCACTTTAAATGGCTTTAGCTCAAATACTGACCTTGCTAATGCTCTTAATTGTTTTTATAATCGTTTTGATATGTTTGATTTTAGCAAGGAAATATAGGCATTACAGCTTAAACTGTGTGACAATCAGCACATCCTGGTATCACAAGAGGATGTGGAAAAAGCTTTTTTTTTTGCACAAAGGTTAACAAAAGTCATGGACCAGATAATATCTGTGGTCGGCTACTTAAAAAATGTGCAAAAGAACTGTTTTTTAACAGATCCTTAGAAGCACAGCATGTCCCCAGGATCTGGAAGGACGCTGTGGTTGTCCCGGTCCCTAAATCCAGCCGCCCCACAACCCTGAATGATTTTAGACCAGTGGCCTTGACTTCAATTATTATGAAAATCTTTGAAAAACTGGTCTGACTGGAAATCCTGAAAAATACAGAAAGTGAATTGGACCAACTGCAATTAGCCTACAGGCCTAAAAGAGGAGTGGAGGATGCCACACTCACTCTTCTTGATTTGCTTTTTAAACATCTGGAAGGAAGCGGGTGTCACGCCCGGCTTTTATTCACTAATTTTTCCTCTGCTTTTAACACAATCCAGCCGCACATTAAAACGCAGAGGCTTTTTAGAACATTTTTAACTTGAGTACAAATCTTGTGGGCTGGATTTTAAACTTCTTAACAGACAGGACGCAGAGAGTCAGAGTTAATGGGTTTTTATCTGATAAAATGTGTTCCTCCACAGGCTCACCATGTTATTGTTATTTATTTTATACACTAATATGTGTCAGAGCACTTTTAACAACCGCTTCATTTTAAAGTATGCAGATGACTCTGTGATTGTTAGTCTGCTGCAGGGAAATGAGAAGGACCACGACCTTGTTGTCGACAACTTTGTCAAGTGGTGTGAAGACTCATACTTACAGATCAATCTGACAAAGACCAAAGACATGGCAATTGATTTCAGGAGGAATGACAAAACACCTGAACCTGTGAGGATCAAGGGACAAGTCATCGAACAAGTCCAGTCCTATAGATATCTGGGGACAATCATTGACTCGTCCCTAAAATTTAAAGAGAACTGTGAAGCTGGAGTCCGGCTCCATTCCCATGATGCCTCCCATCCCTCAGCGAGTGAGTTCCAGCTACTGCCATCAGGACGCAGATTTATAGTTCCTAGAACTAGAACCACACGCTACAGGAACAGCTTCGTCCCTGCTGCTGTCTCTCTTTTAAACAAATCTTAACGTATTCTATTTATTGATGTGGTCTATCCTGCTTTTAATTTATTTTAATTTATTTATTTTATATATGAGAAATCCTGACCTTGGTTTTTACTTCTATTTTATTGTTCTTGGCCTTGTGGGCAAAATCTCCTTTTATCCTGTTCAGTGAGCGTCTTGTGCTGTCGTAAAACCTGTCTTTGTCCTGTGTTAAACTAATAACGGTAAAGGTTGTGTCCTGCTGCAAAACAAATCTACCTACGGGTATTAATAAAGTCAACTTGAACTTGAACTTGTCCAATACGACAGAATCAATAAGCTTGCTGGGAAAAGAATCAATTGCATACCATTTATATTAAAAACATTTACCAACATGCATTCAAGCAGATCATCGCCACTCATGACGACTTCAAAAAAAGGATGATTCAGCCGCTCTTTCACGCAGTAGCCACTTTCAGACAGAATCAGTGCGTTTACATGGGAAGTTTAATTCCTCTTTAATTCAGAATTAAAGTTAAAGTCGAAAAAAAGTTACCATGTAAACACTTAATTCCATATGAAAATGTCAACTTAATTCCGAAGTAAGTGGCTGGTTTATTCCCATTTTAATTCCGCATTAAGTAATTCCACGGTCATCTATACACTCATTCCTGTTTAAATTAATTCCGGTCTTTCTGCGCATGCTAGTTCTCTTGCCCGTCTGTCGTGATGACGCTTATATTCCGCGCTGGGCTTGTTTTCAAAACAAAGTTTCAGATGGCAGCACGCAGTAAACGGTGTTCAAGAGCAGAGACGATTTATTTAATAAATAGCTTGGAGGAACTGGAAATAATTAAAAGAACAGATGGCAGGAAACATAAAAATTGTGAGCTTTTCAAAGTTGTAGCGGCCAGGTTAAATGAAGGAGGTTTCACAGATAGAGACGCCACCCAGGTCAAAAATAAGTGGAATGTTGTTGCTAACCGAGTTGTTGCTAAGTTTGTTTTCTTCTGTAGATGTAAAGACGTCCGCCCCCCCATCCAATCAACCCTTCTCAACCCCCAGACCTAAAGCGGAGTTGGATAAAGCCGAACAAACGTGTTTTCCATGTAAACCTTAATTCGGAATTATTATTTCCATGTAAACTCGAAGGAAAATAGTTTAATTCGGAATTATTTAATTCCTAATTTTAATTCCGAATTAAAAAACATCATGTAACCGCAGCCATTGTGGTATGAAGACGCACTGAAGATCCTTTCTTCACGCCGTCTCCACTCTCCAACGGTGCATTCACAGAGATCCCATGACGGTGTAATATCCCCCCCCCCCCCCCCCCCCCCCCCACTGTGTGTTTCCACAAAGGATTATGGCTTTCTGCAATCTGCAGACCTTTCCTCTACTTATTTTTATTTCTTTATTTATATTTTGTTTAAATTTTTGGGCGCTAGTGACCTTTAATCACAGAAAAGAGGGGACATGCGGCCACGGGGAATCGAACCTGCGACTGCTCCAGGAGCAACCTCTGTACGTTAGCTGCCTGCAGAAACCACTGAGACCTTTCCTCTACTTTGTAGTTGATAACACAATTGATAACAAGTAACTAATTGGTAACTAATGTCTCTAGTCACCGGCTCTCTTCTTCAGTTAGTGAATAAAGCATGGCACTGAATAAATGGTAATAAAAGAAAAATAAAGTTAGCTTGATCCTGTAGGACACATAGCATTATTGGGCTCTGTTTGCTGCTGGTGCTCTGGGTGGTTGGCCTGGCATCAGCTGGTGAAGACTCCTCCAGATTACTCAGCTTGGTGAAATGGTGCAAAAGTCGAGTGACAAAGTTGTTAATATGGCCAGTTCAGTTGATCTTTGATCGCTGCGGTCCAAACCCAGTTTAGTCTGCATGTTCGTTGGCTCGCCATTCTGACGGACAGTGTGCTGGACCATCTCTCACCGTCCTCGCACCTGTCACACCTCTCTACAATGCACTGGTTTCACCCCAGTATAGCTCTGTAACGACCTCCCAAGGCAGCATAGTGGTGTAACAACTGTGGAATAATGTGTTCCACCTCCGTGCATCCACACAGTGTCCAGATGTGTGGCACATGCACGCCATAGTGGGGAACCCCGTGTCGTGCCCTGATGTGCACGTCTCTACAACTGTTACCACACATCAGGTTGATATGGACCGTATTAAATGGGATTGAAATGGGTTGGTCCACTTGGAAGCATTGTTCACTGTTCCTAAAGCAGTGCGGTCAAAATTGCAACAGTCTTATGTCCCGTTAGGATTTATAAAGTATTATTCAATTAAATACCCTGAACAATATAAGCTTCACAAACATGCAGTAGTTTTGCAAGACATTGGATTGAATTAAATAAGCCTGTACAAAGGTAACGAATGGGCAAGAGTTTAATGAATTGCTTGTGTTACTTTCCTGTCAGGATGAATGCCAATTGTTATATACATAATAATTATACTACATGGTTATATAATAATATGGGGTTCCATGAATGCCAAAAATATGTTAAAGTGCTCACTGTTCATGTCCATTGGTTGTTTGTTAAGATGTTTCCCCGTGTTTATTTAACTTTCAAAAATGCTCTGGTTGTGTCAAAGCTCTTTTAACAACTACTTTGTCTAAGTCAGGGATTCCCAAAGTGGGGTGCGTGCACCCCCAGGGGTGCGCAAGCTGCCTCTAGGGGGTGCGCGAGATGAAAAATGTAATGGCGGTCTGATAATTTTTTTTTTCACACAATAAAGATGTGTAAATAAACATTTCCTTTGTAAAATTTTAAATCAAAAACTGTAATTTTAATGAATAAATAAATGCAGGCTTTTTAAAATGCACGTCATCTTAAAGTGAAGCGTAGAAGAAGAAGTTATATTCTTCTACAACTGCATTTGCACCTAGCTTGTGGCCTAAACTTGCTGCAATTTTTGTTCAATGTTCAAAGTATTCTAACATTTTCCTCAACTTATCTGCTTTCTGCCACTGAGTCTGAGCATGTCATCCATCCTCTTTGCTCTTAAAAGTGGAAGCCTGCGCATAACTTTGTTTCATTATATCGGAACTGTGTTACAGTGTTTCAGTTTAATTTAAAGGCGAGAGCGCATTGTTGTGATTGTGATTATTATGTTATATGTGTGTTCTGGTCATTTTAGCATGAATAAACATGGCGACTTTAATATGGCTATAATAAAGCTTGTTGCGTTTTTTTTAAGGGGTGGGGGATCGGGGGTGCGTCAACCCGGTTGAGACATAGAAGGGGGTGCGCGGCTAAAAAAGTTTGGGAACCGCTGGTCTAAGTAGATTGCTCACCTGGCTTAACGTTTGGTTGTATCTATTTAACTTTGGTTTACACTTCTGTTGTCTCCTTACACTCACTGTCTGATTGTGTCACCTGTTTTCTCGTTATGATGCGTCGTTGGTACGTGTCGTTGGTACGTGTCGTTGGTACTTGTCATTGCTATGCGTCGTTGCTTTGCGTCGTTGCTACGCGTCGTTGCTACGCGTCGTTGCTACGCGTCGTTGCTTTGCTTCATTGCTATGCGTCGTTGCTATGCGTCGTTGCTTTGCGTCATTGCTATGCGTCGTTGCTATGCGTCGTTGCTATGCGTCTTTGCTTTGCGTCGTTGCTATGCGTCGTTGCTACGCGTCGTTGCTACGCGTCGTTGCTACGCGTCGTTGCTTTGCGTCTTTGCTTTGCGTCATTGCTTTGCGTCATTGCTATGCGTCGTTGCTATGCGTCGTTGCTATGCGTCGTTGCTTTGCGTCGTTGCTTGCGTCGTTGCTTTGCGTCGTTGCTTTGCGTCGTTGCTTTGCGTCGTTGCTTTGCGTCGTTGCTTTGCCTCGTTGCTTTGCGTCGTTGCTTTGCCTCGTTGCTATGCCTCAATGCTATGCGTCGTTGCTATGCGTCGTTGCTTTGCCTCGTTGCTATGCCTCGTTGCTTTGCGTCGTTGCTATGCGTCGTTGCTATGCGTTGCGTCGTTGCTATGCGTCGTTGCTTTGCCTCGTTGCTATGCCTCGTTGCTTTGCGTCGTTGCTATGCGTCATTGCTTTGCCTCGTTGCTATGCCTTGTTGCTATGCCTCGTTGCTTTGCGTCGTTGCGTAGCAATAACGCATACCAACGACACATCATAATGGCACAGAGCAACGACGCATAGCAATGACACGTACCAACGACACGTACCAACGACACGTACCAACGACACGTACCAACGACGCATCATAACGAGAAAACAGGTGACACAATCAGACAGTGAGTGTAAGGAGACAACAGAAGTGTAAACCAAAGTTAAATAGATACAACCAAACGTTAAGGCAAGTGAGCATCTACATAGACAAATTAGTTGTTAAAAGAGCTATGACACAACCAGAGTATTGTTGAAAATTAAATAAACATGGGGAAACGTCTTAACAAACAACCAATGGACATAAACAGTGAACACTTGAACATATTTTTGGCATTCATGGAACCCCATATATATAATGTCAAATCTCTTATGTCAACTCAGATCTACAAGTTTGCTTGAGTCAAGCATGTTGCTCAACATCCAACAACCCTTCTCGAAGTTGGAAAACACAATTTTGATTCCAGCCTCCCCAGACAAGGTAACACTGTTATAACCAAAACACAGTACAGACATCTTCTATCTTGTGTTTATGTTTTTGTTTTTTTGGATGGCTGATAATCACTCTTCCGCAGGAAGACCCATGTCAGGGTGATCTTGGTACATTTGGCAAACGTAGTTACATCTCTTGCCCAACTCAGCAAGACAAGAGAGTCGGGTGACGGTGGGAACGATCAAATGGGAGCTGAAACGCTCAGTAATGGTGACGACTCAGTGACGGGGATCCAAACTGATGAACAGACCGCAAGTGACATCACAAGGTGACGAGGGTTTGATAACGACCGGTGGTTTTTAGATAAGTTGATGTGGACAGTGCAGTTCTTCAGAAGCACTAAAAGGAAACCCTGGGGCAGGTTTTTGATATGATTTCCTGTAGGGCCATGTGGTTTCTGACTCTGACTCTGCTGACTTAATTAGATTGGGACGTGGTCGGTCTAAGTAGATGCCATCTTGGTCTGCTGGCTCTCACTCCTATCATGTAATTCCAGTTATTGTGTGTTATACATAAAAATAAACATGCACATGTAGTGACCATACGTTTTTGTGTTTTTAGAGCTTTTGACACACTGGCCCAAGTCCTACACCCCAGTGACGGCTCAGCTGGAGAGTCCTTGGAGGCCACAATGCAGCTGATGTCAGGGAACCAGTCAGGTCCTGTGGTGGAGCTGGAGGGACCCCTGCTTTCTGACAACCATATCCCTTTCAAGGCAAGAGCTGCTGACCGTGACCACCTCCCCCACATCTCCCCCTTTGACCTAAACCAATGCTTATGTTATACACAGTTTATTTTTAATTGAAATTAAG